>LPNX011229032.1:175297-310379 GCA_001517045.1 Pseudotsuga menziesii | reverse complement strand
TTACAGCTCCATTTTCAGTCTCCATTGTTGACAATTTTGCATGATCAATTGTAATTTGTTGTGAGTGAAATTAATCTATTGCTGGTTAGAATTTCTACATAGGGTGCTACAAAATATTTTTCCATTCTGCAGTGAAACTCACTAGTTTTCCTGGTCTGGTGCTACCAAATTTGAATTTCCTGAAACCCCCAAACATATAGAGAACTCAATCAAAATTTGACAAGTTGGAAATCAGATGAGACAAGTTGTCAGGATTCCATGTAATTATTCCCCCTCAAGGTAGGCGATCAATATCCGACCTTTTGTGCAATATTTAATGAGGCTAAAAAAGTGTTGTAGGCCATTGAATCTCAAGCAGTTTGAGATTCATTAGCCTACAACAGTGCTATCACTGCATTAAATTCTACACAACATGCTAGTTGATTTTCTCCCTCGATCAGTGTGGTACTCTATCATGCTTCTTCATGATTATTCCTAAAATAACTTATTTTGATATTTTTATCTTGTTATGACTCATGTCTAATGTGTTTCTTTAATTTTTCATCCGAATAGTTCTCTCACTTTTTTTCTGAAGTTAGCAGTGACTGACTACACTCTTCCCCACCATCTCCAGTTCTCACCCATACCTCCTTGAAATAAAAGTGGTTTCCTGGTGCGATATGAACCTTTGGGATCATAGGTAATTGAATCCTATCCAAAGCTCAGGGATAGGATTAGAGCAATTTTATGAATGTAATTTTTCCATAAGCTATGGGAACATCACAAGAGCATGGTCGAAGCCTTTAGATAGGGATTTAATGGAAAGAAAGATAATGTTCAATATCTGAAGTTTCAATTTACTGAAACACCGATTGTTGTAAATGGGAAATTGTCCAGAAGTAGAGAACGCTACTTCAAACACCAATATTTTTTTGTTTCAACTTGTCATCTATTTCTTGTCCCTAAATTTAAAAACCTCAAATGGAGGAAGGGTATTCCCATAACCTATTTGAAACTAGAATAGAAGGAATTGTTGTATTCCATCTATCGCCATTTCAATGGAGAGGGAAGTTACTCCTTTTTTTTACTTATACCAAATGATATTTATATTACACATTATAGGGTATGCACCTCTCAATCTACCCTTTTTCTACTTAAATTCCTCATGAAGATGTTAACAAAGGTTAGGTCTTGTCCACAGAAAACATGCCATGGTATTTATCAACATGATCTGATTAAATTGTTAATTATGGAGGCGTTTACCAAGGTCCACCAAACTTGGGATCATTTATTATTCTTTTCTAATTTTTAAGTGGAACTCGTTCAACCCCAGGAGGTAAAGGAATGGTATTCTTCAAAATGAACCAGGAAATCTAAGTCGAATCAATGTAGAAAAAAGAATCTCTCTCATTGAAGTCAACAATTCCCCCCATGGAAAAGGTAGGTTGAGGCATGTTATTCTAGGATTTATAGTCAAAAGAGGTAAGCTAAACAAACATATCAAACATAGACTGATCAAGAGAATAAGGAAAAATCAGCACCTGAAATTGAAAACCCTAAATATATTGAAATTCCGTCTATCAATTAGAAGAAATGAAAGGTCTTAGAGGATGAACATGATATATTACAAAAATATCCCTCTAGGAAGCCTCATACCCAACTGCCAATAAATTTAGAATGAAGGTCAAATCCCTCTTTGATCCTTATTTAAAAAGAAACAAAGTTATTGATATGGAAAAATCCATAGATGAAATAAAAAATATCACAGAAGCTAAGCAGCTCTAGGTCAGCTTAGAGGTCATTCCAACTGAGGAAGATCCCCAGGTTGAACTAAGAACAAGAAATTATTGATCCTGAGAATCCTAGAAAGTATGTAAATTTTAAAAATTAGTCTCTCCTTAATCATTATTAGATGAAGAAGATGAGCATTCAAAAGAAATGGAAAGTAAAATTGTGGAATTCCTAACTAGAATTGAGAAAACTTTGGATGCGCCACCGGATATTCCAGGAATAGATGAAGAACATGAAGTTGAATAACCCATTACATTTTTTGTTGAACATAGTAATCCATTCCAAGAGAATTTTCCAAATAACAAGAAGTCCAATACAAAGAAAATTCTCATAAGAAGTTGAATAAGTTTGAAGAAAAGGTTAGAATCCTAAAATAACAGAATGTCAGGATCAATAAAAAATTAAATAGGATAATCATTAAGCACAAGAGGTTGTTCGACTTTTCTTATGAAATAGAAAATAAAAACAAGGGACTAATCTAACAAAAGAAAAATTGGAATGCTAAATGGCTTTGGTAAAAACATAAAAATCAAGAAAGTAACAGTATGTTGGATGTTCTTGCACAAATGGGATCTCCATTTTTACAGGACTCTCTCTAGACTAAGAAGGCAATGGAATAAATAGATGTTATGATTTTCCCTACAAATTTTGAAGGTCAAATCACAATTTATAGGATTTGATGGAAATTTGAACCAAAATAAGCTCGATGTATTTTTTATGACTACAAAGGAGGATCCAGATATTTTACAACACCAACCTCAACAAATTTACAAAAGACTACAAAATTCCAAGTCACAGGCTTACTCTATTTTAATCTAGATTTTTATTTTGTCAACCAATCAAATGTAAAGTTTTAAGTTTCTTCTTATGATATTGTATCCCAATGTAACATCAAGTATATATGAGGATCTAATATGAGGTCAGTTAGCATGTCCTAATATTCTATATTTTTGTTATAATGATTACACATGTCATATCTTGCCTAATACATGTAATCTACTTTGGATAAGGCTAGGAAAGTCGATCCTTACCTCATGGATATGAGATCTAACTTTGTAATTGCTTCAATCTATAAAATGGATGACGTTAAGATAAGAGGGGGTTGGCGAGTTGAAAGAGAAGGTATGGTTGGGATGAGCTCCAAATTTGTAAATAAATATTGTTTTAATCACGTATCAAATTACGCTTAAATAACAGTTCTTTTGTGTTTTGATTATGCACTCATTTGTCTCTTATTTGCAGTACTTTTATTAAACATAAAGATTTTTTTGTGCTGCATAAAATATCTCGCTTATTATAGATTTAATAGCAAGGTTTATTGTTTATTTCCTATAACAAGTGAGTTGTGTTTGATAGCTATCTGTTAGCTTCTAGAACATTATCTTGGAAACTAATATTTTTAAGTGATGTATGGATGTTATGTCCTATATTTCTAAATGTTTATTTCTATATCATTCCTTTGCTTTGTATTGTATCAAACTATAGAAGTATGCATGTGGTTCGATGATTTTCTACATGTTTATATGTATGTTTAATTTGAACCAGACCTTGTGTCTTATCTAACCTGCATTTTAACTTAAAATCCTAAACTATTTTCAATGTAAATCCAAGTTCTCTAGCTCTTCCCTTTAGCAGTAGAAGTGCACACCTTATAGGTAAGACACCCATTACGATGTAGTTCATAGGTTGAGGTTTCAAATGATTTTAATTTACACAATTTGTAGGTCCATGGGTTTCTTTCATCATGTTCTATGCCTCATGTTTTCCACTTCTCATTACAATGCTAAGAAAGAAGCCAAAATGATAACAACCCATTTGTTGTTTCCACTTACATGCCAAAGAATTCATACACACTAGGTATGCAAAGTTGTGCATGTCCACTAAAAACAAAAAGGTAAAAGATAATGACAACATAACACACAATAGCAACAGTGAACAAATAACCTAGATGATGGATTTATCAAATATCTAATGCTAGGAATTGATATTCTACATACTATCAATAGATATGATCCAAACTTTGAGCAGAGTACAAATGAATTCTTTTTTTTCAAATTTTCACTATCTCATGAAATGTAATTCAACCATAACAAACAATAAATAATAACTTTTAACACATATTTCATTAAATTTGAAATTAAATAGCAGATCTAGAATTTGAAAATAACTAAAAAAATCAATTTTATGATGTCCTTGGAATAAAATGTTTCCAATTTGAATGAAATATGTGTTTTTTCCATAAGTTATGTTATATCTAATACACTTAGAAGGCCACTTAAGTTATTCAGTAGCTAATACACTTAAAAAATAATTGTGAACCTTTAAATCATGAATAATATCTAAAGATATAGCCTTATATGTGCTTCAATAAATCACAAACACGGTCACTTTGTGAATGCCTTATAAGAAGAGGAAAATAAATAGTTAATAACAAAGGTCATTGATGCAGAGTATAGAGCCCATCCACCATGCATGGACAACTAGTTTAAGTCTTTTGAAAAACTATATCATTTAGTTTCACGTGCTTCTAACAGGTTTGGGACATTCTTAAGTATTGAGATCATGGAGTCATTTGATGGATCATCCATTTGACTAAATATGGTAGACATGGTACCTATGAATGAGGCATTTATTTATTAACATTCAACCATATTCCTTCACAATATGAGTGGACATAATCCACATCTACATCCACATCAACTCTACTTTCTTCATCTACACATATTGTTTCATGAAAGTATGCAACCCTTGACAGATCTGCATACTCATGTTCATATCTTGTATCATTTCTCAACCCCTTTGGAGGACATGCTAACACTACATACCAATTAGTCTCAATTGGATCATGTACATAGAATACTTGTTTGGCTTACGATGCTAGAATAAATGGATATTCTTGTAAATTATTTTGACTTAGGAATTTCTTTATATTCACCATTGCAAAACCCAAATAATCAGTTTTTACCCCTATCTTATTTTAAACATCAACCCAATCATATTTGAACAATGTGTACTCCACATAAAAATAATCCAATGTAATAATATATGTTATCCCTCCATAAATGTTGTTTTTTGAAGTATAGGATTTACATGTTTGGAACTTGATCTCATCATTGATTGAGATTCTATACACATGCTACTATTTTGGTAGGTTATCTCAATCTCTATTATTTTGGTATGGAATCTATAACACTTGATTAGGTATCCCTTGTACTTGTTCACACTTTTTTTGGGACCCGGTCACGAGGGGTTCACTCAGTGAACTTGTTACATAGCATGATCGTTCATAGGATATTAAAGAATACCCCTAATTTCACTAAATATTGAAAAATTCCTCCTAAAATTGTATTATTGAACCCCCCTCCCAATATACCTCTCCAATTTAGAAAACCCCTAGTTTCACCAAATATTATAGGTATACATTTTTATCAACCCATTTTTAATATCCCCTTTACCATTCATATTATCAATTTGTGGCAAATAGTATCCCTACCGCACATTAGTATAATAAAACATGATATTAAATAAAATAATAGTATAATGCTAATAATGATCACACATAGATTGCACAGTCAACTAATCAATTTGTAGCATTGGATAGTGGAAGACCCAACGAAAAAGTAAAGAAGAAGGAAAAAAGTCGTCAAAGGAAACTCAGTAAAGAGATCAATGTAATAAAGAATGTAAAAGATTGATAGTCCACTAGTCAGTTCAATGCTTAGAAAATATACAGGGGCTTCACTTATTGACCAATATCCTATCACGTTAATTCATATTGTGGGTTTTAAATTTATCAAAAATTGAACCAATATATTGTAGGTATTGGGTGGATGAGGGGTTTAAGGTCGGGGTGGGTAGGGTGGTTTATACGGATTGAGGTAAAAAAAGGGGTGGGGAGGAGGTTTTAAGTATTGGGAGGGGGTTTCAACAAAAGGTTTTTGGGTCAATATCTCTTGAAATTAAGGGTATTCTTTAATATCCCACGATCGTATGTGCTATGTGAGATGTTCACTAAGTGAAGTCACCATGAGAAAATATGAGAATTGTAGATGTTTCACACCACAACCTATCAATCAACCAATTTTATATCACGTAAATACAAGTATGGCCATAGAGAGATTATGTTTTGTATAATCTTAATAAATTAAACTCAATAAAAATGAAAAAATGAAACCATTTCATGGACGGATTGCCCTACATTTCAGTACATTTATTTATTGAGACAGTATGTAAACAAAAACTTGATTTTCACTAAGAATAAACTAATAAAATAATAATAGTATTGATTCATGGGAAAAATGTATTATGAAAATTTGAAGCTTGTTTAAAAAAATTGAAACAATCCATTGATAAAAATTTATGTCCTAATGAAATATATCTTAACCATTGTGCTAAATTTACTCTACCTTAATTAATCATCTTGTATATAATCACTTTCTACATTTAAATTTACTTAACATTACATAAAACTCTATTAAACATAAATATTTAAAAACAATATCATAAAAAAATATTAAAAAATTTCTATTTCACACACACACACACATATATATGTGTTTGTATATATATATAGCTAAAATTTTGAAAAAAATCAGTAACTAAGGGTCCAATATAACACAGTAATTACGGCTGCACTTGATGCCTATAATCTACACTAGGCGAGCATGGATATTAACATTCCAAGCCAAAAGCTTTCATAGTTCCTGCTTCTTCTCCATGAATAGGTCACCGAGACGATTCGATGAGGAATCTGATAAGGCAAAACATTGTGTGAGATATAAGAGGAATTGGTGGGAAGATAGGTGTCTATGGGATGACTCCAAATATATGAAAAACATGTTATATATCAATTCATCCCATGATTTTAATTTTTTTTCTCATCCCATCCAAATAAAGTAACCCCCAATATTTATATTACTATGTCAAATTAAAAACCCCATTAACCCCTTAATAGGAGATAATATATTTTTTAGGTTTTTAGGAGTATTCAAACCCCCAATATGAATGGACGTGATATGATATTGTTGTTCCTAGTGAAACCCCCACGTACTAGGTGCAATCTGTTTAACTGTATCAGAGACATTTTCATTTCCTTCCACCTATAGATTTTTATAGGATATTAGAACAAACATTCAACCTTTAAAGACATATTTAGTTTCATACATGAAAATATTATCATTTAATAATTTTGAAGTACTTATAATATGAAGAACACGGCATCACTTTCTTTTCTAGCCAACTAGTAAAATTATGAGTAAGGAGTATATGCAATAAAGCTTCATCTTTTTGGGCTTGGGTAACTGTGTTAGCAATCTCCATCTTATGCATCCTAACTTGATGACAATTATGGAGAGTGAAATAATGTGTTGGATAAAATATGAATAAAATAATAAATTTAGTTCGACATGTTACTTAATGTATCCAAGGATCAAATTCATCTATGTGAAATATAACCCATATATGGGCTTGTTCCCAACTAATTACATCCTTTTTCTAAGGAGCTAAAGAAGATAAATGATTTCCATCAAGCATAACTTCTTTGACTTCATCATCCCATACTTCATTTCGTACTTGTGTGCTTCCGATAGTTTCCATACCTTTCAGGTATCCTCCACAAAACTTTATTGTTTCCTCCATAGTGTAGCTTTCAAGGATGCATCCTTTGAGCCTAATTTTTTTCCTTACATAAATCTTGTATAATTTCATGTTCCTACAAATTAACACATTTTTTTCAGTAATACTAAAATATTTGAATAAAAATTTTGTGTTGTTTTGCTTGATACAAAATAAATTTTCACTTACCTCTTAAAGGGGTACATCCATCTATATGCAGCTGGGCCAATATCGTAGCTCTCGTAGAAACTATACATTCAAATGCATAATTATATCAAATAATGAAGGATGGAAGTACTTTTCAAGCAAACACAATGTCTCCACAATATCACTTTCTAACTTGTCAAGATTCTTTGTTGAAACTAATTTTGTACAAATTTGCTTATAAAAGTAGAAAACTTACAAAGCGTCTTTCAAAAAACACTTGGTAGCACATGTTGTATAGCTACTAGGAGGAGTGGATACATTAGAACATGGCAATACTGTGATTTCATACCATGAAAATTAATCTCTTCCATAGCTATATGGTTTTTGGATTAGAATTGAAACCATCTAGAACTTTTAACATGAAAATAACACGACATAGAGACTCTTTCTCTTTCTTTGAAAGAGTACATGGTGTAGGTGGGAAGAATATTTTGATCCCTTGACTTCTAGCCATAAATATTTCCTCAAACCCAATTCTTGCAAATCATCATGTGATTTTTTTCCATCTTTGCACTTTCCATTTATGTCCAAAAGAATACCAAATATGCTTTCACATACATTCTACTCCACATCCATTACATCTAAATTGTGATGCATCATGAGTTTATGCCTCCAAACACCTCAAAATATCATAAGAATAATAATATGGCGTAAACAATGAATTCAACCGAGACATAAACACATTGAGATCATATAAGCATGTGATGTTTAATAAGTAGGCATTGCTTATGGATCCACATACCTCCCGATATGGAATATTGAATAGAATTGACCATTTATTCAACACCACAACATTACTTTTGTCACCTTTTTCCTTGTTTATTTTCCTTTTGTTTGATCCATTTTCCCCCAAATTGCTTCCTTTCCCTTTGTTTCATTAAAAATATTTGAGAATTTTACGGCTGGAGGGGCATAAAAATGCTCCTCCTTCCCAATAAATGGTCCCTTTTGTGAACGAAACTTATGATTTTGTGAAATAAATCTCATATGTCCCATGTAAACACATTTCTTTATACAACTGAGGTACTGTGATTTTGTGTTCTTTCCACATATGGGATATACATTATAGCCTTTGGTCATGCAACCAACCATATTTCCAAAAGTATGGAAGTCATGGATTACCCACATTAGAATTGCCTTCATATTAAAGTATGTATTATTATAAGCATCATATGTTTATACCCCCTAGTCCCATAATTCCTTTAATTCATGCACCAAAGGTTCTAAATAGACATATATGTCATTTCCTGGTTATTTGGGACTAAGTATTAACAATGTTAACATACAAAATTTCCTTTTCATACACAACCATGGTGGAATGTTGTATTTAACTAACACTATAGGACAGGCACTATATTTACTTCTCAAGTCTCCAAAAGGATTAAATCCATCTACTGCCATTACAAGTCGTTCATTACGAGGTTCATTGGAAAACTCATTTAATCTTTCATCAATGCCTTTCCATGTTGGGCTATCAACAGAGTGGCACATTTAACCATCATTACTTGCATTGTCATGATGCCACCTCATTTTTTGTGACACCTCTGTAGAGATGTAGAAAATAGCTTTTCATTCATCAAATATACATTATCGTAACATACACTATGAAAAACACAAAAGATAATGGAAGAAATGGAAAAATTGAATAAATCAAAGTGTTAAAAATCATACCTATACATTATTTTCAACCTTGGTACTATGGGGAAATACCTTAGTACCTTGGAAAGAACACCTTTACGCATATTTTGAGATTTAGAATACACCTTCCATCGATATTTTCTACACATTGTACATTCATATTTACTTTCATAATTTCAACGATATAAAAAACAATCATTTGGACATGCATGTATCATATCATAGTGTAATCCTAAAGATTTTATCAATTTTTTTGCAACATATGTAGAATATGGAAGTGTATTATCTTTAGGAATCATTTTGTTAGAAAAATTATATGGTAAATAATTTTCCAATATTAAATTTTCAACCTGGGATGTAAGTTGTGATAAATGGACACTATCTATGCAGAGCCAAATAATCAAGAAGCTAACTGTACCTTCTAACTAAAATTAAATCAAAACCTAATGCTTGAGAAAGGAAATTCATTTGCCCATAGAATTTAAAATCAAAATCAAAGTCTAAGATGCATTCCATCCAAGTGATCCTTGGTCATTGTTCAAGTACTGACAATATTGCCATAGCCATATTTCTTATCAACACAGAGCTTCATTGATCAAGTCGGCAATCTTATGACTATGGAAAAGAATAATTCATACATGTTGGAATCACAATCCCAAATACTCTGTGGTAATTGGTCTCGGCCAAGTACAAGAACTACTAATCTCACGTGGACAATGGTATGCTCAGTAACGTATTTCTATGACATTGTCAAATTCCTTTGTTCTGAACATAACTCAATCTAATTCAAAATATTGAAACTGAAAGTTGAAAGAGAATCTAAACTATCTTAAGATAGATTGTATGATAAACTAACAAGATTCAAATCTAACTAGTGTGCACACGTTTTAATATTGGAATCCCAAACTCGATCATTAAATTAATTATAGGATTTAATCCATGCTATGAAAAAATAAATTCTAGAATTTTAACAAGCTGAATCACACACTGTAAACAATCTTTAAACAATCAAGGTCAGATCTAACCAACATAGAATAAAGGTACTTATAGAAAATACAGTTAGTAGTTCTATATCTCTTGAAGGGTTCCCTTCCTTGATAAGGTGCATACTAAAAACTATTGATATTTAAAGGTTGAGAGAATCAAACTGTTATGAGATAGTGCAACATATCGATGAATGCAATAGGTGAGCAAAGCAATATTCTCGTTTCTTTGATATTATTTTCCAAAAAAAAAACCTCATACAAGTTACAACACAATATTTATACATAAGATATCAATTTAAAATGATCATACGGGATCCCCAAGTGGAGAATTTGAAATTCACAAATTTAGACTAAATCCCCCAATTTATGGAAATTCTTGATTTTGGGTAGATTTTCCTTATTCTCCAAGTGATATCTCTCAAACCAAAACATATTTGGAGAAACCGAATGAGTATTAATCATTTTTTTTGGTTTTTGAGAAACACCCATGTCTCATAATCTTTAGATTATCCTCCATATGCACGCAAACTGAGGCAGAAGTTGGTAGTTTCAAATTTTGCTACTAAAAATCTAGGTTTGACCAAAATATTAAACAAGCCTTAAAAATTTGAATGTGTGAGTTGGGTGCGATCTAATGAACATAAACCATGTTTTATACATATTTGAACAAGTCCAAGTGGCATATTTTCATTCAAAAACCTGCAACCATCTCGAACTACTCCAATTAAAAGTTTTCTAGAAAACTTATAAACACTCGAAAAAACTTGTAATTACATGTTTTGAAAGTTTTCTAGAAAATCCTGTAAAAATATGTTAGTTACCATTTTTCATTATCAAACCCCACCCAATCAAGTAAATATCAGGAACATGGCATGATTTTTACCTTGCACACATTTGAGATCATATTCATGAGCTTTTAGAGGTTTGGAATAGCAAAAGGATAAGATATAATGAAAAAGGGAAAGGACTACTAACATAAACAATCAAAAGCACTGTATAAATGAGCCAATTTGGAGGTCTGACACATATCTCTTTTCAACTTTAACATTTTTTCAAAACTTGAGCTAATCCATCCGTTCTTTACTTTAAGGTTGTATAATTTCTTGGTTGCCGATGGTTTTGTGAAATCAATACAACCTGAGTACTATGGTCTTTTGGCATATTCGTTTAGCATTTTATATTCATTAACACCATTCATTACCTCAGTTGATGGCACACCCTCATTTTTACAACTTTCTTTGATATTTTCATTAAGAAATTGATAATCATCATTCACCATTTGAAGCATTTCATCATCAAATTGGAAAAGTTGTAATAATGATAGCTTGTCCTCCATTTGATAGATTTTCCAATCCGGGATTGTCAAGAAGTTCATTATAATTTTGAAAAAACGTTGGAAACTCATCAACATGATCATCAGAAACATTCTCCGCAACATGTCCATAATTCTATTATTAATACAAGTAATATTCGTGTCGTTGATTTTACGGTTTTAATGAAATTAGAATCACGGCATAGAAAGCATAGATAGAATTTGCAGGAGAGAAAAAAATTAGAGTTTTCACATATAAATATAAATTCTATATTTACTCCCCGGATGTGGGTGGGAAAGTGGCATGGGGGGCACAAGTTTGTGTAAATGTGGAGTCCTCATGTGTCTAGGATATGTTAGCAGTCACGTTGACGTTAAATAGAGCGAAATAATTTTAATGGTATAATGCGAGGAAGAGAAGGAATTATGGAATGTGGAGTAGTTGGATGGTGGAATTTATGTGATCAAAGCTATTGGAAGTAGTTCAACGGAGGAATGACGACAAACCAGGGTTTGATGGACTAGTTTTTGAGCAGGATGTATAATGGAAACATGGGAATTGATTATGACAAGAGGGATGAAGGACAAAGCATTAAGGATATTATGGATGCATACATGGATGGAAATCAAGTGCATTTGATGTGGTCATTCAATGAGGGTATCAGGAGTATTATTCAAGAGGTAATATTTATCATCATTTGGTTGGATTGGATAGAAAGGTGAGGTGAGGAAAATTGGCGAGTTAACTCTCCCTAGGTGAGTTTTTTCCTAGTTCTTGTTATATACTTGTGGAGGATGGTGCCCTGATAGAGGATGCAGAGTTGTAATGGGGATAGAGAAAGGGGATACCATGGTCCTTGGATGACAAGATGAAGAGGGAGTACATGGATATAATCCCCTCTTAGACCAGAAAATCTATCACGAAGATGGAGGACAATGAGATGGAGGGTAATATGGAAGAGTAAGGAAAGGAAGTGGTTCTCATCCCATACTCGGTTATGGATTTTTTTTTCAAAGATCACGATGGAAAGAGATGGTTTGGAAGATATAATGGATAATATTTTGATAAATTTGAAGGAATACTTTCTACAAAACGGCATGGATATGGAAGGAGTGTAGGAGATAGCAAAATTTCCCTTCCATATGAACACAAAGAAATGGGTATCCTTCTTGGGAGACTCGGTGCACCTGTATTAGGATCATATGGAGAATGTATCAGAGAAGAAGGATTCCCCAGAGGTGGGTCAATCAGAACTCCTACATGTTTGTTTCTATTCGAATTTCTTTTTTGGAAATGTTCTTATGTATTTTCGACGTTGGCTTCGAACCGCCGGTGATGGATATCTATTTTAGGGGGGTTTATGTTGATTTGATGTTGTTATATGATTATGTAATGACATTTATATGGGGACGAGGGACCCCTAGGATAACCATGACAGAAATTTTTGTATTTTTGTTGTTGCAGTGGGAAGTGTAGTTATGGTTTATTTTTGGAATGTTTGGTTGATATGCTCTCTAATTTGGATGGACCAGGCCTACAACACTATGTATATTTTCTTTTTCGAAGTTTTTTCTCCTCTTGCTAAAAAAAATGATATCTTTACTATAATATATGTATGTTTGAGACAAGATGATATCAAAGAAAAAAATCATGATACTTGAATGGGAAATCTCTCTCCATGTAAATACCAAATGTTATATTGTTCAATTATACCATCACAGCTAAAACCCTCTCGTACTTTATCAAATGTTTGTACATTCACTATCCCACATTTATTACATGGGAATTTTTTGGTCATATTATTCTTTGAATGCTCCTTATCAACCTTTAATAATTTGTCAACACCATCTCTATATTCTTTTAATGTTCTACACATAACCAGTTTTCAAGACATATCAATTTAAACAATTACAAGTAACACTTAAAATATTTTTTCTATATTACAATGAATAATCAAAGATACAAATTGTACCTATTTTTAAATTTCATCCAACTTGTTTTCCATTTGGGAATAATATCCAAGCTCCTTTGAAATTATGCCTACAAAGAACTAACAAAATTTAGTTGAATAAGAGGTGAAGGGAAACAAAAAAAGTTGGTTTGCAAGGGGAGGAACTAAAAAATTAGTATAAGAGATGAGGAGGATGAATTTTTTTGGTACACAATTACTTTGTTGTAGGACTCTTTGATACACAACCAAATAAAAGCCTTGCAACAACTGAAATATCAACATGCAATGTTGTGATTGATTCTCCATAATGAGGACTAAACCTTTGTTGATTCAAACTCAGTAGTGGATACAACACAACTTAATATATGCAATATTGGGGATAAAAACATGGAAGCACACTTTGCATAGAAATATGCACCAAGTGGACCACATATGAGAGTAATAATAATCACCATACATAGTGTTTCCACTAATTTAAGTTATGCTCACAAAGGGATGCACTATAGTTTTGGATGAACACTAGGATATCTAGGATCTACTGCTTAGAAGTATAACTAAAGGATACACCTAGCATACACCATATGAACTATATATTCTAAGAATTGATGCTTAGAAGTATAGCTACATGATACACCTGGCATACGCCATATACTTATAACAATGTTAAAACTATTGTTAGCACATAATTGAGAACAATGAGGATACAAATTGATGATTGAAATAAATACTAAAAGGAAAATCATTAGTAGAAAGTGACCCCAAACCAAATTTAGGCAAAGGAGAAACAAAGAATAAATGAGTAGGAGAAAAATTGGTTAATATGCATAAGAACAAGAAGGGTGCAACAAAAATGGAGATTCATATGAGAGGATTGAAAACCCCAAGAAATCAAAATTTGCATGTTAAGACAAATACCCTAGTTAGCACAAAAAAGACGGGCTTTAATTCTTTCAGCTCCTATGTTAATCTCTTAGTGGTCATCTCATCTAAAAATCTAGGGAATAATGATGCCATATTGAATATTTCTATGGTATTTTCCCTATCATCCTTTCATATCTTCAAAAAATGAGCTAATATAAGCTCTTGGTCCTTCAACTCTTTGTGCCTTCCAATGTTAGAAGCATTGACCATTATCTTGGCTTAATGGGTTGAAATTAGTGGAAATGTTTTCTTCCCCTTGTATGAATTCATCAATAATGGATTCCTTCTGTAAGAAACCTATACTTATCACACTATTTAATACTTTAAAATGGATGATGGTTGTTGGTTTGAATTTGGAAAATGAACTTAGTTGCATAAAATAAGGTGTAGGGTGATGAGAAATGATGTTTTGGTTTTTCCTATAATTTGAAAAATTATGCAAATCCTTTGGATTCTCATCCCCTTTTTCTAGTCATAATTCCCCACTTTTAAGTCTCAGTAGAAATTATTACCCAAGTCCTATGTAAATTATTGGCATACTGGTTTGTCATTCCAAAAATGTCCCAAGTTCCTCCCTACAATCTAGTGGTGAATAGATTTGGGAGAATATTTTTAGGAAGTGTGATAGGTAAACTATTGCACTACACACTAGCTGCACTAGAAGATATAATATATTCTCTATTATTCAATTCCCTGGTAGAGCTAGTTTCTTTGTTAGAGTAAAATTGAGGAAGTTTAGTGTGCAAGTGTGTGTCCAAATAATTATTTTTTCAATACACTTATAGGCCACCCTATGTAGTTTGTATGATGATTTCCAATAAGCTAAGTTTGTAGGATCTTCTACTATTAACTCTACTAGATATGTTATATTTTCATAATCTAATAGCATATGTGCATATTTTACCTATGAACTGACTACTGAACCAACCGTACAATCTATTGGTTCTTCGATAGATCAATTGATCCCACTAGTATAATGTTATCTTAATATGGAACTTGAAATGCTTGTCATGGAATTGGATAAGCCTTTTTCCTCTGCTGCTATCTCTACTTCTCCCTTGAATAAATTCTTCTGGCTTTGTCTCTATTGTTCCTATGTTGCATTTTCCTATATCCCCCTTACCTTTTCCCTAGTAGGTGATCTATCCATTTATTATTCAATTGTACTAACTATATAAGTTAGTCAAGCTACATCTATAAAATATTTTTCCCTAACAGTTGATGCGTATGCATGTGTATTTGGCCATATGCATATGGGTATTGAGGGAAGGAGAGTACATCGAGAGTTGGACATGAGGAAAATACATGCATGTTCTGAGCTTAGTAGATGAAACTCAATCTGTGACTAGTGGGAAAGGATACAACTATCTGATTTGAAAACGAACTCTCTTGGTATCAATATCCAAGTTGTAGGTGGACTCTATTTGTCTCAATCTCCAGGTTGCAAGTGCAATATTTTTGTCTTGATCAATCTCCATGTTGCACCCTATTTTACACAAAGTTCATGACATGTGCGTAAGAAAATTAAAATTTATTATATTTCCCGCCATCTTTTTAAAAGAATCTACTATGTTGATTTATAGCCATTTTATCTAAAATAATCTAATTTTTATTTGTAGTCATTTTATTTAAAATCATCTAATATGTTGATTTTTATCCATTTTATTACATGTGTTTTTGTGTTAAAATCTACGGTAATATAGTGTTTTGTATTAATTAAAGGTGCACACTCTTATGACATAAAAGGTCACACCTACTAGAGAGCTGCAAGAAGATAAACTAAGCCATCATTCCCACTTTGGCTAGTGTTGGTGGAAATTCCATTTCAAAAATGAGGTTTGGACATTATAGAGGAAATAAATCCCAACTGCTCTCAGCATCATAAGTTCATCTTAATAATAATGGATTATTTTACTATATGGAAAAAAGTGGTTTCCATGAAAGTTTTCAATAAAAACCAAGTGATATTTTTCTTAGAATCCCAAAGTATAATTACCATGTTTGGTGTTCCCAATTGTCTAGTTTTTGGTAATGCTCATTATTTTTTGTCATTAAAATTAATCAAATTAGCTTTGGAAAAGGATATTAAGGTAAGGTACGATGCAAACTAAAAACCTCAATGCAATGGTGTTGTATATTCCACTAAGGGAAACCTAATATGAATTATGAATAAAACTATAATAGATCATCAAAGGATCTATCACAAAGCCTTACCAAACACCCTTTCGATAATCTACAGAGTAACACCCAAGCCACCTTTATCTAGGTACCTTACCTTTCTTTCATCTAGTCTATGGATTAAAAGTTATACTTTACTCAAACATATTCTTAACCTGTCTCCAACTATCCCAGAACATTAGGGAATACAATTATTTGGTCATGCAAAACATGATTGATACTCAGTCTCTTGAAACTGGAAGACAACGAAAGGGAGAAAGCTAAGAGAAGATTTAGTATAGATCAAAAATTGTTCAAGCACTGGTTTGAGAAGAGATACATGGATAGAAAAGGATTCCAAGTAGAATAATTAATCCTAAAATGGGACAAATCCCATGAACCAATGGTTTAAACTTTTGTTGATAGCTTAAGTGAGTACTTAATTTTGTAGTTCCTTTCTTAGAGAGATATTTTCAGTCTCCAAGTTCTTACAGATTTATTCTTTCTCTTTTATCTTCCCTTCCAAATTTCCTTATACTATATATCCTGAGTTCTTCTACTAGTTCTCCATAGTTCAACAGTTGCTCCCTTAATTTCTTATTCTTATTTCTTGATTTCTTTAGTTCTTCTAGGGCACTTATAATCTTGCCTCAACATATATTTCAACTAATTCTTCTTCTTCAAATATTCATTCTACAAATCTTCTTCAATTTCCATGGAAAACATTTCTTTTGGATCATCCTCACTGTCACCTTCATCGGATGAACTAATGTCCTTCGACATGGAGTACAAAATCCTTTTCTTTTTAAAAACTTCTTATTTTTAGACTTGCTTCAGTTTCTCATTATCATTCTTTCCTTATGGTTAGAATCATCCCCATTGTTAACACCGTTACTTAGCAGAGGAACGAAAAGACCATGGTGAAGAAGAAATAATGGTTGCTTATCAAACTTTGGTTAAATATTATAGTATAAGAGTATGACAAAGGGCGAGTAAGTGACGAGTTATCAAGGGATCTAACGGTCAAAATGAGGAGATGGAGATCGGCGGTTTATATTGTGTCCGCTTTCTAAAAGATGCGAGAAAGATAAAGATGTAGGGGGTGTTCGATAAGACGTGAAAATCAATGGTCGTCAATCCAGCTTGATAAAATCTACGGTCTTTGTAAACTCTACCTTGAGAACTTGCACGTTTGATAAGACGAGGATGTTCAGTGGAATTGGGTACGTGTCGCTTGATCCGACGGATGAGAAATAAAGGTAAAATAGATCGACGGTCGTTGATGGATCTAGAGCGGGAAGTTGCGCGTTAGTTGGAGGTAAAGGGTGGTAGCGGAATGGAAACCACGGTACACGTGGTTGATTGTGGTGCATTCCAGAGGCAAAAGCGGTTTGGTGGAAACCGCCAAAGGGGGGCCTCTGGAGTGGGGTCCTATATAAACAAAGTTGACTTGTTCGATGATTATTTTATTGGCGCTGGACGAATGAAAAGGACCTGCGTGCTCGCCAACCTTTAATAGTCAATTTCGAACACACGAAGCCACAGTAACAGGTAAGTCTCAAAATCCCATAATTCATCCATCTAATTACCATTATCGACTGAATTATGGACCAAGGAAAAGATTTGCAAGGGTTTAGTCGTATTTTGGATGACAGAGAAGACTATCTGGTTGATAGGGACAGAGGGGTGTGTGACCCTTTCCTGTCCATAGGAAGTGTATCAGTCAGCAAAGAGAGGTTGTGCCAATACAATTCACAGGGTAATGATGTCCTGAATGTTTGTAAGTTGTTTTTATATTATTTTTCTATCGAGCAGACCCTGCATTTTCCCGAATTTGCAGAATGGTGCGCAGTTAACTATTCCCCTTCTCAAAGAGTCATTGTAAGTCAGTCTACGTCTAGGATACTCTGTAAAATTAATGCCAAGGTCATCCGTGAAAACCTAAACTTGCCCGACAGCTACCCTGACAGTCATGAACCTGTAAATGAGTCCATTCTTGCTGAATCATACAAAAATTGTGGAACTGAAGTTCGTTGCAAATTCCTGTCCAGCGTCTTGAAAGAGGGTCAGTCATTAGATGGTCTTTTCCTACCATACCATGTTCGTATTTTCAAAGATGAATTTCAATTAGTGGTGTCCTTAGTCTATCAAATCCTGGGTCTTGATTATGATTGTCACGTAAATGAAGTCATCCTGGGTTTTCTATTAAAAATTAGTTCATTAAGTTCTGAGTCTCAATCAGTTCCTATATTCAGTCTAGATGAATACTTGGAAAAAGCGATACATCTTGACTTAAGTGAATTCCCAACGGTCAGGTTCTTCAAATTTCAAACTTATTTGTTGAACATGTTTCTATGTTCAAATATCATCGAATTACAGTTTTTAAGTACCATCTTCTCTTCGGATTTGCCCAAGCAAATCAACATGTTTGAATTTGCAAATTCAATCATGTCAGAAATATACAAAATGTTGTTTGATGAAGTGTTACCTCGGGTATTAGAAGAGATGAAATGCATGATGCAGTCCTCGCCTGAGGATCGAGTCGGAGACTGGTTCCTGTATAAAGATTCCACTGTTTTGAGGATATATATGGATTTACTGGGGAGCCTTATAGGTTACCTGCTTTCCTTACTCCCAGAAGTTTTGCATTAGAGTTTATGAGACAAAGGTTGCATTCAAAGGAAGAACATTTTGGGGCCTTTAAGAAATCTTCAAATATCAAATTCCCTCTCAAAGTTGGTTCTTTTATTTTCAAAAATAAAGGTGCCCTAGTGTTTATAGAAAAATTGTTGGGAAGCATGGAATTTCAAAAAGAGCCAAAGGTAAATTATGATCCCCATCATATAATTTTCCTGAGAAAGCAGGAAAACAAAAACAAGCCATTTGACCACCAAGTTATTGAAGGTTTGAGTGAAACAACCAATTTGTTTCAGTTTATGGAGATTCCAAGATCTGATGAAGATGCAAGTACTTTACCAGTCCCAGTGTCTCAAGTGACAGAGGGTCCTAATATTGTAATTAAAAGAAGTCTTTCTGAAGTTGAAAGCATGGAAGTGGATGAGGATGGGTAACACAAAAGGGCCAAATTGTTTCAAGTTGGTTGAGTTTTAAGTGAAGAGATTTTACATGATTTCAAGAGAGTTGCTTTAGTCCCAACAAAATATGTACAGGTAAATCAATTTTCTTTTAAAGATGTAGATAATTCAGAATCAAGCCCAATTTTCAAGTCCAAAGAGGAGCTCATGGCCAGTTATGTGGAGAAGCGAAAACAGTATCTAGAAGAGACAAGGAATTTACTCCCGCGGGTAAGGAGTTTAAACAATCCAAAAACCTCCTTGATTTCTACCAGGGATATAGAAAGAAATACCTTTAAATTGGCCATGGTAAATGATAAAACAATGTCAGAGATGGAAGTAAGATTGGACAAGATTAGTGTACCTGACAAAATACAGCTACATAAGCAAACAAGTGACATTATTTATTCAGATCTATTGCAAGCTATGATGAGATTCAATAAGCTACAAATTTTGGTAGACAAGTTAGAGGTTTATTTAAAACATGAAAATTTGAAAATAAGGCCAATGCCATTCAAATTAAAAAGCTACAAGAAGACATTATCAGTTCAGGAAATGAAAGAGATAACACCCAAGCAATCAGAAGAATGCTAGAAGAAAAGGACAACGCGCTCCAAGTTTTGAAGAAAAGGTTGAAGATCCTAAGCACATAGCATGTTCAATCATCCGAATTATTGGCATTACAAGAAGAGAAGGACAAGATCCACCAGGAGATGATGGAACATAAAGGAAGAGATGTCAAATTATAAGAGGAAAAAGACAAATGGGAAACCAAACGAAGTGAGCTGATATCGCAAATCTCCCTACTGAAAAAGGACCAAAACGATGAAAAAGAGATCATGGAGGAATTGATGAGTCAAACTCCCACTGATGAGGACCTGTCTATTGTAAATATTGAGAAACCATTAAATGATTTTTCTGCAGATGAATTGTTAGTACCTATGTCCCAGGTCAGCCTAAAGGATGATGAAATAAAAGAATTAAAGGTGGAAAATGAAAAGATCAAGTCTGAGTTAGCCAAGACGACGGAAAATAAAAATAAAATATTGCAAGACAGAAATAAGCTACAAAAGAAATTTAATGAATTGAAAGAAAGAAACATTGGAAAGGGTCCTCTCCAGGGAGCAAAGCACATAATTTGGGACACCTTATATGTAGAAATTACTAAATTCAAGCACTATTTGAACTTTATTGATGATCAAAGCATATTGATCAATTTGGCCAATCAAAGACTGAAGTTAGTAAATGAAAATATGGAGAGGAAACCCCTTGCCACGGCCCAGAATGCTTTGAATTTCTTAAATTCATTAACATAACATACCAAAAATTGCATGATATAGGAGTAAAGGATAGAATAGCAATGGTGCTGTGGGCCAAAATATTTATCCGTAAGCATCATTTAATGAAGGCAGTCAAGGAAAAAGCTGATGAAATGGTTTCACAGGTTAATGACTTCAAGCAGGCTTTCAAAGAGCTATTTGAGGACGGCCTGCCTTCCTTTTGGGACGAGGAGGGACGAATATTTTTGCAAGAACACTATCATAGCCTGTTAGTTCAAAGCCACATGGACCATTCCAAATTTGATGATTTGGAAAAAGGCTTGACACGGAAATTCATTGTGGATAAGCTGACAGAGGAGTTTGAAATATTACAAAAGTTCCTGATTATCAGGGGAGGATTGCCTAAAGTGTCATATGAAGACTACATGGAGCTAGAAGTGTCCATTCGGGAGATGATCGAATATGATATTCCAAGCGCAGAGCAATGGAGATCCATAGAGAGATTCGGAAAAATGAAGTATATCCTTCATTCATGAAGACAGGTGTTGCACGCTGAGGAGCTGCTTGGACAAGGCCATGTTATCAAGTTGATTTTAACTTAATGATCTATTAGGATCGAAGCTCGTAGTTTATTCCTAGGAATTAGGAATATAGTTACAAGACTTTGATTAAGCCGGTTATTCAGTTATAAATCTTCTTGGAAGATCTTGGAAGATGAAAGTCATTTTATGTATATAAGTGCATTTATTTTATGTGATGGGGGTTGAAACCCATCCTGTTGTTGAATTTTTCTTTGAGGACATATATTTTTGAATAACAGAGCGAATGCATAAGAATTATCATAGATTCCTGTGTCGTTTACATTACAGTCCGTATTTCTTTCCTTATGTGATTTTGCTTTCCAGTGTAACGCTCCATTCTGTTTTTCTTCATATGTGAAACACAGTGTTGGATGGTTAGAATTCATAATGTTTATGCTCTGATCATCGTTTCAGATATTTTATACATTCTTCTACTAAAGTTAATATAGAACTCATCTTTAATGCTCTGTATTAATGGGTTGTTCATTCTCTCTTCTGTTTCACCTGAACTAAATGAATGACTGTGATGAAATGATTATCTTGCCTTTGATAAAATCTCATGTATATGTCTTTGTGATATATTTGTGTATATGTGACTCCATTTTCCCAATGGTTATGTGTTGTTTCAACCATTTATACAATCTTTTAGTGTTGATTTATATCTGTCCTTGTTAAATCTGTATTCGAGAGATCCCTCTCTGGAAAGAAAAGCCAGTTTCTTTCTAAAAGTGGTTTTTGCTGTTACCTCGGGATCTACTTTTCAAAACGTGAGTATATTCTGAGTGCTAACAAATTGGCGCCGTTGCCAGGGAACGAAAGTGCATATCTTCCCTCGGAGAACGACAGAGTTGAAGAAAGATTTTTGTGGGAAAACATGAATCTTTATTAGTAGAAAAGGTTGTATATTTTCCTTGGCGACTCCATTGTAAAACTTTTCAAACTTAAGAAGTCATTCTGGCTTCGAGAAGACATACGCGAGGTAATTCTGATACCAAAGTTTTAAAAAGTTTTGAAGACCTAGAAAAGTTATTTAAGAGAAAATATAAAGAAAATATAGGTTTTCCTTTGTTTGGTGCATCATCTTCTCAAGATTCTCCTATTGATCCAAAATGGGAAGTTAATGTTGGAAGGAGTTTGTTGAAAACTAAATATGAATCTGATATAAAGAATACTGAGTTTGATTCCTGTAGATTAGAATCTTATTTGCTGGACTCCCTTTGGAGAGATTTACAACAAACCACGAAAGTTGAAACATTTGCCTCTCAAAATACTCAAAAGCCTTCAATTCCTTTGAACCCACCTAGACTAATGGCAGCCAGATTTGCTCCTTTGCGTTTGCCTGTTTTATTACATGACCTTCCTCAAAATTATTCCCAAATAATTTCTTTGTTTGATGGAGAAGGTGACATAACTGCAAAGCAGCATGTTGCTAAATTTGAAGATTTCATTGACTTAGAAGAAGTTGATTATCTAGATGTCAAAATGTGGTTATTTTCTCAAAGTTTATCAGGAGAAGCAAAGAAATCATTTAAAGACTTGCCTGATGGGTCTATAATGAACTTTCAGGATTTCCAAAATGCATTTCTAGATAGATGGGATGATAAACATAATCCTTTACAGCTCTTGTCTCAGTATAATAGTCTCAAAAAAGGAGGTTTCGAATCTATGCATGAATTCTCTAGCAGGTTCATGAGGGTTTATAATTCCATTCCAGAATATATAAAACCTTTTATGGCCGCTGCCAAATTACATTATGCTGGGGACTTCGACAATGACTTTGCATTCTCATTAAGGGAAAGAAAATCAGCAACCCTTGCTGCAATGTTTACAGATGCTTTGGAAGTAGAAGCAAATATGATGGCAAGTGGAAAAATGAAACATAGAGATATTGATAGGAGGAAAAAGGAAGAAAATTTGCCTTCTGCTTCTTCTTCTACTAATGATGTCAATTTTGAAATGATGTTGAAAACAATGGAGAAGTTAATGGACAGATTAACTATTGATAATAGGGGATTCAACAGAGAACCAACTGATCCTCAAATCAGGAACCCTAATTTTAGAAGACCAAATCCTCCTGTTCTCCCACAAAATAGGCAAAGATACATAAGAAATCCAAGAAATCAGGAAGAACAGCAAATTCGACCACCGTTTCCTGAGAATTATGTTGCTGATGAAGAAGACCCCACTGAGAATGAAATTCATCTTTTTGGTGAACTGGATTCAGAGATATATCTTACTGAAGAAGAGTATAACATGTTTGAACAGAAGGTGGAAATGAAGAATTTTAGAGGGAGACAAAGCAGTACCAAAGGGGTTATTTACATGCTATGGATGATGTGCAGAGGAAAATAAGATTGAGAAACAGGGAAGTTTTTATAAATAAGGGGAAGGAAAATCCAAATCAGCCTTCCACGAGTTCCCTAAATGTTGAGAAGGGAAAAGAAGTGCAAAAAGAGTCTCTTATAAATAAAGAAGTTGAAAATGAGGTACAAAGAGATAAAAGAATAAGGCAAGTGGCCCCGATTGATGTAGAAAGAGTTGGTTCCAGTTTTAATTTGAAAAATGAGCTTTCAAAGTTAAATATTTCTATTCCATTTAATGAGTTGTTGAGAAACAATGAATATAGAGACACTATAACAAAATTGGTCAAAGGTCAAGGGGAATCGCAATCTAATATTTTAGAGTTGAATGATGATAATCCTTCTATTTCACTTGGGTCGAAGGTTGAAAATTTAGAAAATGAAGAGGTCCCTCCTTTCTATTTGATTTTAAATGTGCATGATATGGTGGTCCACAATGCTATGTTAGATTCAGGAGCATCACATAATTTAATGCCGAAGGGAGTAGTTGAAAGTTTGGGACTAGAAGTGACAAGACCCTATAAAGATTTGTATTCTTTTTTATTCTAGAAGAGTAAAATGCCTTGGTTTGATCAAAGATATGGTAGTGACTCTGAATAAATTGCCATCCAAAACTATAGTCATGGATGTGGTAGTAGCAGATATTCCACCTAAATTTGTGGTATTGTTATCAAGATCGTGGACCTCAAAGTTGAAAGGTATTTTACAGATGGATATGTCATATGCTACGATTCCTATGCAGGATGGGAGCAGAAGGCTATATAGTGAAAAAAGAACTCCTTATGTAGTGAGAAGTCAAGATAAACCTGAAATTCATCATATATATGATGTTGATACTGATTTGGGGTCTTCTATTTTCTTTAATGATACTATCCCATGTGATCTAGAAGCCACATTATAGGAGAAGTCCGAAGAAGATAAAAAGGAAGAAATGAAGGAACAAGATGCTTTGGAAGCAAAACAAAAAAGGGAAGGTTTATGGACTATGTATTTTGATGGGTCTGCTGCAAAACTGGGTGCTGGAGCCGGTGTGTATATAATTTCTCCTATTAGGGATTTCAAAGATTTATCATATAAATTAACATTTGAATGCAAAAATAATGTAGCTGAATATGAAGTTTTATTACTGGGGTTACATGCTTTGAAAGATTTGGGAGCGCAAAGAATAAAAGTCTTAGGAGATTCCGAGCTAGTGATCAACCAAGTAAATGATAGCTTTCAAACCAGGCATCCCTAGATGAGGGCTTATAGAAATGAAGTGTGGGATATGATTGACAACTTTTTCACAGAGCACACGATTCAAGTGGTTCCCAGGCATGAAAATATGGTGGCAGATTCTTTGGCAGTAGCTGCTGGAAAATTTAAAACCCTTATTGCTGGTCAGAAAGAATATCAGGTGGACATTGTGAATAGACCATCTATTCCAGATAACTCTAAATATTGGCAGGTGTTTGAAGATGACATGCATATCAGAAGGTTCTTAGAACTCTGAAGGGAATTTGTGAATACTCCCATTGACACCGAAAATGACAATGACGAGAGTATTCAAGATGATGAGGAACTTGATAAAGAAGGGAATGGTGCTGAAAAGTTAAAGGGAACCCTGGGAGGTAAGGATATTATTCAATTAAAAAATAATTTCAGACCAAGAGGTTTGATTCCTTTGGAAAAACTTTTTGATCAGAATGATGTTGCTAAGAATCCAAAAGTAAAGCCTGTTGAGGATGCTGTTGAAGATAGGAATATTGGTACTGAGGAGAATCCTAAGATTATAAAGGTATCCAAGAAATTGCCTGAAGAAGAAAAAGAAGAATATGTGAAGTTAATGAAAAAATATACATATGTCTTTGTGTGGAGTTATGAAGATCTCAAAGAATATGATACATCTATCATACAACATACGATTCCTATAAAGCCTGGGGAGAAACCCTTCAAGCAGAAGCTCAGAAGGATAAACCCTAAGCTTCTTCCCACCATTGAGAAGGAAATTAAAAAGTTGTTTGATGCCAAAATCATTGTAACTCTAAGGTTTTCAAAGTGGGTTGCAAACCTGGTTCCTGTTAGAAAGAAGAATGGAGAAATAATATTGTGTATAGATTTCCGGAATTTAAACAGAGTTTCTATGAAGGATAATTATCCCTTGCCAAAGATGGACCATATATTGCAGAAAGTAGTTGGAGCTGAAAGAATTTCAATGTTAGACGGTTTTTCTGGCTATAATCAGATCAAAGTATTACCTGAAGATCAAGAAAAGACTGCATTTACTACACCTTGGGGCACTTTTATGTATGAAAATATGCCTTTCGGCCTAATGAATGCAGGGGCTACTTTCCAGCGAGCCATGGACATTGATTTTGCAGGAGAAATTGGGAATTTCGTGGTAATATACATGGATGACATCACAGTCTATTCAAAATATGACAAAGAACATCTACATCACCTAGAGAAAATTTTCATGAAGTGCAGGAAATTTGGTATATCATTGAATCCAAAGAAGTCCAATTTTGCATTAGAGGAAGGAAATTTGTTGGGCTATATAATATCTAAATATGGGATAAAAATTGATCCTGAAAGGGTAAGTGAAATTTTGAAAGTAGGTGAACCCAGGAGTAAGAAGGAGATACAATCTTTCTTGGGGCAAGTGAATTTTTTAAGAAGTTTTGTGCCAAGTTTCATCGAGATCCTAATGAATATCACAAATATGTTGAAGAAGGGTCATGAGGTGAAATGGAATGCTGAAGCTAGAAAGTATTTTTGGGAAATCAAAAAAGAAATATCAGATGCTCCTGTGTTGGTGAGTCCAGATTTTACCAAAGATTTCTCGGTATTTTCATATGCTTTAGAATATACTATAGCAGCAGTCTTATTGCAGAAGAATAATGAGAACTTGGAACGGCACATAGCATTTTTTAGCAAAATGTTGAGGGATGGAGAATTGAAATATGACATCATGGAGAAACAAGCATATGCTTTAGTCAAAGCATTGAAATATTTCAGAGTGTATGTTTTGCATTCACATATAATTGCACATGTTCCATCTGTTGCAGTAAAAGGGATTTTGACACAACCTGATCCAGAAGGCAGAAGAGCGAAATGGATAGCCACATTACTGTAGTACGACATAGAGATAAAGCCTACTAAGCTAGTTAAAGGACAAGGATTATCTAAAATGATGGCCAATTCAAATTGTGAGGCTTTACAAATTAATTTCCAACCTAACCAAGATAATTAGTTGGACACAGAGGTAGAAGTAATGGCTGATTTTGTGGCATCTCCATGGTATTCTGATATCGTTTATGTCCTTCGAAATTTACAAGCACCAGAAGGATTGAGTAAGTCAAGGGCCCGATCCATAAAATTGAAAGCTGCTAAATTTTGTATTTTAAATCAGTACCTTTATTGGAAGGACCCCGGAAATGTGTTTCTGAACTGTCTTTTGGAAAATGAAGCTCAACAAATGGTCAAAGAATTTCATAAGGGAGATTGTGGAGGACATCATTCTTGGAAGGTAACTGCCAAGAAAATTCCGAGAGCAGGCTATTATTGGCCTACATTATTTGCAGATGCGTATAAAGAAACCAGTAAGTGTCATCAATGCCAAATTTTCGATGGAAAAAGGAAAGTGCTTCCTCTCCCTTTAAATCCGATAACAGTAGAAGCTCCTTTCCAGTAGTGGGGTTTAGATTTTATTGGCGAAATAAACCCCAATTTGTCAGGACAACACAAATGGATTCTGACAGCCACGGATTATTTTACAAAATGGATTGAAGTGATTCCCACCAGAAGAGCCACCGAAACTGTGATCATGGATTTTCTCGAGGAAAATATATTGGCTAAATTCGGGTGCCCCAAAAGAATATTAACAGACAATGCAGCTGCGTTTAAATCCAAAACAATGATTGATTTCTGTCACAAGTACCATATAAGCCTCAATCATTCAACTGCCTATTATCCGCAGGGAAATGGGTTTGCTGAATCTTCAAATAAAATCTTAGTAAGGATCATCAGGAAGCTTTTGGAAGATAATAAAATGTCTTGGCACACCAAGCTCAAGTATTCCCATAGGATGATAGGATTAGTACCAAAAGGGCGATTGGCATGTCTCCATTCCAACTGGTGTATGGAACTGAAGTCATTTTTCCAGCATCATTAGGTGTTCCCGTTATGAGATATTTCCAAGATCAGAAAGAAGAACCAAATAATATGCAAAGGAGGATAAATCAAATTATTGAGTTGGAAGAGTGAAGGAATAAGGCCTATGACAAGGTGCAGTTACATCAAGAAAAAATGAAAAACACTTTTGATAGAAGAATAAAAAAAGAACAATTTCAGATTGATGATTTAGTATTGAAGTGGGATGCTCCCAAAGAAGATAAACATGGGAAATTTGATCATATGTGGGTAGGTCCTTATGTTGTTGCTGGTTACATAGGGAAAAACGCATTCTTGCTAGAATATTCGAACGGGGTTCCTCTGGATAGTAACCCTGTCAATGGAAGGTATCTGAAACATTACCTATCCTAAGGAGGAGGGTACAATTTGTATTATAGCCTGTAAATACTTATTTTTCTTTGCAAAGTCAACACGAATGGTAGGACGAATGTATTTGAATCCCGCGGTGAAGGTCCTAAGATTCAGAATGTGTACTATTCCTTTCTAAAAAAATAATATATCTATGAAAAACAAAAGATGAGTTTTCTGGAAGTTACTGTGATAAATTAAATTCAGGCACCTGGTCTGCGAGTTATTTGATACCTCACAGGGAGGATATCATCCCCAGATTGAGCCAGTTGTTAACACCGTTACTTAGCAGAGGAATGAAAATACCATCGTGAAGAAGAAATAATGGTTTCTTATCAAACTTTGGTTAAATATTATAGTATAAGAGTATGACAAAGGGCGAGTAAGCGACGAGTTATCAAGGGATATATTGGTCAAAACGAGGAGATGGAGATCGACGGTTTATATTGTGTCCGCTTTCTAAAAGATGCGAGAAAGATAAAGATGTAGGGGGTGTTCGATAAGACGTGAAAATCAATGGTCGCCGATCCAGCTTGATAAAATCTACGGTCTTTGTAAACTCTGCCTTGAGAACTTGCACGTTTGATAAGACGAGGATGTTCGGTGGAATTGGGTACGTGTCGCTTGATCCAATGGATGAGAAATAAAGGTAAAATAGATTGACGGTCATTGATGGATCCGGAATGGGAAGTTGCGCGGTAGTTGGAGGTAAAGGGTGGTAGCAGAATGGAAACCACGGTACAAGTGGTCGATTGTGGTGCATTCCGGAGGCAAAAGCGGTTTGGTGGAAACCGCCAAAGGGGGGCCTTCGGAGTGGGGTCCTATATAAACAAAGTTGACTTGTTCGATGATTATTTTATTGGCACCAGAAGAATGAAAAGGACCTGCGTGCTCGTCAACCTTTAACAGTCAATTTCAAACACACGCAGCCACAGTAATAGGTAAGGCTCAAACACCCATAATTCATCCATCTAATTACCATTATCGACTGAATTATGGACCAAGGAAAAGATTTGCAAGGGTTTAGTCGTATTTTGGATGACAGAGAAGACTATCTGGTTGATAGGGATAGAGGGATGTGTGACCCTTTCCCGTCCATAGGAAGTGTATCAGTTAGCAAAGAGAGGTTGTGGCAATACAATTCACAGGGTAATGATGTACTGAATGTTTGTAAGTTTTTTTTATATTATTTTGCTATCGAGCAGACCCTGTATTTTCTTGAATTCGTAGAATGGTGTGCAGTTAACTATTCCCCTTCTCAGAGAGTCATTGTAAGTCAGTCTACATCTAGGATACTCTGTAAAATTAATGCCAAGGTCATCCATGAAAACCTAAACTTTCCCGACAGCTACCCTAACAGTCATGAACTTGTAAACAAGTCCATTCTTGCTGAATTGTACAAAAATTGTGGAACTAAAGTTCGTTGCAAATTCCTGTCCAGCGTCTTGAAAGAGGGTCAGTCATTAGATGGTCTTTTCCTGCCATACCATGTTCGTATTTTCAAATATGAAGTTCAATTAGTGGTGTCCTTAGTCTGTCAAATCTTGGGTCTTGATGATGATTGTCACGTAAATGAAGTCATCCTGGGTTTTCTATTAAAAATTAGTTCATTAAGTTCTGAGTCTCAGTCATTTCCTGTATTCAGTCTAGATGAATACTTGGCAGAAGTGATACATCTTCAATTAAGTGAATTCCCAAAGGTCAGGTTCTTCAAATTTCAAACTTATTTATTGAACATGTTGTTGTGTTCAAACGTCACCGAATTACAGTTTTTAAGTACAATCTTCTCTTCGGATTTGCCCAAGCAAATCAACATGTTTGAATTTGCAAATTCAATCATGTTAGAAATATACAAAATTTTGTTTGATGAAGTGTTACCCTGGGTATTAGAAGAGATGAAATGCATGATGCAGTCCTCACCTGAGGATCGAGTCAGAGACTGGTTCCTGTATAAAGATTCCACTGTTTTGAGGATATATGGATTTACTGGGGAGCCTTATAGGTTACCTGCTTTCCTTACTCCCAGAATTTTTTCCTTAGAGTTTATGAGACAAAGGTTGCATTCAGAGGAAGAACATTTTGGGGCCTTTAAGAAATCTTCAAATATCAAATTCCCTCTCAAAGTTGATTCTTTTATTTTCAAAAATAAAGGTGCCCTGGTGTTTATAGAAAAATTGTTGGGAAGCATGGAATTTCAAAAAGAGCCAAAGGTAAATTATGATCCCCATCATATAATTTCCCTGAGAAAGAAGGAAAACAAAAACAAGCCATTTGACCACCAAGTTATTGAAGGTTTGAGTGAAACAACCAATTTGTTTCAGTTTATGGAGATTCCAAGATCTGATGAAGATGCAAGTACTTTACCAGTTGCAGTGTCTCAAGTGACAGAGGGTCCTAATATTGTAATTAAAAGAATTCTTTCTGAAGTTGAAAGCATGGAAGTGGATGAGGATGGGTCACACAAAAAGGCCAAATTGTTTCAAGTTGGTGGAGTTTTAAGTGAAGAGATTTTAGATGATTTCAAGAGAGTTGCTTTAGTGCCAACAAAATCTGTACAGGTAAATCAATTTTCTTTTAAAGATGTAGATAATTCAGAATCAAGCCTAATTTTCAAGTCCAAAGAGGAGCTCATGGCCAGTTATGTGGAGAAGCGAAAACAGTCTCTAGAAGAGACAAGGAATTTACTCTCATGGGTAAGGAGTTTAAACAATCCAAAAACCTCCTTGATTTCTACTAGGGATATATAAATAAATACCTTTAAATTGGCCATGGTAAATGATGAAAAGATGTCAAATATGGAAGTAAGATTGGATAAGATTAATGTACCCGACAAAATACAGCTACATAAGCAAACACGTGACATTATTTATTCAGATCTATTGCAAGCTATGATGAGAATCAATAAGCTACAAATTTTGGTAGACAAGTTAGAGGTTCAGTTAAAACATGAAAAAGTTGAAAATAAGGCCAATGCCATTCAAATTAAAAAGCTACAAGAAGACATTATCAGTTCAAGAAATGAAAGAGATAACACCCAAGCAATCAGAAGAATGCTGGAAGAAAAGGACAACACCCTCCAAGTTTTGAAGAAAAGGTTGAAGATCCCAAGCACAGAGCATGTTCCATCATCCGAATTATTGGCATTACAAGAAGAGAAGGACAAGATCCACCAGGAGATGATGGAACATAAAGGAAGAGCTGTCACATTACAAGAGGAAAAATACAAATGAGAAATAGAACAGAGTGAGCTGATATCGCAAATCTCCCTGTTGAAAAAGGACCAAAACGATGAAAAAGAGATCATGGAGGAATTGATGTGTCAGACTCCCACTGATGAGGACCTGTTTATTGTAAATATTGAGAAACCATTAAATGATTTTTCTGCAGATGAATTGTTAGTACCTATGTCCCAGGTCAGCCTAAAGGATGAAGAAATAAAAGAATTAAAGGTGGAAAATGAAAAGATCAAGTCTGATTTAGCCAAGATGACGGAAAATAAAAATAAAATATTGCAAGACAGAAATCAGCTACAAAAGAGATTTAATGAATTGAAAGAAAGAAACATTGGAAAGGGTCCTCTCCAGGGAGCAAATCACATAATTTGGGACACCTTATTTGTAGAAATTACTAAATTTAGGCACTATTTGAAATTTATTGATGATCAAAGCATATTGATCAATTTGGCCAATCAAAGACTGAAGTTAGTAAATGAAAATATGGAGAGGAAACCCCTTTCCACGGCCCATAATGCTTTGAATTTCTTAAATTCATTAACATGCCAAAAATTGCATGATATAGGAGTAAAGGACAGAATAGCAATGGTGCTGTGGGCCAAAAAGTTTATCCATAAGCATCATCTAATGAAGGCAGTCTAGGACAAAGCTAATGAAATGGTTTCACAGGTTAATGACTTCAAGCAGGCTTTCAAAGAGCTGTTTGAGGACGGCCTGCCTTCCTTTTGGGACGAGGAGGGATGAATGTTTTTGCAAGAACACTATCACAGCCTGTTAGTTCAAAGCCACATGGACCATTCCAAATTTGATGATTTGGAAAAAGGCCTGACAAGGAAAGTCATTATGGATAATCTGACAGAGGACTTTGAAATATTACAAAAGTTCCTGATTATCAGGGGAGGATTGCCTAAAGTTTCATATGAAGCCTACATGGAGCTAGAAGTGTCCATTCGGGAGATGATCGATTATGATATTCCAAGCGCAGAGCAATAGAGAGCCATAGAGAGATTCGGGAAAATGAAGTATATCCTTCAATCATGAAGACAGGTGTTGCGCGCTGAGGAGCTGCTTGGACGAGGCCATGTTATCAAGTTGATTTTAACTTAATGATCTGTTAGGATCGAAGCTCGTAGTTTATTCCTAGGAATTAGGAATATAGTTACAAGACTTTGATTAAGCCGGTTATTCAGTTATAAATCTTCTTGGAAGATCTTGGAAGATGAAAATCATTTTATGTATATAAGTGCATTTATTTTATGTGATGGGGGTTGGAACCCATCTTGTTGTTGAATGTTTTTTTGAGGACATATATTTTTGAATAACAGAGCGAATGCATAAGAATTATCAGAGATTCCTGTGTCGTTTACATTACAGTCCGTATTTCTTTCCTTATGTGATTGTGCTTTCTAGTGTAACGCTCCATTTTGTTTTTCTTCATATCTGAAACACAGTGTTGGATGGGTAGAATTCATAATGTTTATGCTCCGATAATCATTTCAGATATTTTATACATTCTTCTACTAAAATTAATATAGAACTCATCTTTGATGCTCTGTATTAATGGGTTGTTCATTCTCTTTTCTATTTCACCTGAACTAAATGAACGACTGTGATTAAATTATTATCTTGCCTTTGATAAAATCTCATGTATATGTCTTTGTGATATCTTTGTGTATATGTGACTCCATTTTCCCAATGGTTATGTGTTATTTCAACCATTTATACAATATTTGAGTGTTGATTTATATCTGGCCTTGTTAAATTTGTATTCGAGAGATCCCTCTCTGGAAAGAAAAGCCAGTTTCTTTCTAAAAGTGGTTTTTGCTATTACCTCGGGATCTAATTTTCACAACCTGAGTATATTCTGAGTGCTAACACTCATAATTTCTATCCATGTTTTCCTTTTAAGGACATTAATTAGAGGAAACATGACCTATTTTACCACATTCAAAACACTTTAAAGGTAACTTACCTCTGTGTTAGCCATGACCCTTGTTGAATTTCTTCACAAAGTTTTCTTCTTCATCGTCTGATTCATCAAAGGAAGTCTAATTACTTTTGTCATTCTTTCTTCTATTTGTCCTTTTAGAGTCTTTAAACGTTGCTTCCTTTCTAGAAGGATTCTCCTTTTCAATTCTCATTTCATATGCAGTAAAAACCCCATAAAATAGTTCACTTGTTGTTAATTTATCAAAGTGATCTCTTATATCTTCTAAAACTTATACATTGGAGTCAAACCTTGTTGGAAAGGATCTTAATACCTTTTGTATGACTTCTTCTTTAGAAAGGTATGCTCTAAGATATTCGATAGCATTGACAATATAGTCCACATGAAGAAAATATGATGCAATGTTTTCTTCTTACCTAATATTTAGAGTTTTAAACTATCCTAAATAGGTTTGTAGCTTTTCCTTCTTAACCTTATAATCTCCTTCATAGATGTTTTTAAGCACCTTACCCCACATTTCTTTAACATATGTACACTGCATGACCTTGAGTCTTATAAACCACATATCATTGCATTCATACTGTCTTTTTTCAACTACCTCAACTGGTAGGGTCTTCGAAAAATTTATATCCATTCTCAACATATTTCCAAACATAAAATCTAAGAGACTACAAATACACATCCATTATTATGCTCCAGAAGGTGTAATTTGGTTAATTAAACTTTGGTGCTCTGTTTGTAGAGAGTCCTTCCAATCCTACAACAACAACAAAAAATAGGACATACTTAGTGTGAATTGAGTATATCCATATTTGTTTCCCATGACAAACATAAATTTGTATATGAAACATTAAATGTGTGGATTCGTAAACTATTGCAAAATATTTATAGTGACTAGATGAATATCTAGTGCATGTTGCCTTGCTGGGAATCCAACCACTTAATTAAAATTCAAAATGGATTCTTTAAACTAGAACATGGGCCATGAATCATGGTACCCTAAATATATATAGGACCTTGGTGCAATTTAAAATTATACAATTTGTTTTTGTAAAACCCCAAGTTCCATGTGTAGGAAATTTAAAAAAGAATACAAAACATAAACACAAATAGAATATACATATCATAGATTCAAATCTTATATAACAAAGCAAGTGGTTTGGAAAGTAAAGGAATTTGATTTAGCTTGTTGACGCCATTTTTAACACCAAACGATGATAAAATAAAATTTTTAATTGTAGTTACATTTCTAAAGAGGCAATTGACACCATAAGGACAACCATCGGGAGTTCCATTATCGATCTAGTTATAATATTCTTCTCCTTGGTCCATTGATCAAAATTTTGTTCCTTTAAATGTATGTTAGCCCTTATTTATTCTTTTGACCCAAGGGGGCATCAGGTTGACAACTTCTCGAGACATGAATTTATCCCTCTAATCCATTGTAGGCACTGGATTTACTTCTAAAAAACTCAATATTGCTTGTTCCCCCATGAGTTTCCCTCTAGCAATTGGCCATGCCCCGCATGTTTCCTTAAAGAAACACATGGGGAAATTGGAAAATATGAGAAAGATATAAAGGTTTGATTAGTTGTGCATTCAATATTAATATCTTTTTGATATTGAATGTATTCCTAGACACAATTAAGGCCCATACCATCCGTCATTTCCATATTATCCAAGTATAAGTTTAGGAATTACGGTTGGGAAGGAGAACCACAATACTATACCCTTATGTTGAAGAAATTGTGAACCAATCGACTAGGGTTTTTACATCCCATCTTTTATTAACAAACTCCTATTGAATATTTATTGACTTTCCAATATTGAGTCAAGACCTTGATTTGTTGAATCATCATTTCCCTTCAAGTTGGAGAAGCAACATAATATTGATTGGTTGTCAATGCCCTATATTGGAGTAACCCAAGACTTAGAAAAGGAGGTACTACAGCAAAGGCTCTATATTTTTTTTGTTATCCCTTTTAATAATAGAGTATCCCTCTTATTCCCAATCACCACCCCCACCACCCCCCACAACAAAAAAATGTATTGGACATTGCATGCATTCACTGGTGTATATGATGGAGGACTAATCTTATCATGGAATGTAGTTATTTAGGTAATAAAGAATTTGGAAACCATTTTAAATATTACAATTATTAATTGAAATGGGTTGATAAAGGTGTTTCTTTCTTACTCGTGTGCAGGTGTACTCAAGTGGGAATTACTTGGAGCAAGGATAAAAGTGGTATAGATTTGTCCAGACACCAAAATTACTTTTGAAGCTACCACCTCCATTTCACATTGAGAAACTTGAATCCAATAATGAGGAAAAGCAGGGTTTGTTCACCAAGACAACCCCATTACGGATATTATTGGAACACAATAATGTAATACATTAGATCCTTGATTTAATGTTGGGAAAATTTAAACACGCTCCTTCCAATGGTATGCTTCATACATGGTTGGATAACATTGTGCATTAAGCATATCAAACATCAAACAATTCTCCACCTTTAGGTTGTGCTTAAAGTATCATTTCTAAGACTAAGGTATAATCATTTCGATTGTTTCTTCTATATATACTTTTTAATGTTTCTTCCAAATATTCCTTAGTCCCTTTACTTCATGCCCTTATCTACCTAAGATATACTCATTTGTTTGATTAACAAATTTTTCTCCCTGTCAAAGGTAATGTATTTAAATACTATAATGACCAAAATTTGGAGTATTAATATCCTTGACTAACTTCCTAGTTTTTAAACTATGTGTAAAGTCTTAGTTAATCATTTCAATTTAGGTCATGATATTGAATGAAATCTTATGTACTTCACTTTCCAATTTTCATACATCATAAGGAATCACATGTAGGTAACCATTATCAAATTTATCTAGTCATTTCCCATATACATGTCTTCTGGGTAGTGCAATTTCTTTCTAATTTAAGTTCCAACCCATATCAAATAATTTCCTTGACAACTTATCCTATTAGGTATTATGTAGACTCTTTCCTTAAAAAATATAATATTTCCATAAGGAAATATTTATAGTGTTAAAATTGGACCCCATATAAATAAAATATTTAAGCACATCCCTTTCCCATTCATTCCATGTGTAAATTATTGCTTTCGAGACAACACGGTATAGATTTTAAGCTCATTTCATTGTCCAAAGGTGTTTTTCAAGGAAATTTTAATATAACACAATTTGGCCTCTAAAATACTTGAGAGATCAATTACATAGAGGCATTTCCAAAGTCCTATAATACAACATTTAAGGGAATACTAGGTTAAAACAAAAAGGATTTATTGAATTCAATTTTTGACCCAAGTTCATATAAATGTCCTTGTTCCTCAAAGGAGGACTTCCAAGTCCACCTACATCATATGATGATAGTTTTATAATTTCAGAGGGATATGGAATTGGAAGTATGGATTTATCAAAATCCATTAGAGTCTAGGACGTGTACCGCCTTGATGCATTTTATGGGCATCATCACTGGAGGGAAGATTTAGGTCATCCAAATTGATTTGGATAGTGATCAAAACCATTAGCGAGGAAAGAATCATGAATTACAACATGTCACAGGAGGAAGTTCATGCAGAAGGAAGATATTAATGTCGTCATATATGATGGTCGTTCATGTCGGGATGAATTTTTGTGGGGGTACAGAGGAGATTTGGTGCATGAACGACTCATATCTTCCCCAATATTATATCGTTCCCATCAAAGGATACATATACATGCACTGAAAATGGGACTACACCAATGGCCAGGATCGTAAGTTTTAGCAGCGTCGATGGTCTAGATTTTGTTGGGTGGAGAGGGTAACCGAAACACCTATCAACATTCACCAGAAACAGGTAAGTTATTATGAAAATGAAATAAATAAAATTAGTGTTTGAAAGGATTATGAAATTGACAAGGGAAATAAATTGCTTCTTTAGGAACTCCCTTTGATCGTCATGTGATAGTAATTACAAAATATCAGAGACACATAGATAGATTGGGATATCTTGTAAGTGTGTCGCCCATTTATTGAAAAATACAATGCATGGATTTTGGTTTCTTGCCAATTTTGATGTTTGTCAGAAATCCTAGTGTAATCCTTGTTGTTTATATGCAAATAGAACCTGTCTCTATTACATGTGATTTATTTTGAAAACCGAGATTTGCTTCCAGTTGGAGCATCTTGCCAAGGTATCCATCGCAGTTTAGTTCAGTTTGAGGGAGGAAATCATGAACAATTGACATGGTAACGGCTAATATATAGCTTCATATATTTCATCTTGCAATTCTTTTGAGCTCCATCTTTTTTCCTCTGATTTATCAAGATTTTTTTTTTAATTTTTCATATTTGTAATTTTATTTCTCAAAAGAGTACAAAATTACAACCGTAGAAATATTCTAGGCATATATTATGATGACCCTACCATCCTGAAGATGGACATGTTATCCTGCAAAAAATTAATGGATCACTTGTTAAATTGATGGCTTTGAAAGTTCAAAATATAGTCATGTTCATCCCTCATTGTTGCATTTGTGCAAACCATAACCTTCATATCCATTGGGACTTCAATGGAGATGACCACTAACATAATTAAAAAACAAAAAGATACTTTCAATGGAAAATTGAATCACAAATACATACTAGACCAGCCCTTATTATAATCATTCCAAATAGACCACAAGTTTTTGTGAGGTTTTGTGTGTCCTCATTGCTGATAATTTCTCTCAGAGTCACTGGTTCAATTCCTATTAAAGAAATGTTGTTACACTTAAAAATGCCCCTGTTATCCTGCAAAAAGTTAATGGATCACTGTGTCTTGTGGAGGATCCTTTGTTGCAATTCCTACATACATAAATAGTATGTGATAATATTGGCATGTATCCCATTGTTAATTTTAAAGACTATGTATATGATAAATGTAAGATAGCACCTTCCCCGCAAAACGATTTTTTTGGTTGGAATTCCCCATCCAAGAAATCCCATGGAATATATTTATTGAATGGTATATTTTTTTTATCATGCAACCATCTTTGATTATTTTTCATGCTAGTTTTTTATTCGATCTATTAGTTTTTCTTAATTTTGAAATGGTAAGAATGTGCTTAGAAATTGTGATTTTATTTGTTTTGCAATTTATTTGTGAATCTGCATATCCAGGTATAACATCTTTTTGTTTTGGACTTCAATATATTTTTAGTGATTATTGTGCTTTCATTGTTCTTTAATACTTGTATATATTACTTTGTTCAATTGTTGCAATCCATATTTGCAAGAAGAAAAATGGCATCAAATAATTAAAAACATATCACTTTTACATAGGGTATCTAAAACTACAGAGGCAAGACACACTGTCAAATCAATTAGAAATAATAGATGTGGCACAATTTCACGTAAACATTTACAAAACAATGTTTGATAAAAAAAATAGGAGTATACAATTGTTAGGAAAGTTTTATTAACATACTTTACCATAGGAGATAAAAGGAGGAAAATAATCCCACAAAGGATATAGCATCACATTCCATTGTCCCTCAACAATGTTAATCGAGTTACCATAGTAATGACAACAACGATGATGAACATAGTCATGAGGAAAAGGTAGAAGAATCAATGCAAGGTATGATCACTTCACGACTTTATAATTTCTGCAAAAGTACTTCAAAATTTTCTTTTAAGGAATCAATATTGTCATTGTCTAAATTGGTATGGTTTATTTTTCCAGAAAATGTTTAGTAGAAACCATTTGTACAATAAGAGCATGGTTTGAAAGGGGCAGGTGCATCTAACCAAGATATTATTGAAACAAATGCCAAAAGAAAGGGTAGAGGACCAAACAAATGTATTTTTAGAAATACTTTAGAGGGCAATGCATTACCAAAAATTCAAGTTAACGAGAGGGGCTAACCCATTGGTCCAGGGTCAGAGAAATTTACCTCCTGTATAGGTGTCCTTGCAAGAGAAATTCTAGGAATTAAGTTTATGGATTGGAAACAATTTCCTAGAGTGTTGAATAAAGACACATGGAATGCAATCAATGTGAGCATTAACCAAATAATGATTGTATTTTTTTTTTAAATTTTGTTGATGCATATTGACCATGTGTGTGACATATTTTGTTTCAAATAACAATTTGTGTCTAACAATGAACTATTTATCTATTGCATAGAAACTTCCAAGTATATCCTTCAACAAAAAAATGGTGTAATACAACAATATCACAATGCCTCTAAAACTATAGATATTGTTTGTATACAAAATAATATTGAAATACCAAATAGAGGAAAGGATGACAAATGTTCCAATCAGATTAATTAAAGTAGATTGGATTGAATTTGTTAGAATACGATCTGACCCTAAATTAGAGGTAAAAAAGAAATATATTTATGCATGTTATATTCAAATGACATGTGATTTTAAATACATGGTTATACAATTAAATTTAATCTAAGTATCCACATTTTTTATTGAGTTGCAGGATAACGAAAACATAAATAAGGAAAATAGGGAAATAGAACAAGAGACCCACACTTCTTGTCATAGATGTTACTTTGGGGTTGAACATGACCTTGTTAGTTGTAATGGATTCTATTTTTTTTGTTCACATGTAGAAATTATAAACGTAGCCATGGGTAACATTATATAAAATATACTTATCCACACTATTTTGTTTGTCATGACTAGAAACAAGCTTGCAATCCAAACGATAGGCCTATAAATAGGGCTGAAGTGTGGGTGAAATGCCATACAAAGAATAATGGCACTCCAATGTCATCATCTATAGTAGAAACAATAGTAAGTTCTCAACCTATTCTTGTATGTATTATTTAAATTTGTTTTTTTAATGTTAATTTTTTTTCTCATATTAGTTGGTTGAAACGTTTAACATTAATAGAAACAAATCGAATCAGAACAATAAATCTAGTGTCTCCTACATATAAAACAAATAAGGATGTCATCGCTATAGTGTTGGGGCCCAAGAGGAGGGGTTTTGTACATGGGGTTTTTGTACAAGAAGGAATTGCTTAATACACGAGAGGAAATGAGATAAAAAAAAATAAGGAACTTGAAGAAAAAGATAAGGAAATTGGAATAATGAAATAAACTATTTATGAATTGTTGAAATGAAAAGCTACCATGGAGAAGAGGAAAGAAAATGGCATTGTTGATCCCAAACCCAACAATGTAAGAATTTTGCATGTGTAGATTATTTAATTTTTTATGTATGTTGTCTTTAAAGATTGGTATTTTAAATGTTTGTCTCTTCTTATTACATTGTATCTCATGCAAACTACTATATCCGAAGACTAATTATCCCCTATCATATGTTGCATCAAATATAGGGCCTTTGCAAATGTCACCTCTTAATCCAGTAAGCCCAATCCATGTAATCTTTGAAATTACCTCTTATTTTGTCCAATGTTACTTTTCATTCTTTGGGCACATCTCAAAAGTGTTTATTTTTAATGATAGTTTTCATAATATTCCTATTAAACCTCCAATGGAACAAAGTGCAATGGATCCTACACAACCAAAGAGATTGAAGGTATGTTTGAATCTATTGAGTATGGTCGCCATTGATGTCAAAGGAGTTCATTAATGACAAAGTAAATGACATGACATGTATGATTATGTGACATGTGTGATGAGGTTGAAAATTCATATTCTAATGTTCTATTTCTCTCATGAATTCATTTTTACAATTTGACAACATTCTATAAAAATATGGCAACTTGCTGAAACTCTTCCTAAAACTCTGAAAATTGACTAAGTATAGGAAAATCAGATTTCATTAATAACAATAGAATAAAAAAGGAAGTGATGACATGGAATGTGGCATGTGTGATCAGGTTGAAAATTCATATCATGGTTTTATAGTTCTATCATGAAGTCATTGTTACAATTTGACACCATTTTGTAAAGGTATGGCAACTTGCTAAAACTTTGAAAATTTGACTAAGTAAAAATCCTTCTTAATTTGCCTAAGGGACCTATGTAAAATACATTCTAGCTTCTATAATTGATGAGTTAAATGATTAAAAGGATATAGACATATAGATTGTTGTCTTGTGCATCTAAACAAATCATTGGTTTGTCAATACATTCTCTAAAGGTGAAGTTATTAGCCTATCAAAAGTGCTTTCTGGCATGATTTGCGCTGTTTCAGTTCTAGTAAATCTTCCTAAGCGGCCTCAGTAAAATTATCACTATATTTTGTATGATACTGATAAAAATTATATGATACCATCAGGTTTTATCTTGGTGATTTTTTCATCTGACCATGGTATTAGTTCCCCTAAAACGTGCTTGAAGAAAAAGTTATAGGTCTACCAAAATGAGGTTTCAGACTATTTTGGGAAATTTGCTGAAAATTGACTAAGTATTGAAAAATCAATCTAAGTTTCCCTAGTAAAATTCCCACCATATTTTGTAGGACTAATAAAATAAATATGAGACCATCGGGATACAACTTCTTGATGTGTGGATCTGACCATAGTATTATTTCTACTAAAGGGTGCTTGAAGACAATATTATAGGTTTGCCAAAACATGGATGTTTTACACCAAATCATGAAAATGCATGTTTCCATAATGAAGAGATGCATTGGTGAAAAGGTTTTAATGAAGGGACACAATGATTAAAAGACATAATGGTGTTTTAAATACATGATGAAATAAGTATTTAAACAAAAGTTTTGAAGTGAAAGAAAGAGGTCTCAACAATCCAGACCAATGTAACAATCAGAGAAGACATAGACCAATGAAGTGAAGAATAATCGGTAACAGAATTGAAGAAAAATATCAAGTTAGGGTGGTAGGGTGGTGCTAGGGAAAGATGCAAGTCATCAAGGGGGTTGTATCCTCCTTCCAGTAGTAGCTGGAAAACATGGTGGTGTAGCATCTTTGTCTGTTGGAGCGGGAATAAACCAGGTTGTTGTAGCATCCTTCAGTTGTAGCTGGAAAACTTGGGGATTGGTGTCTCCAATAAGTTGTAGCTTGCAAAAAAAATTTGTAAATATAATTTTACAGTTATAGAAATTGTTTGTGGTTTTCCCAATTGGGATTACATGATAAATGTTGTGTTCTATGTATCTTGTTAATTTTGTGTTTTAATGAATAAGTTAAAAGTGGTTTTAAATTTTTAAAAGTTATCAATACTGATTCACCCCCCCTCTCAGTATTGTCCAATATTCCAACAATTGGTATCAGAGTTGGATCCTTCACTACAGTCTAAACCACTGGAAGGAAAATCCTATTAAAAACCTCTATAGATCATCAAGAAGGGTTAGCTACTAACATACCTCCATTATTTACATGAAATAAATATGCATTTTGGATTGTAAGAATGAGATGCCATCTAATGTCTCTTGGATGCAAAATTTGGAGTCCTATTGAAAAATGGTATAATATACCAGACAGCCTACCTACAGATAGAGATGAAATAGATGAATATAAATCCAATGCAAAAGATTTGAATGCAAATTTGAAAGGATTAGCATATTCAGTATTTGTTAAAGTCATGCAATGTAAGACAACCAAACATGCTTGGGAAAAAATAAAAATTTATTATGAAGGGGCTTCCAAAGTCAAAACATCCAAGCATTAAACATACAAAGGGAATTTCTAAATTCTAAAGATGAAAGAAGAAGAAAATATTGCAAAATATATTCTAAGAGTAGATGAAATTGTCAATGTTATAAAAGTTTTGGGAGGAGAAATAGAGGAGAAAGGGGTAGTTGAAAAAGTACTAAGAACCCTACCAATAAGATAGAACCGAAAAATATATATTGTACAAGATCAAGATGATCTTTAACTTTTGACAGTGGATGAGCTACATGGGATCTTCACTGCCAATGAGATGAGAACAAAAAAAAATGGACGATCATGAAAAGAGGAAAAAATTAAAGCTACAAAACAATCAAAGAAATCTGAATCTTTACCCAAGAACCAATCAGATAAATCAGATGATGATGAATCTCTTTTCATCAATAAGCTTGAGAAAGGTGCTGACAAGTACAAAGGAAAGCTATCACTAAAGTGCTTTAACTATGGAATAATTGGACATTTTTCCACAAAGTATCCTTACCCAAAACAAGAAGATAGCGATGATGAAGAACCTTGTAGTCATAAGAAAGATCAAAAGAGTAAAACTGTACACAAGAAGAAATTTAATGAAAAGAAGAAAAAATTCCGTTTCATGGCAGATAGTGAAGATGAAGAAATAAGTGAAAATGAAGAAATTATATTCATGGGAATAGAAACTAAAACTTTAGATGATGAATCGGATGTAGAAGGAGATGTGTACCTAGAGGCTAAACTCATAAGTTATCTTGAGGAAATTGAAAAATGTAGAAGAGGGAACAAATCTTTGAAAGAACAATTGTAAAAATACAAAGAAGAGAAGAAATAAAAATAAGAGGAAGTGAATACCCTCCAAGAAAATATATACAATTCAAGACAACAAGTGATGGTTAGTATGAAAGAGGCCAAGAGCTTAAAACAAGAAGTTGATAAATTCATGGGAAAATTAAAGAGGGTAAAATATCAACAGATCATTAATGAGAAGTTCAGAGAAAGCACTAAAACACAAGACTCTTAAAGACTTGAGGTAGCTGAAATTATTCATCTTAAAAAGAAGGATGATGAAGAATCTATTAAGTCAAATTTTGAGAATAGCTTGAATATTCTAGATGACATCCTAAGTAGCCAAATACCATCAAGTGACAAAGATGAATTAGGATATAACAAGAAGAGTTATGTTCCTGCAATCATGGATCCAATTGGAAAGAATGATAGTCAGAAATATACTCCCTCCTCTCATAATAAAGACATAACTAATATGGTTCCTAGAAGACTAATGCCAAGTAGGTATAAGTAGATATTTATCGGCCATTTCTACTGTTGTAATAATTTTGGACATATGGATAGAGAATGTAAGATGATACGTCCTATAGAAAATAAGGTTACAATAAAGGTTCAAAAACAAAGGAAGGGATGGAAGAAGAAGGAGGTTGTGAATCAGAAAGATCAAATATTTCCCAAATATAAAAGAAAATTCTATGGATATCATGATTGTTGTCACAAGTTTGGTCACAAGGATGATGATTGCAGAATAAATAGAAAATATCAAGGTTTAGAAAGACAAATAAATAGAGTATCCGTGAGCAGGGTACCTCATCGAAAGATGTGGAGAAAAAAGTTAGATTACAAAGATTCAGAAGAAACAAATATTTCAATCATCAATGAAGTTTTCGAAGATGATAGTGTTGTGGATAAGAATGACATCCATTATGATGAAAATCAAGATGAAGATATAAAAGAATACACTGATGGAGATGATGAAGAAGAATATAATGATGATGGTGGAACTAAAAAAAGAATGTCTTTCTAAAAATATCTCATGACCTAGAAGAGAACCTTGAAATTAATATTAGAAAGGATCATATACTCAGGGGGAGTTTCAATACAAGAAGGAAACTATTGTTTAATGAACAATCCTTACTATCAGTGGTGGAACCTAAGAAATTTGCAGAAACCATCAAAGATGATGATTGGATCAATTCCATGAATGAAGAGTTATATCAAATTTGGGAACTTTTCCCAAGACCTAAAAGAAAGAATATTGTAGGGACAAAATGGGTCTCCAAAAACAAGTTCAATGAAGATGGTCAAGTGATAAGAAACAAATAAATAATAGTGTGTAAGGGATATGCTCAAGTGGAAGGTATTGACCTTGAAGAAACCTTTTCCCTGTAGAAAGACTTGAAGAAATCAATTTTTTTTTGGAATATTCATGTTATGGAAACTTCTAAGTATATAAAATGTATGTCAAGTATGCATGTTTGAATGGGAATATAGAATAAGAAGTCTATATTGAACAACCTGAAGGTTTCCTCTTATCAGAAAAGGAGGACTATGATTGCAAACTGAAGAAGACACTCTATGGTCTCAAACAAGCCCCAAGAACATGGTTTTCAAGTCTATATAGCTACTTGAAGCAACAAGGATATAAAACAGGGGTCACTGATAGTAATCTCTACATAAAGTTTGAAAACAAGAATATGATCATTGTTATTATTTATGTGGATGATATTATATTTGGAAGCGATATGCAAATGCTAAATGAAAAATTTTCCTCTGAATGAAGAAGGAGTTTGAAATGTAAATGTTGGGTGAATTAACATTCTTCTTGGGATTATAAGTTTCTCAATTAGACAAAGGGATATTCATCACTCAAACCAAGTACATTAAATACATGCTTAAGAAGTTTAAGTTGGAAGATTCTAAGCATGTTACTACTCCTATGGTCACTAGTTGTAAGTTAAGAAAGGATGATGAGTATTTGGAAGTAGATCATACCATGTATAGTTCTATGATAGGAATACTGCTATATGTGATAACTACAAGACCATATGTGATGCAAGATGTAGGATTTTCTTCTAGATTCTAATCAGCTCCCAAAGAAACACATGTGACAACAATGAAAAGAATTCTCAGATATTTGAAAGGTACTATAGAGTATGGTTTTTGGTGCGCAAGAGGTCAAGACTTCACTTTAAAATAATTTACTAATGCATATTGGGTAGGAGGTTTTAATGACCCAAAGAGTACCAATGGAGCAACATTCTACTTAGGATATTGTTTGGTATTATGGCTAAGCAAGAAACAATCCTACATTGCACTATCTGCAACAACAATTGAATACATTGATGCTGCATCATTTTTCACTCAAGTAATTTGGATGAAACATAGATTGGAAGACTTACTTGTAAAGTATGAGCATCCGATAGTGATAAATTGTGACAATACCAGGGCCATAAACATATAAAAAAACCCTGTTATGCACTCCATGACAAAGCACATCTCTATAAATATCACTTTTTGAGGGATCAAGTATCACATAAGGTGGTAAAACTGGAATATGTTGCTACAAGGGAACATACAACTGATATTTTCACTAAGCCACTACCCAAAGAAGCATTTGAGCATCTTAGACAAAGGTTGGGAGTAATATCCCTACAATAGATATAGATAAAAAATTAAAAAAAGGCATTATGTCAGGGAGTGACATATTGATAGAGGGAAATGTCAAAAGGAGAACTTTGTCATTAATGTCAAAGGGGGAGAAAATTGAAGAGTTGTTTCCATCATTTCCAAAGAGGGAGAATATTGAGTATGGTTGCCATTGATGTCAAAGGAGTTCATTAATGACAAAGGAAATGACATGACATGTATGATGATTTGACATGTGTGATGAGGTGTCAAAGTCATATGATGATGTTCTAGTGATCTCATGAAGTTATTTTTTACAATTTGACACCATTCTATAAAAATATGGCATCCTGTTGAAACTCTTGCTAAACCTCTGAAAATTGACTTAGTGATCTCATGAAGTTATTTTTTACAATTTGACACCATTCTATAAAAATATGGCATCCTGTTGAAACTCTTCCTAAACCTCTGAAAATTGACTAAGTATAGGAAAATCAAAGTTCATTAATGACAAATGAATAAAAAAGGAAGTGATGACATGGCATGTTTCATGTGTGATGAGGTTTCAAATTCATATGATGGTGTTCCAGTCATCTCATGATATCATTGTTACATGTTGAAACCATTCTGTCAAAGTATGGCAACTTGCTGAAACTCTTGTTGAAACTCTTAAAATTTGACTAAGTATAAATTCTTCTTAATCTTCCTAAGGGGCCTCTATAAAATACATGCCATCTTATTTATTTGATGAATTAAATAATTCCGAGGATATAAACATCTATATTGTTGTCATGCACATTTAACCATATCATTTGTCTGTCAATACAGTTTGTGAAGGTGTTGTTATTAGTTTGTCAAAAGTGATTTCTGACATGATTTGCACTATTTCAGTTCTGGTAAATCTTCCTAAGTGGCCTTCGTAAAATACTTGCCATATTTTGTAGGATACTAATAAAAATTATATAATACCATCAAGTTTTAGATTGTTTATGTGTGCATCTAAATATGGTATCAGTTCACCTACAATGTTCTTGAAGAAAATGTTACAGGTCTACCAAAATGAGGTTTCAGACTATTTTGGGAAATTCGCTAAAAATTGATAAACTATTGAAAAATCGGTCTAGGTTTCCCTAGTAAAATACCCACCATATTTGGTAGGAAATTGATAAAAATAATCTGATACCATCAAGATGTATCTTGTTGACGTGTGCATCTAACTATGGTCTTATTTATCCTAAAAGGTGCTTGAAGACAAATTTATAGGTATTCCAAAACAAGGTTTTAGGTTGTTTTGCACCAGCTCATGAAAATGCATGTTTCCATAATGAAGAGATGCATTGGTGAAAAGGTTTTAATTAATGGACACAATGATGAAAAGACACAATGGTTCAAATACATGATGAAAGAAGTATTAAAACATAAGTTCGAAGTGGAAGAAAGAGGTCTTAGCAATCCAGATCAATGTAACAACAAGAGAAGACAACGACCAATGAAGTGAAGAATAATTAGTAACATAATTGAAGAAAATGATCAAATTAGGGTGGTAGGGTGGTGCTAAGGCAGGATACAAGTCTGCATGGGGGTTGTAGCCTCCTTCCAGTAGTGAATCGAAAAAAGGGTGTTGTAGAATCCTTGTTTGTTGGAGCAGGAAGAAAATGGGGTGTCATAGCATCCTTCAGTGATAGCTGAAAAGCTTAGGGATTGGTGTCTCCAACAAGTTGTTTCATGCAAAAATAATTGTAAATATAATTTTGCAATTATAGAAAGTGTTTATGGTTTTCCCAATTGGGCTTCCATGATAAATGTTGTCTTCTGTGTATCTTTTTGAATCCGTGTTTTAATGAATATGTTAAAAGTGGTTTTAAATTGTTAAAAATTATCAATATTGATTCACCCCCCTCTAAGTGTTGTACAATATTCCAACAGAAACTATTTATTATTTGTTGCAATGTTATAATACTTATTTCAATATAACCAACAAGTGTTTTTTATATCAATATTCCTGGAGTCGTAGTGAAGCTTTGATGAAACAAACTCTGTTGGATTCGAGAAAACTTAATCATGGACCAAATTGTAACATGAAAGAACTAGTAGGCTCTAAACCTGTTTATTTTCATGTCCAATAATATTTTATTACTTTAAAGGATTTCACAATAATATGTTTATTGACATATTCAATCACCATTTCCACCTTCAAAATTGGGATTGGAAGGAAGAAAAATTTTACTTACTTATTTTAATGGTGGGGTGTGTTAGTGCTAGAAATTGTTCTTAGACTACTAAAGAAAAAGCCAACACATTCTCATAAAATAAAACTAAGTAAAATAGGTTTTTAGGGTTTTGGTTTTAAAAACTTCATCAATAAGGAGGAAATAAACATCCACAAGCTAATACAGAACCAAATCATGCAAGTTGGATAAACTGGGGATCAAACACATCCCAATAAGCCATAAACATTACACATGAAATACTAATTCCACCCATAGGCTGCAAGCATTTACATGAATAAACCTTTAAACAGGAAATGAAATTGTAGACTGAGAAATCAACCAGATAAGAAATGAAAAAGCATGATAGGTAAAAGGGCTTATCAGTTTATACATAATCAATAATAGTCATCTACATACATAAGAGTTATAAATGCTAGCTTGAGAAATCAAAGCTCCAAAAGCCTCTCCTTGAGTGAAAAATCCAACCCCAAAACTGTATGTTTGTCTTCCTTTTAGAATTACAAAGGTAAATTAGTTCCATAAATACCTTATAGGTCAAAATTTGAAATATTTACATCAATTAGTTACATGATAACTCAAAATATTTAAAGACAATTAACCCAAAAATAGCAAATCAAATTTGGGGAAATTTGGCGAATTTCTGAAAACTTGGGTCTCAAATACGCCTTCATATCTCTTGATCCAGGACACCTGTGCAAACAATGAGAGAGGTTTTTTTAAATGAGTCTATTTTGAACAAAAACCTCTCTTGGTTTTTAAAAATTCCCCTTCAATTGATCGAAATACGTTCTGTAAATTTGTGACTAAAACAGGAAATTATTAAATAATTCAAACCCTGAAAATATGCCACAAAGATGGATTCGAATCTTTCAAACGATAAAAACTGTTGAAAAATTGAGCGAGGTTTTTGTGAATGAGTCTATTGTGTAAAAACCCTATTTTTTTCCATAATTCATTTCCAGCACCTCATAATCTGCTCCCAATGATAATGACAAAAACAGGAAAAATAGAGCTGCTACAGGAATCTCCTCATGAAAATAGTTGACAAAGGACTAAAAAATGAGGGTTAGATTATAAATAAAACTTGGAATAAAATTTTATTATAATTTTTTGAAATCTTAAAGATATATATATATTAACTAATAAGCCCAAAAGATAAACCTTAAAACTAAATTAATGAAATAATTCAACCATTAAAAGCATTAAATCCAACAAAAATTACCGATTGTCAAAAGTTCTTAAAATCAACATAAAATGTAAAATCATTTTAAACCAATAGTTGAAAATTAGGACAAAAAGAACAGATAAACTAAGAACAAGATCTAGTTATAACATCTGGCTCTTGCTACGGGATGAATTCCTCCTTGTGAGGCTTCAAGAACCTGTAGACCTTGTGCCTTATTCATTGGGTGATGGAGTCATTTACCAAATCTCTACAAATTTCTCAAAATCTGAACACATTCTTCTAAAATGAAAAAATAATGCTACAAACCAACATACTGAAAAGAATCTACATGCTCGTCTAACGAGCTTATTCTTCTATTTACTCCTACTTCTAATTAGAGGAAACAACCCAATCAAGTATAATCATACTTCTAGTGAAGCCAAGAAACCATTTGACTGAGAATCATAATTCCATGCATGCTACTGTTTGAGAAAACCCACAAAAGATGTGATAAATGCAATAAAGAGTCTGTAGGCAGCTGATACTTATGACTGGAAATAGGAAGTATGCCAAAAGCTAGAGCATTAGAAACCTTTGAAAAATACAACTCCATCCAAGAAGCCACGGTATCATGAAATTTTTGATTTAAAACTTCAATGTCTTCATTATATTCATCATAAAGTGAAGCATTCTCTTCCTCTTCATTGTTGTTCTTTTTAAACTTTGTCTCAAGAATGGAAACCAAGGGCTCTTGAAACTACTTCTCGACCTTTAAATAAAACCCTTGATTAAAAATTGAACAAATAAAATTCTGAAAGTGAACATAAGTCAAGAATGGCAACTTATTTCTTATATCAATAGTAAGAGGTTGAAGAGCAACAACTTCTTCTTTATAACATGATAATCTCATAGCAGGAACTAGGAAATTTCTACTATAATCCACTAAAAGTATATTATCATCGAAAAAGTCAGCAAACTGATATGAAGAATCAACACAAGCATCATTTATATCCTTGTTCATATGAAAATATGAAAATGATGAAAAAAACTGTCTTAAATCTGAATGATACCTACATTCTTATTCCTATTCATAAGCTTGTATATCTTCAACATGAGCTTGATCTCGAAGCATTTTGCAAGCTCGGATGTTCTCCTCCACTCCTTTTGCATCCTCAAACAATTGTCTTAAAGATGATGATTTCCTTTCTAACAAGAAAAAGACAAGATCTGAATGTTGAGCCATAACACAATATACCATAGCAAGTTTTTCTGAAGGTCTCATCTCTGTAGGCATACTGATATAAAAACTTTGAAACCTCCAATTAAATTTAGTAATTGGCTCATCATTCTCCCTTTTCAAACTATAAAATTTGGAAAGAAATTGATCATAAGATTTATTATTACCACAATACTTCAAAAAGACATCATGTAACTCTTCCCACGATCCAATTGAATCAACTTTTAAATTTTGGAACCAAAACCCAGCATCTCCAGCAAAGGATTTTGAAAATAACCTCATGACAACATCCTCATGCATGATTTCAAAATTATCAATGAAATTATGAAAAGATCCTAAATGCTTCTCTGCTATAATATGGTCTTTTCCAGTAAAATGGGGAAGATATTCAACAAAGTAGGAAGGGTAAGGATGTAAGAGAGATGGCAACCTAAGAGGTTTAAACATCTTTTATCTGAGTCTAGACTGAAAATATGTCAACAAGTTGTTCGCAAGTTTCGGCAGTGATGGTAGAAGGTAATAGATCAGCTTTATTCTCTATAAGATGAACAGAACAATCAGGTTCAAGAGATATGGATATACGTATATCATGTTGCACATGTATTTCAAATGAAGGAATAGGATCAACATCAATAAAACAAGAAGAATGCAGACTTTCTTCTTCCAAAGAGGGATATGTACCTAAGGTTTATGATCATCAGAATAGACAAAACAAAAAATAATTCTTTTGACATGCACTGGGAAAGACAGGAAAGAACTAATGAATAAGAACAAAACCTCATGGAGGAAAGTAACAAGCTGATATCCAGTCTTTTCATTTGGCTTCTTCATTATTCTGTCAACAAAATTCTTCTTGGAGTGGAATCTTTAATCGTGGACTTGTCGGTGAAAAATTGTAGTCTAAAATATTTTCTGACTTTGTTCACCTCTCAAAATTAGATGAATAATGATATCCCAGGGAAGATATATTTCATCTTCATCCCTGGAAATGGCGCCAAAGATGTTAGTGCTAGAAATTGTTCTCAAACTACTAAAGAAAAATCCAACACAATCTCATAAAATAAAACTAAGTAAAATAGATTTTTAGGGTTTTGGTTTTAAAAACTTCATTAGCAAGGAGAAAATAAACATCCACAAGCTAATACAGAACCGAATCATGCAAGTTGGATAAACTGGTGATCAAACACATCCCAATAAACCATAAACATTACACATGAAATACTAATTCCACCCATAGGCTACAAGCATTTACATGAATAAACCTTTAAACAGGAAATGAAATTGTAGACTGAGCAATCAACTAGATAAGAAATGAAAAAGCATGACAGGTAAAAGGGCTTATTATTTTATACATAATCAATAATAGTCATCCACTTACATAAGAGTTATAAATGCTAGCTTGAGAAATCAAAGATCCAAAAGCCTCTCCTTGAGTGAAAAATCCAACCCCAAAACTGTATGTTTGTCTTCCTTTTAGCATTACAAAGGTAAATTAGTTCCATAACTACCTTCTAGGTCAAAATTTGAAATAGTTACATCAATTAGTTACATGATAACTCAAAATATTTAAAGGCAATTAACCCAAAAATAGCAAATCAAATTTGGGGAAATTTGGCGAATTTCTGAAAATTTGGGTCTCAAAGACACCTTCATATCTCTTGATATGGGACACCTGTGAAAACACTGAGAGAGGTTTTTTTAAATGAGTCTATTTTGAACAAAAACTCTCTTGGTTTTTAAACATTCCCCTTCAATTGATCCAAATACGTTCTGGAAATTTGCGACTAAAACAGGAAATTATTAAATAATTCAAACCCTGAAAATATGCCACAAAGATGAATTCGAATCTCTCAAAGGATAATAGATGTTGCAAAATTGAGATAGGTTTTTGTGAAAGAGTCTATTTTGGAAAAAAACCTCTTTGTGTTTTCCATAATTCATTTCCAGAACCTTGTAATCTACTCCCAATGATAATGACAAAAAAAGGAAAAACAAAGTTGCTACAGGAATCTCCTCATGAAAATATTTGACAAAAAACTAAAAAATGAGGGTTAGATTATAAAGAAAATTTGGAATAAACTTTTATTATAAGTTTTTGAAAGCTTAAAAATATACATANAACTAAATTAATGAAATAATTCAACCATTAAAAGCATTAAATCCAACAAAAATTACTGATTGTCAAAAGTTCTTAAAATCAACATAAAATGTAAAATCAATTTAAAACAACCGTTGAAAATTATGACAAAAAGAATAGATAAATTAAGAACAAGATCTAGTTATAATAGGGTGAATCTTGTCAAGGGTTACATAAGAAGAATTGACCCAAATTTTGTTATTCCTAATGGGGAAGCACTAGGAGAGGGATTTTACTATGTGTGTCCACAATTGATTTTGGTCGATCATAACTATGAAATAAAGCTCAAGAACATGAGAAAATAGTGCAAGTATTGAGAAGACACACTTAACCGTTTTATATCATGGAAGAGAATTGACATTCAATTGATCAATGATAGTGAATATTGCAAATGAACAATTTTAAGGAATTTTAGATGTTATTTGTTTCTCTGTGATAAGGTTATGAGAGGAGATTATTTCTGGAGATAGAATCTAGTCTAACTAAGCTTGCCACATGCTTGAATTCCAAATTCCTTTATAGGCTCATGAATTTATCCTTTGGAGATGTATTATTATTATACACTTCTTAGTGAATAATAGACAATATGCATTTTATCCATATGAGTTCTTTTTCATATATATTTTGTTTAATATTTATTCACTAGTTTGGTAGAAATATCTACTATTTATCTTAGTAGGATTACATTGTGCTTTAGATCCTTAGCTATGAAATTTATTTCCTCCGTCAAGCATATAGAAATTTCACAAGGATTGTAATGAACAAACTCAATCCTAATGTATTGGTATAGAAAAAAAATATGAATTTTAGTATAAAAACTATTATTCGAATATTTTATCATTCAAGTGTTACAAGGAATGCAATTCCTTAAATTTGAACGATCCTTTCCATTTTTATTATGATTTTCCCCATATCTAACCCCATTTAAACTAATGGATGCAAAAAATGCAACATTTACATGTGGGTTTCACTATAGATGAAGGTAGAAATAGAATACAATTACAATGGCTTAGGTTGCAATGTAATTTGCATCATGATGGTAAATAAAATATTGTCTTGATTAGAAGTATAGTGATATAGTGATTCCAACACATGAGCAAATTGTCTTAGAATAAAAAAATGTAGACTTTATAATATAAATAATTCAATAAAACTCCCATAAGTCATATCTGTGTGTGTTTGCATCATCCTAAATTGGATGTATTTTATCGACCATGTTTGTGTCATATATTCTTATTAAACTTTTTCCATTTATCTCTTTTCCTTTAACAAATTTAATTATAAGTTGGGCTCTTGATAACTTCTATGCATGGGAATGTCGATATAATTGACATGTGTAGTTGTCTTGGTCCAATGGGGCACTATTGAAAGTTTTGAAACCTAAAAATATAAATTGTGTTGTATGCATAACATTTGCATGTGACTTAACATAAACAAGAAACCTTAACACTTGTACATTCACTAGGTTTTTACCATCCACATTGGTTATAAAAAAATTCAAATAATTAGTTCACCAATTAGTTACAATAGTTTCATGTGCAATTAGAATATGTGTCTTGTTGCGTCTCGAATTTGCCCATTTTTCCATACTCTGATCCATCCTTTTCCTCATTTTCACCCCTGTTTTGCAGCTGAAACTCTATCCTTTTCATACAAACCAGCATAAAGACCTTAGGTAAAAATCATTATTTATTATTTCATTTTATGCTCGGTTTTATTTATAATCATGGTTTTTACCTATCATTGTGTTGATATGTCCATGCTTTGAAAGAAAGATTCAGAATCACAGGTGGCGTAACTACAACAGCTTGTTATATGTAGGTGGCACAACTGCAACTACTTGTTCTATATGAAAGATGATCCCTCTTGGCTTCAAATACTTTCTCAAAAGATGTGGCTGACATTGATGCAAAAGGAATCTTGAGTGCGCCTTCATGATTGCAATCGACTCTCCGAGAATCTCCCGTAGTTCATTGGGTGTGTCAGTTCGTGAAACAAATCATAGAAAAAAATTATCCATTCCTGACCTGATGATTCGTAGACTAAAGATCAAATATTTTCATGGATGAATGAAATTTATGTAACGGACTATCTTTTCTCTTGTATAAATATACACAGGCAGGGAAAAACAAGGGTTCGTTCCTAGTTTGTAAAAGATAGCAGAGAGACTGTAACTATAACTATATTTTTTATCCAATTAATAAAAGAGTGATAATTCTCAGTAGTTCTCTGTTGCAAATTTCGTGAGCTATCAACAACATCTTTGTTAGAAGGCTAGGGCCTACTTTATAATAGAGTTGTTGGTAGTTTAGATGTTGTAAGTTTCTTTATTTATAGTTAAGTGTGGGATTTTAGTTTGATGAATATTTATGGTTGGCTGTAACTGCATTTGTTTAGTGATTGCATGCATCGGTTTTCCTTTGGTTTGTTGTATATGATTTGGTGTGACAGTCGACTATATTGTTAATATTTCCTGTTATAGAGTGTGTATTAGTAGCTGTTACAGACTCACTTAGCCCCTATGTGTGTGTGATTTAACTTTCTAGATTTTCCTTGGTTAGCTAGATTGTTTGCATTGAGGAATTTACCGTTGATTGATCATTAGTGATCATTTTGGCTTGGAAACTTGGACTCTGATTTCTGCAAGCGTAATTATAGGTTAATTCATTTTCAGTTCTTAGATCCTAGAATTCATACAGTAGCAGTAGAAGTATTTTCAATTCCTAGATGGATAGTTTTACTTTGATTTCTTACAGGGGATTAAGTTCGCTAAAGTAGTAATTAGAATCAAGTGAATTTCATTTGATTGATCAACTACTGAATATGTTTATGCATATACTTTTCTAATTTCCTTTGAGATAACATATTTCCCTGTGTTGACAATTAAGTATTGAACACTCTTCTTGTTGAGCAATTAATGAGTATATAGAGTGCCCCACACACGCTCCACATTTTGGCTCCGTTGCCGTGGAAGGTAATTGATAGGCATAATTGGTAGTTGAATTGGTTCATTTTTATTTAGTAGTTATGTTTTTAATATTGCATGATTCATAGGCTACATTAATACTATAAGAACTCAACGGGATATTCCTAGAACTCCCCAAAATACTAACTTGGGAGGTGGTAGAGGTCGTGGCGATAGCCCAGACTTAGGGAGAAGGGCATTCATTGATTATTTAGTGGCCATGCATAATTATTCTATTGGAGCCCAAAATCAAGGACCATCATATATTAGAAGAATCCCTGTTTCTCCTAGGGTGGAAGAATCAGTGTCAAAAGTGGAGAAAAGAGTAGGAGCTGCGACACCATATGGTGTCCCTGTGGAAGGAACTCCATGAGATAGGGGTAGTTCTATGGGAGTAGGTGGACCAGAGGTGGTTTACCATATCAACGAAAAGGGATTTACAAAATAGGAGTGGTTACATTTTCAACAAAATTTGGAAGATTATAAAAAGAGAAAACATGAAGAGGATGAGGTAAACATGAATAACGAATGGAACCCTAAAAATCATGAGGAAGAAGTGGGGGAGAATCATGACGATAATGGTGAAATCCACCATGAGGAGACATTTTCCACATTTTAGTTCCCCATTTGGAAACCAACTGGACAGGCCCCTATGAAGAACATTTCACCCTTAGCGTTACCCCACTTTCATGCAAAGGACGAAAATGATCCAGACTAGTTCCTCTTTGCGTTCTACATTCTCTGTTGAAGTTATGACTACACCTCCAGCGAGAAGAATCCCAACCTATTTCCTGATACTTTAAAATATAATTCCCTACACTGGTTCATGAGTTTGGGTGGTAAAACTATCGCAACTTGTTAGTAGATGAAACAGGTGTTTCTTGGGAAATATCAACAATACTGTAGGACGAAGGAAAAGAGAGAAGAGTTATTCAAGATGTTGCAAAAATATGAGGAAATTTTGGAGGATTTTGTGGAAAGGATTTTGTACAATGTACAGAGGGCAGGACAAACCACTATTGGAAGGGATGTTTTTAAGATTATTCTATTGCAAGGAATAAGAGATGACTATTTGGACATGCTTAACCTATTAGGGAATGGAGATATCTCCAAGGAATCCTTTGATCACATTGTGGACTTATTTTGACGATATTCTAGGGGATCTACCCTAACCAGTACAAAGGATCGAGACATTTTCTCATGGGAACTGAAGTCAGCTGGTGGAGGATATGCTCATGCAGAGATTGGAAATCTCCTCGAGAATTTCAAAACTGACATGATGAGTTCCATATATTCACAATTGGATGTTATGAGAGAAAAACATAAACAAGCAACTAAATATGTGGTACTTGGGGAGTTCTTATCTAAGTGTAGGAAGAAGCATCCTATGAAATAATTTGCACTTAACAAGGTAGAAGTGTGTGGGTTGTGCGAATTGGTGCATGATACCAAATATTGTCCCTCACTTCCAAATGCCAAAGCAGTCTTTCCGGCATCCGTTGTAGATACGGAACAGACCCGTTTTATTTCACAAAAGAAGTCTTGGCAACAACAAGTTCTAGGTATGCATTCTGAGCCTATTCCTTTCAATTCTTGGAATAATTCTAATAATCAATTTCCTCCACTCTAATCATATCCTAACACACAGTGGAACCAAAATTTACAACCGACAACACCATATCCGAACCCATGAACTTCATAGGAACCACAATCAAACCAACAAGCTCCTTGGTCTCCTGGATGGAGAAATCTGTATCTAGAAAACCAATTTCCTCATAACCAGTTTCCACATAACCAACCATCCTATCCCCAATATCAGCAGCCTCAGCTACAACTCCCAAATAATGCTACACCAATGGGTGCACCAATCCGTCCTCAACTTCGTGCTCAACCTAACCATAATCCCAACAATAAGGCAGTGGAACAATTTGAAATTTCTACCATGCCAACTTACTCCATTTCCCCTCTCCCTTGCAATAATTTACACTTACGATAGAGAATGGTAGTGGAATCAATAATCATTGAGGATTTTCCATCCTCCGTTACTGATGAAGGAATGAATCTATTATCTCCCATAATTTATTTTGGTAGTATGAAGAATTTAACTCATGCAACGAAGGATGTGAATATCACTGATAGTTTGAAAGCCTCTATTTTTTATTTGGGTAAAAAATTCACAAGTTGTAGATTTTGGTGGCTTAGGCGAGGCTCAAAACATCTCATTAGCCACCAAAAAGGGTCATATTCGACAGATTAGAAAGGAGTGTAACATATACACTAACCACCCAAAGAACATTTTTTACAACAGTTCGGAGGTTTGGTCCTCTACGATGCCGATGTTTCAGAGGTTTAGTCCTCTATAATACTGACACTACGAAAAATATTGCAGTTAGAAGCATTGACACGTTCGGTTTTGGGGTTCTGATCACCGAAACGTTTGTGGTTTAAAGAGTCGATGCATTCAATTTTGAGTTTTTGATCACCAATGCATTAGTGGTTTGAGGTGTCGAACGATCAGGTTAGAGCTTTCGATCGTCGATGCTTAGAAGTTAGTGTTTTGAATCATCGACACTGCAGTAGCACTCAACTTTAAAGTTCCGATGGGTTAGTGGTTAGAGCTTTTGATTGCCGATAGGTTCGTGGTTAGACTTCCTGAACTCCAATGCTTAACTATCATGATGTTAGTGATTTGAATTGCTGACACTGTGGCAGTGCTTAACTTTAAAATTATGATCGATCAGGTTAGAGCTTCCGATCATCGATGCTTAGAAGTTAGTGGTTTGAATCATCGACACTGCGATAGCGCTTAGGTTGAAAGTTTAGATGGGTTAGTGGTTAGAGCTTTCGATCGCTGAAAGGTTAGTGGTTAGTCTTCCTGACCTCTGATGCTTAACCATCATGACATTAGTGATTTGAACTGCTGACACTGCGATAGCACTTAGCTTTAAAATTCTGATTGATCAGGTTAGAGATTTTGATCGCCAATATTTAGCCATCGCGACGGTAGCAATGTGGCTACATTCAGGTTTGAGGTTCTAATCATTCAAGTTAGAGCTTTTGATCGCCGACCACGGTGACAGGGTGAAAGAAAATGTTTGGCAGATTAAGCAATAAAGATCACGTCAGTTAACCGTCAAAACGTTGGATTTTGGTGGCTAATTTACAGTGGACCAGTAGCAGTGATCATTAGAAACTACTTCATTTATTTAATGTTCAATCAGTGAACTAAATCTTCATCATGGTTATACAAATAGTTAAGTAGGATTTGAAACCCTAATTTGGAAAAACTATCACTTTTTGAGTATTTTTGTGAAAACAGATTGAAGTTTCAGGGTATGTACTTTTTGTAAAAGGCTATAAAGCCTAAGGTCAATTTATAATAATGGTTCAAATTCAGGGATTTATAAGCATATATTGCTTTCATGCTTCTCATTTTACTTATTCACGAATATAAGCTCTTTTGTTATGATCTGTTCAGCCATCATCTCTTTCTTTACTGTACTTATGCCTAAATGGGTATTTAGGTCATTTTCAGATTGATTAATAAGCTGATAGCTGTCATCCTATTGGTTTGTTAGTGTAATTTGATTTATAAGTGCCATCCTTATCATGATTTATCCATTTATATGCATGTGTTTTGTATGTAAATCTGCCATCCTTATGAGTTCTTCATCCCTGCACCTTATTGTCAACTTCTGAGCAATTGTAACTAAAAGCCTTGTAAATGAGTGAGTTTCATGCATGCCTTGAGAATGGAAAGGTTATATAGGTCAACTGACTTGATCCATATCAGAAAACCCTAAAAACATTGTAAGTTACTAGGAATCCTTGAGCTACAACCTAGAGGAGTTTCCTGGAGTGATAACAAATTGGTGTTGTTGCCGGGGACAGGAGACTAAAGCTCAAGCTTCCCTGGGAGACGACATAGCTCCATGCTTTGATGATAGACAAAGCTTGGACACTATTACAATTGTAATCATCTATCTGGAGACTCCATTGATATAAGGTTGCTTCAAGAATACCAAGTACTAGAGAAAACCCTAAGGGGCCACCAGCAATACCAGTTTCAGATCCAGAAGAAATTTTGAGGAAAGCTAGGGCTTTACTAAGACAGACCAGCAGTGCTGCACAAAAAGCTACATCACGTATTTCAAGAAATATTTATTTTACTAAAATTCTTAATTCCCAGGAATTTTTAGATACATCAGAAAAATCTAGGGTTTGGGCATCTTCAAGCACTGCTGCTTGTGAAGATCCAATCCCTGGTGAATCCACTGGGATAAGTATACCACCACCTTCTTAGCAAGTATCTCCATTAGTGCAGCCTTCCTCAACCCTATCCATTCCCATTTCCAATATGGCCACCCCTCAATTGACCAAGATGGAAAGGATCCTGGTAGCTAGGTATGCACCCCTAACTTTGCCAAATCCCCTCAGAGCCATGCCTACTGGGGACTATCTCAAGTATATGCCTAAGTTTACAGGGGAAGGGGATTTCACTGCTTTAGAACATCTAGAGGCATTTTACATCTATGTTGAAAATATTACCATAGAACAAGAATATGTATGGACTAGGGTTTTTGTGCAAAGCCTAGATGGCCAGGCGAGGAAGTGGTTTAAGGGACTGCCTGATGGATTAGTGGCAGTCATAGAGGCCATAGATGACATTTTCCAAAAGCATTGGGGAGAAAGGAGAGACCACCTCTACTATATCACAGAATTCAACAACTTGAAAAGAGAAAATGGGGAGTCTGTCTCCAACTTTACCAAGAGATTCAATAATATGTACAGCAAGGCCCCCACTAAAATTAAGCCCACTGATACCTCAGCTAGGATAAATTACGCAAATGCCTTTGGCTCTAACTTTTGCCTAATTCTTAGAGAAAGGAGGTCTTCCTCCTTATCACTCATGCAGGATACTGCCCTGGAGGTAGAGTCAAACATTCTGGCATCTCAGAAGGTCAAAGGGAAGATAGACAGGAAAAAGCAGCCAGCAGACTCTAGTGGGGCTTCTACATCAGAGAACAATATTGACAAAATGACCAAACTTCTAGATAGCCTGACTACTGAAATGTCTAAATTGAAGGACCAAGGACATCTACCAGTGAGGGGTAAAGGGCCAAGTGACTTTGCTCCTCGAAACCAAAATTTCATTCCTTATAGAAGAGGAAACCCCCCAGTTCAGATTCTCAGAAGGGAGAGGAAAAAAAGGGAAGACCAGAGGATAAGAGCTCCATTTCAAAATGTTGTATTAGAAGAAGAGCCAAAATTCATTGAAGAAGAAGGAGAAGCAGAAGACAATATCCACTCCATGGAGGATGAGGTGGACTATTCTTTTCTGACACAGGCAGAATATGAGGAAGCCCTGATTGATGAGCATATCACTGAAGAGGTTGTCTATCAGGATGATGGTTAGGGAGGTTATAGACTGAGGTCTAGGCTGGTTTCTCCCCCAAAGAAGAATGTTGTACCTGTCAAGAAGCCTACCACACCAGCTAGAAAGGTTGTTGTTTTACCAAAGAAGGTGGTTGTCCCATCCAAAGCATTGCAGAAACTAGCACCTTCAGCCACACTTGATCAAGTCCAACTCAAACCTATAGCTCATGAGGTAAGGTTTCCAGATAGGCTACATTATTCTTTCAACCTTGAGTCTGAAATTCAAAAATTGAAAATCCCTTTCCCTTTAATTGAGCTAATGAAGAAAGATGCATTCAAAACCTCCATTTTGAATTCCCTTCAGCCCAAGGTGCACATTGACACTGACTTTGTGAACCTTCAAGATGACAAGCCTGTTGTAACCCTGGGCCCCATGATAAAAGACCTAAAGGACTCATGCCCACCATTCTACGTATCCTTGAATATCCATGATAAAATCCTTCATAACTGTCTGCTGGATTCAGGAGCCTCTCATAACCTAATGCCAAAGGCTATGATGGATGAGCTTGGCCTAAGTATCACCAAGCCCTACCATGATTTATTCTCCTTCGACTCCAGGAAGGTCAAGTTCTTGGGCGTCATCAAAGACCTTGTTGTGAACCTAACTCAGCTACCTTCGAAAGGAATCATGATGGACATTGTAGTAGCTGATATCCCTCCAAAATTTGGCCTCTTGCTATCTCGGTCATGGAGCAAAAGAATAGGTGGAACCCTTCATATGGATCTCACATATGCCACCATTCCCATGTTAAGAGGAGAGACTAAGAGGTTGTATATGGAAAATCAGTGTTGGGGCTCTGACCGTCAAGGTTCCTAAGTTTTGGTAACTCCGTGGTTTTTGTGGAAGCTTGTAAGCAAAGTTGCGACGCAAAATAGTCTTAGGGGTGTTGGGGTTGGGTCAAAGCCCCTCTTTTTGTAAATGACCCATGGTTTAAACCCAGGGTTATGGTTTTTGGGGTGCCCATGGTTTAAGTCCATGGTTTTGTAATAGTGCACTTGTATAAATAGGCACTTATGTAAATGAGTGAGGTTAGGCCTTTGACGATTATCTTATGATGCTAATGTAATGCGAAGCTAAGAGCTGTCATAGGGTTTTGTAAGAAGGTTAAGTCCCAGCTGTGTACATGGAAAACCTCTACAGATGTGTGCATAGAGGGTTTTTGTAAGAAGGTTAAGTCCCAGCTGTGTGCGTGGATGACCTCTGCAGCTGTGTGCACAGAGGGTTTTTGTAAGAAAGGTTCAGCAGCTGAGTGCATAGATCTGTAGCTAAGTTCCCAGATTTTGGGAGATTGAGAAGATCTATAGCTGAGTGCGCAGATCAGAACTATGGTTTTTGTAAAGAGTTGAATAGAAACATAGTTCTGTGGACGTAGCCCCTACATTGGGGGTGAACCACGTATATCTTGTGTTGTGGTGTCTCTGTTGTTTTGTGCTGTTATGTTTTTATGCTTTTGATAAGTAGGTGAATGCTAAAATAAAATAACTGTTAAATATTAACTTCATTGTGAATTCCCAGTTAAGGGTTAAGCAAGGAACGTTCTTATCTAAACTGTGAAGCTAATTTAGTGAATGCCTAAGCTCTATTTTGTATACATATTTGTTGTTAAGGCTAAAGGTACAATAATGTCCCTCTTCTACTTGTAGAAACCTGATTCTGCGGCACCCCATAGCTGTTTCGGGTGAGACTGCAACCTGTTCGTAGGTTGTTGCCAAAAGGGCCAACACTATGGGTCTTTTGTTGGTGCAAAGATAAAAGCATAGAACCCGGGTCTGCCCTAAGCCCAACAATCAGCTAGCATACATTATAAGCAAGGAGATAAACTCAATGAATCACCCCATCTATGCAGTGGACACTGATTTTGGGTCTTGCATTTTTCAAATAGATGATTCTCAGCAGACGTCAGTCCAGCTCACTAATCCCACCTGTTAGCAGCCTGAAGAAGTAACCACATCAATCTAGACCATGTATTTTGATGGGGCTAGCACTCAAAGCTCAGTAGGTGCAGGTGTAGTATTGATCTCCCCATCTAAGGAAAACATCCACATGTCTTAGAAGCTTGATTTTAAAACCACTAACAACAAAGAAGAATATGAAGCCTTGCTGCTAGGAGTTAAATCTGCCAAGGAGATGGTGATCATGTGTATGAATATTTTTGGAGATGCAGACCTCATCATATAGCAGGTCAACAACACTTTTCAGACAAAAAATATCAGACTAAAGGCCTACAGGGACGAGGTATGGAAACTCAGAGACTCCTCTATGTTTTTTGAACTGTCATATATTCCTAGGGCTTTGAATCACCTGGCTAATTCCCTAGCTGTCTCTGCAAGTCTGTTTGTTCCTCCTTTACCCCCTAAGCTTAGATATGATGTTCAAGTCAAGTACAGACCCTCTCTTCCAGATAATGTAAAATTTTGGAGGGTGTTTGAGAATGATGATGAGCTTATTAAGTTCCTTTAGTTAGTAGATGAATTCTATGACATACACATAGACCAGGAAAACCTAAACCTAGAGGAATCCAAACAGCTCAAGTTAAAAGATAAAGTGGCTGATCAGAACATTGTCCAATTGCCCAACAACTAGATACCCGGAGGTCTAGTACAACTGGAAGAGCTGTTTGATCACAATGAAATCCCTTTCAAGAATGCCAAAAAGGATCTAGATCCTGCTATCCAAGAGCAAAACATAGGAATCCAAAGCCATCCAAAATTGATAAATCTGTCCACTAGGTTGACTGTTGTTCAGAGGTCTAAATTTTGCAACCTGATAAAAGAGTTTTCTGATGTCTTTGCATGGGAGTATAATGACCTAAAAACATATGATTCAAACATCATCCAACATAGGATTCCTTTGGAGAAGGACACCATTCCTTTCAAACAGAAGCTGAGACCCATCAACCCTCTCCTATTTCCAGTGATTGAAAAAGAGATCCACAAGCTCCTCAAAGCCAAGATCATAATCCCCCTCAGGTATTCCAAGTGGATTGCAAACCTAGTAGTGGTTAGAAATAAAAATGGAGAAATCAGGTTGTGTGTGGATTTTAGAAACCTGAACAAGTGTTCCAAGAAAGACAAGTATCCACTGCCCAAGATGGAACACCTGCTGCAGAAAGTCTCGGGAGCTAGGGTTATGTCCTTCCTTGATGGATTCTCTGGATACAACCAAGTTGTTGTGCACCTAGATGAACAAGAGAAGACTGTCTTTACCACCCCTTGGGGCACCTTCATGTATGCTAAAATGGCATTTGGGCTAATGAATGTTGGGGCTACTTTTCAGAGAGCTATGGACCTAGATTTTGTAGGGATAAAAGATAAGTTTGTGCTGATATATTTGGACGACCTAATAGTTTACTCTCACAGCTATCATGACCACTTGTAGCATTTAAGGAAGTTATTTCTAAAGTGCAGAAGGTATGGAATATCACTGAACCCAAAGAAGTCCCAGTTTGCACTCAATAAGGAAAAGATCATAGGCCACATAGTCTCAGCTGAAGGTGTAAATATCGATCTGGTAAGGGTGGAAGCAATCCAAAAGCTATCAATACCAAGGTCAAAAAGAGACATTCAGTCCTTTTTAGGCAAGATAAACTTTTTCAGGAGGTTCATTCCTAATTTCTTCAAGCTGGTAAAGCACATAATAGTCATGCTAAAAAGGGATGCATAAATAAAGTGGACTGACCAGGAAAGAAACTCTTTTGAAGACATTAAGAAATCTATCATGGAGGCCCCAACTCTGATTAGTCCTAACTACACCAAGGGTTTTTACACTTTCTCTTTTACATCTTATGACACAATGGCAGTTGTACTATTACAAAAGAATGATGAGGGTCTTGATCATCTAATTGCATTCTTCAACAGAACCCTGAGAGATGCTGAGCTGAAGTATGACCCAATTGAGAATCAGGCTTATGCTCTCATAAAATCTTTGAAAACTTTCAGAATCTACATTCTCCATGCAGTCATTGCATATGTCCCTTCAGCTGCTGTGAAGGATGTTTTGACTTAGCCGGAAATTGATGGGAAGAGGGCTAAATGGATTTCCAAACTCATTGAGTTTGATATAGATGTGAAACCCACCAAGTTGGTAAAGGGACTAGGTCTGGCCAAACTCATGGCCAAAGAAAACTGTGAATTGATGGGAATAAATTTCACATGTGTCAAGTCAGCAAAGGTTCAGACTGTAGTAGCAGTAGAAACAGAAGTAAATCCATATCAGAATGACATTCCATCAGTAGCTGAAAACATATCTTCATGTGATTGGTACTCAGGTATCATTCAAATTTTGCAAAAATTAGAAGTTTCCCCTGATCTCACTCCTAACCAAGTACGAGCTCTTAAGTTGAAATATGTTAAGTTTTGCATAATTGATAAGCTATTGCACTGGAGAGATCAGCCTGGAATTTTGCTAAGGTGTCTAGGTAAAGAGGAAGCAGAGCAGGTCATGCAACATTTTCATTCCAGCACATGTGGAGGCCACCACTATTGGAAAACCACAGCCCACAAGATATTGAGAGCAGGATACTATTGGCTAGTTCTCTTTGCTAATGTATGCACTTTTGTAAGGGCCTGTGACCAATGCCAAAGATTTATAGGGAAGCAACAACTCAAATCCTTTCCCCTTAGGCCTATTGTGGTGAATGGGCCTTTCCAGCAATGGGGTCTGGATTTCATAGCTGAGATAAATCCATCTTCCATTGGAAAACATAAATGGATCTTAGTAGCCACAGACTACTTTACCAAATGGATAGAAGCAGTACCCACCAGGAATGCCACTCATCAAGTCATCATTAGATTTTTATATGAGAATATCTTTAGCAGGTTTGGCTACCAAGTAAGGTTAGTAACTGATAATGCACCAGCTTTCAAGGCTGGGGCATTAGTTAAAATGTGTGAATCAATGGGTATTCAACTAGTGCACTCCACATCCTATTATACCCAAGGCAATGGCCTGGCTGAGTCATCCAACAAAAGCTTAGTTAGAATCATCAGGAAATTGCTAGAGACAAATCAGAAAAGCTGGGATTCAAAGCTTAAGTTTGCCTTATGGGATGATAGGGTAATAGACAAAAGATCCATAGGGACTTCTCCATTCAAGATATTTTATGGAACTAAGGCCATTTTTCCTATCCAGCTCATCCTTCTAGTGGAAAAGTTATTTCAGGAAGAGGAAGATGAACCAAATGATATGGTGATAAGGATGATGGATTTGGTAGAGTTACAACAAATAAGGGAGCAAGTTGTAGGAAAATCAGAAGCTCATCAACAAAGGATAAAGGGCATGTTTGACAAAAGAGAAAAAGTAGACAACTTCCAGGTCGGAGATTTGGTCCTCAAGTAGGATGCTGTCAGACAAGACAAGGGAAAACATGGAAAATTTGAATCTTTGTGGATTGGCCCTTTTGTTATAGCCTAGGTATATAAGAATAACACCTTTAATTGCAGAATCTGGAAGGTGAAGAGGTATTTGATGGCTTGGTGAATGGGGGGTTCTTGAAAGTCTATTTTATTTGAGGCTCTGAGGCCTTATTATTGTAAATTAGTAGATAGTAGGTTGTTTTGATTTCAGAATAAACTCCATGCCCAATGGAATCTTAGATGGTAGTGTTAAGTTACTTAGTTGCTTTTAGGGAAAGGCATTTTTTGGTCTGGGGTTCTTGGGACCTCATTGGCAGGTTCCCATCCCCAAGTAGGATCCAGATGTTATCTCCCAAAATAATTTATTTTGATAGTATGAATAATTTAACTCATGCAATGAAGCATGTGAATATCACTTGTTATAGCTGATTTTACCACACATGATGAGTCACACTTTTATGGCCTTCTCTGTCCCTCTGTGGAATCCTTAGACCCCATGGACCATTTTTGTACCTTTGATGTTTCCAAGATCATCCCTAAAACATGAAAAAATTGTTGTACATGACTTTTAATCCCTTTCTTGCATATATACGTGGATTTGACCTTAAACCCGCGTACATCGAGATGTGTGCAAAAGGCCAAATTCTTTTGGAGTTTTCCTTGATGTGGATCCGACTCACTTGTCTCTTGGCCTTCCATATTCCTTGAGATATCTCGGATTTGACCTTTCATTACCCCATTGAAGAGATATATAAGGAACCCTTCGGATACATTGAAGGGATGAGGAATTGAGAGCAAGAGAACTACAGTCCATTGTTGTTAGAGCTTATACTTGAGTCTACATCCATTTGTCCCTTTGGAGCACTTTTGTGTTCTTCCCAAGCTTGCCTTTTGCTTGTGAGCTTGCTATCGAGAGATGGAGGATTGAAGTGGTGGAGGCCCAAGTGGGGGACTCAATTTCTCTGATTCACAGACGTGCCGACAGAGGTTGTATCTATTGTAATCTCTATTTTATATTAATAGAAATATCTTTTCCTATCCAATAATGTGTATTTGAATGAATATTTGATCCATGGATGATTTCAAATGCTTATATGTTATTGAATATATATGCTAGAGTAGAGCTAACACAATTATATATAGCATGCTTGTCTTGTTTATTGAATGTTGAGGAAGCAATTTATCAATTCAAGCTAGAGTTGGAAAGCTCAATGGGGATCTACATCAACCGTACGGAATAAGGTATGAATCGAAATCCTTTAGTGTTAGATATTTGGTTTCTCTTGCATATAGGAAAGGATTGATTTCTGGAGTCAAGCTGTCTGTTGTGGTACCCCAAGCCATAGGAATTTTTCTCCGTAATAGAATTGGAAACTCCGCTAGGGACGTTCCTTGTTTTTCTTTGGGGTTTGGGGGAACAATGTGCTTGATATTCTTGACTTGCTCTTTGTTTCTCCTTGTTTTAGTGTTGCATTTTATAGTATGTTCATCCATTGACACTCCCCTTTATTTGTTTGACCCTTGGCCTGCTTTTTAACACTGCCTTCTCTGTATACGTAGGCTTTTGGCCAAAAGTCACGTACATACGTGGATTTTTGGCCAAAAGTTGCGTATACACATAGATTTTTGGCCAAAATCCATGTATACATGTAGCTTTTTGGCCAAAAGTCATGTTTATATGTAGCTGTTCTTTAAACAGTCGCGTACATCCTCCCTTTTGGTGAGTTCGATTTTGTGGGAAGTTGTTGGGTGGGTTGTGAGTGTGGTTGGGTATTCCTTGGGTCTGATGTTGTCTGTTGGATGCTTCTTTTGTGACCGGAGACTGCCTTTATCATTTATTTTTCTTTGAAAGTAGTTTTAGTCATTTATCCTTTTTGTTTTTCCATTAGTGCATTACTCTTTTTTGTCTTGGTGTCTTGCTGGGCTTGTGTTTTATACTTGCTGCAGAGACTGAGACTTTTAGATGACTTTTATTGCATTTTTCATGCTTTTATATTGAAAAATACAAAGTAGTTGCACTCTTAGTTGCATCTTAGATATGGATTTGAGGAGGTACTTGCATTGGATTGCTTGGATGAGAGTTGTGTTTAGGCTTTCATATAGGAAGGATTGCATTGGCATTCGAAAAGGAATGATTTTTTATGCATCTCATGTAGTGGCATACCCTATTTTTCGTTTGACAAAGATTGCACTTAGCATTGTTTGTTATGGTGTGCATATTTACTTCACTGCTGATTCATAACTTCATTAGTTGCATGGCCATTTCCCTTTGAGTAATTACAGCCAATTAAAATCAACGTTTATTTAAAATGGATTGCACTATTTTCTTTTATAGGGTACACCAACAAGACTAGGTTTTAGGGTCTTGGAATAGTTCATTGTGAGTAAATTCTCCAAGAACACTAAACAACAAAATGTACGTGTCTGTCTAGGTGAGAGTATGAAATTCCTTGGTATAATTAGTGTTTCTCAAGATCCTCCTCTTACAAGGGAGTTAAGCATGAGGCAGTGTGCGAGGTTAATGATTGGGATGACCCCTGGTCATAACTGAGTAGCACTGGAGATATTTCCATGATTGTATTCATATCTAGGGGCTCTTTTGAGAGTTTCAGGCTTTGCTACCCTGCCCATACAGTCGATCCTGCCTGCGACTATCCACCTGAGCATTGGTTATATTGAGGTGACCTTAGTTGCCTTACCTAGGTTATCGAGGGGGTACTTTGCAGAGGTTATTCTGCAGGTGTCCTAGCCAGGTAGAGGTCGGACAGTACAATCGCTTTATGCGTTGAAGCTGAGGGCCACTATAATTGGTTACAAACCTCCTCTTGTAGTGTATGGGAGTTTCAAGCCTCTCCTAGGTGATACATACCTGCTACATTCGGGAGCTCACATATCCTCCCCTTGGTTTGCTTGTATTTTAGCTGTAGATTTTCTTAGGAGTGTGCTTTTTGTGCACTAGTTGGCCTTTGGGATCATGGTTACTTGAGTATATTTATGCTCTCTTGAGTTTGGGTCCTTTTATTTTTCACATGCCTGGTATCCTATCACCCATCCTTGGTCCTAGTGTAGACCCTGGTGTCAGACTTGGGGGCATCACAACCCCTTACCCTGCTCATAGTTTTGGGAGTGGTCACATTCTTCCCTCTACTCCATTTGTGGAGGATGTTGACTCCCTTCTCTCGATCTTTGCACCAGTGGTTACCCTCACGGGGGTGGTAGTGGATGCATGAATGTTGGGTCTACACCTTACTTTCCTTTCTCATATCCCATCATTCACCGCATTGTTTTATTTGGGTTCAATTGTCACGATCATTCCTCCCTATATCCTATAGTTTGTATTCTTTATTGACTATTTTGGGTTGTTTTGGACTAATATGGTTGTCATGTAGGGTCCAAGTTTTGTACACTCTCTCTGAGGTTTTGACCCGTTAGTTCTTATCACAGGTATTATGTTTGAACTAGCATATAGGTTAGGATTTGACATCCACTTGCACTTATGCATTGCCTTATGACCATTCTATTTTAACCTTAGGTACAAACTCATTCCATGGTATCACCGAACCTTCATGCTGCTGTTAGAAGTGATATTATGTGAATGGTAGAGCTTTCCTATACATGGGTGTCCTAGCTAGCTCCCTTTTGCATTTGGTACCCATGTTGTGAGTCCTCTCTTAGGTCCGGGAGTCCTTTGTATAGTATCGCCATGACATTTTGCAAGAGCCTCATACTCCTCTTGATCTTTTGCTGGCATGTTTCCCTAGGACTCCCTTATGTCAAGTTGTAATTGCATTATCATGAGCTTTTCCTACCTCATTGAGCCTAATTCCGGCTTCCATGACTTTGAGTATCAGCCATATAGCCCAAGCTTGTCTCATGTCTAGCCACGCAGAGCCATTTTATATATCCTTTGCAGCTTGATTCCCCATTTTTACTAGGAGGGGACTTTCTCCCAAGTGTCACTATCCTACACATATGTCCTTGCATTGAGCATAGGTATGTTCCACTGCTTGAAAATAGTTTGTTTTCCCATTTGACACTTGTCTCCTCCTAATCTGTAACTTTAAAGCGATTTTATTCTTTTTCAAGCTTTTCAAATATCTGAAAAATTCCAAAAAAAAAATTTAAGAACCAAAAAGCCGGACAAGAAAATATGTTATCTTTAGCAGTAGTCGAGTCGTGTTTCCTTCAAACAGAGCACTGTATATCACATCCATTGGTTGGGTTAATAGTTTGAATTTAGGAGCTGTACTCATTTTTCTGAGTTTATCTCCATCGACTGGTTAAGCTTCCAGTCCCTATGGAGCCTCTGTCGATGCCTCCTGTGTCGCAGAGATGTCCCAGTTTTGCATATTGAGTTTATGCTACCTACATTCAGTCACCATTCATCTCTATGCTCTTGTTCGAAGGAATTTGAAACCTGATTCAGCCATTCCTTAGTTATCTTGACTTTGCATGTCGGCCATTCCCGGTACAGTTACTGGTTCGTGCACCTTATGATCGAGTCCTTCCACATTATATAGCTTTGCTGAGTACCTCATGTTGGATGATGGGGGATGCCTTAATTCCCTCCTTCTAGTGGATTTCATCCCATTGAATTCAGATCATTTATTATAGGATAGGAATCTAGAGTCATTTTTGAGTGCCTTGAGACTTGCAGTCATCAGTGGCAGGTTCTCTCACCATTGACAGTTTTTTGGGAATACATCAATGTCCCCTGATCGATGGATTCTCTCAAGTGTTCAACCTCAACACATTTATTCACACTTGTTAGTTTGAACTCTAGTAACTTGATTCCCATTTTCATTATCGGTGGGTGATCTCGCGTCTGTTAATAGTATACATCAATGACCGGTAATCAGACAATGGACTACTATGTTTGACCTCGACACCTCTATTCACATAGTAGGACATGTACTCATAGCGTTTGTATAGAAGACCTTCCATATTGGTGGCATCTCTTATATTCTACCTCCTTAATCATGCCAGTGTTCATGAGATTTCAGCTCTCGTGACTTGATTCCAGTATATGTCAGACATTTCCAGCCATTATGGAGATCTTGATACATTATATATCTTCAGCTTTCATGAAGATCATGATCCTTTCTATATCTTCATCATGCATATTTTGATCTATTTATATTGTACATGGTGATGACGACATATGTCATATTGTATCATGCCTATTCATGGCCATTGTACTCTTATGTAGCTGGGACTGCTATATCTATTTGCAGTTATGTGCAAAGTTGTATCATTGTATAGTGCTTATTGGATGGCTGGTTCTTCCACTGGGTTCTTCATCACTTCACTTCTGGGATGGACTTATAATGTATTTCGGCCATCGTATGACCCCTATAACCTCACACATTAGGGGGCATCTGTTATAGCTGATTTTACCACACATGGTGAATCACACTTTTATGGCCTTCCCTACCCCTCTACAGACTCTTTAGATCCTATGGACCATTTTTGTACCTTTGAGGTTTCCAATATCATCCCTAAAAGCATGCAAAAATTGTTGTATGTGACTTTTAATCCTTTTCTCGCGTATATACACGGATTTGACCCCTAAATCCGCGTATATCAGGATGTGTGCAAAAGTACAAATTATTTTGGATTTTTCCTTGATGTGGATCTGACTCACTTGTCTCTTGGCCTTCCATATGCCTTGAGATTGCTTAGATTCGACCTTTCATTACCCCATTGAAATGCTATATAAGGAACCCTTTGGATACATTGAAGGGATGAGGAATTGAGAGTAAAAGAACTATAGTCCATTGTTGCCAAAGCTTATACTTGAGTCTTCATACCTTTGTCCCTTGGATCACTTTTGTGTTTTTCCCAAGCTTTTCTTTTGCTTGTGAGCTTGCTATCGAGAGATGGAGGATTGAAGTGGTGCAGGCCCAAGTGGGGGACTCAGTTTCTTCGATTCGCAGACGTGCCGACAAAGGTTGTATCTATTGTAATCTCTATTTTATATTAATAGAAATATCTTTTCCTGTTGAATGATGTGTATTTGAATGAATATTTGATCCATGGATGATTTCAAATGCTTATATGTTATTGATTACATATGATAGAGTAGAGCTAACACAATTATATATAGTATGCTTGTCTTCTTTTTTGAATGTTGAGGAAGCAATTTATCAATTCAAGCTAGAGTTGGAAAGCTCAACGAGGATCTACATCAACCATCCGGAATAAGGTACGAATCGAGATCCTTTAGTGTTAAATATTTTGTTTCTCTTGCATATAAGAAAGGATTGATTTCTGGAGTCAATTTGTATGTTGTGGTACCTCAAGCCATATGAATTTCTCTCCATAACATCACTGACAGTTTGAAAGCCTCTGTTTTTTATTTGGGTAAAAAATTCACAAGTTGTAGCTTTTGATGGCTTAGGTGAGGCTCAGAATATCTCATTAGCCACCAAAAAGGGTCGTCTTTGGTAGATTAGAAAGGAGTGCAACATATACACTAACCACCGAAAGAACATTTTTGACAGCAGGTTAGAGGTTTATTCCTCTACGATGCCAATGTTTCAGAGGTTTAGTCCTCTATACCGCCGACACTATGAAAAATCTTGCTGTTCAAAGTGCCGACATGTTTAGTTTTGGGGTTCTGATCACTAACAAGTTTGTGGTTTAAAGAGCTGACGCATTTAGTTTTGATTTTTAGATCATCGGTGCATTAGTGTTTTGAGGTGCCGATTGATTAGGTTAGAGCTTCCGATCGTCGATGCTTAGAAGTTAGTGTTTTGAATCACCGACACTGCAACAATGCTTAGCTTTAAAGTTCCATTGGGTTAGTGGTTAGATATTTCGATCATCGACAGGTTAGTAGTTAGTCTTCCCAACCTCCAATGCTTAACCATTGCGACGTTAGTGATTTGAACTACTGACACTGTGACAATGCTCAGCTTTGAAATTATGATCGATCAGGTTAGAGCTTCTGATCGTTGATTCTTAGAAGTTAGTGGTTTGAATCGCCAACACTGTGGAAATGCTTAGGTTTAAAGTTCTGATGGGTTAGTGGTTAGAGCTTTCGATCGCCAATAATTTAGTGGTTATTCTTCCCGAACTTTGATGCTTAACCATCGCAACATTAATGATTTGAACTACCGACACTACAGCAGCGCTCGGCTTTAAAATTCCGATCGATCAGGTTAGAGCTTCCGATCATCGATACTTAGCCATCACGACGGTAGTAGTTTGAAAAGATGACACTGTGGCCACATTCAGGTTTGAGGTTTTGATCATTCAGGTTAGAGATTTTGATCACTGACCACGGCGACGGGGTGAAAGAAAAATTTTCAGTGGATTAAGCAACAAATATCACGTTAGTTAACCACCAAAACGCTGGATTTTGGAAGCTAATTTACAGTGGACCAGCAGTAGTGATCATTAGCAACTACTTCAGTTATTTAATGTTCAATCAGTGAAATAAATATTCATCATGGCTAGACAAATAGTTAAGTAGGGTTTGAAACTCTAATTTGGAAAAACTATCTCTTTTTGAGTATTTTTGTGAAAACAGATTGAAGTTTTAGGGTCTGTACTTTTTGTAAAAGGATATAAAGCCTAAGATCAATTTTATAATAATGGTTCAAATTTGGAATTTATAAGTATATATTGCTTTCATGATTCTCATTTTACTTGTTCATGAATATAATCTCTTTTTTTATGATCTGTTCAGCCATAATCTCTTTCTTTACTATACTTATGCCTAAATGGGTATTTAGGTCATTTTCGATTGATTAATAAGCTGATAGCTGTCATCCTATTGATTTGTTAGTGTAATTTTCTTTATAAGTGCCATCCTTATCATGATTTAGCCATTTGTATGCATGTGTTTTGTATGTAAATCTACCAGCCTGATGAGTTCTTCATCCTTGCACCTTATTGTCCACTTCTGAGCAATTGTAACTAAAAGCCTTGTAAGTGACCGAATTTTATGCATGCCTTGAGAGTGGAAAGGTTATATAGGTCAAATGACTTGATCCATATTAGAAAACCCTAAAAACATTGTAAGTTACCAGGGATCCTCGAGATACAACCTACAAGAGTTTCCTGGAGTGATAACATAATCCATCATTTGGAAATTCATTCAGTGCAATGATCCCCATCATCGAGGATGCTAAAACACCAGCTGAAACACCGATTGAGATACATGACTAAACAATAGTTGAAATACTTGCAGAGACACACACTAAAATGCAACTTATATAGTCATCTAAAGAACCACCATATTCTAAACGATTAACCTTGCAAAAGGCCATGGAAAAACCTAGCTTCAACCTCTTAGGAGAGTTGAAAAATATTTATGCGATGATTCCACTGTTACAAGCCCTACACGACGTACCCATTTATGCCAAAACCATCAGAGACCTGGTAGTGAATAAAACAGGAAGAAAACCAAAAGACCCCCCTACAATACATGTGGTAGGATAGTTATCTAAACTAATAATAGGAAAATTCCCATTGGATAAATACACTGATCCAGGTAACCCCACTGTCACAGTATGTACTGGGCAGATTCAAATCTCTAATGTTTTGGTCGACTTGGGTGCATCAATAAATGTTAAGACTATTGAGACCTTGAAACAACTGGGACTCACTAATTAGAGGCCTACCCCAACCATACTATAGATGGTTGATAGATATACCATTAAACCATAAGGAATTTTTGATGATGTTGTAGTCTCTGTTGATTCATGGGAGTACCCTGTAGACTTCGTTGTTTTATAGCCTAAGTCATAGCTAGAGTGACACCATTTGATCTTGGGAAGACCCTGGTTGGCTACACCAGATGTGTACATTAGCTGTATATCAGGATCCATGACGATTTTTGATAGAAATACCATTAAAAATCTGACTTAATATCCTCCAGCTAAATCGATCCTAGATGCTTAAACTCAACTGTGGATGGACTTAGAGGAAGAAGAAGATATTCAACCTTTATTAACAATTGTGAGAGCCTTTACCTTTAATACAGAAATTGAAGATGATACCATTTGTAATTTCATTAGCGAGCCCATTTCTGTCACCAATAATGATATCGAAACCGGACTAGTCATCGAACCGACGAAGCCCAAAATGTGAATGGGACCGAAACCGACAAAAAACTGGGTAAAAAAATGGCTGACTAAAAAATACATAAAATATTGATATTTTGTAAAAAACATATATATTCATGTGCAAACATATGAATCCAAATCATTAATATAGAAATATGCAAAGTTACTCATATATATAGCAAATATGGGGGAAAATATCCAAAATAGCACCTAATGCAATACATCTCTGAGGTTTTGAACCAAAGTACATTAACAAAGAGGCTCCAAATTACATCAACAAAGTTCTATTTTCTGGTTTTTTTAAAAAAAATGAGTTCCATGAGTCCCCAGTCCAGATCGACCGGTTCGGCCGGTTTTGACCGGTTCGGTACCCAGTTTGGAAAAAAATTCGGTTTTATGAATTTTTTTTGCTGACAAAACCGACCAACCCTGTAAAATGGTCAGACCGACCGATTTTGTCGGTTCCGGTCCAGTTTCGATAACACTGGTCACCAAGATAGCTTATCAGGTCTTGAATAGCACACTAAGAGAACATGAACAAGAAGAACTCATAGAGGAATAATTAGTCAATAGTACTGAATTAATTCAGTAATTGATAATTCTAAAAGTGTTCCAGTATAAGTTGACTTAGGGAAGACACTAAACATAAATCCTAATCTCAAATCTGACGAACTGGAGTGCCTTTTTACACTACTTAAACAACACAAAGGGTCTTTCACATGGGAGTGCACATATATGAGGGGTATTCCCTCAGCACTTTGCACCCATAAAATTTACATTAAAAATTATTCAAATCCCGTGCGACAACCCCAGTGTAGGATGAACCCTAACATGAGAGATATTGTGAAGGAGGAGATCTAGAAACTTCTAGAGGTGGAATTCATTTACCCAATTTCAGACAGTAAGTGGGTTTCCCCAATTGTTATCATACCCAAAAAGAATGGGAAGTGGTGATTCTATGTGGACTATAGAGAACTCAACAAAGAAACATAGAAAGACCATTTACCTCTACCTTTTATTGATCAAGTTCTGGACACCCTTCTCAAAAAACAAATTTTCTCCTTTTTGGATGGTTTTAGTGGTTACAATTGTACTATCCCCATTTTTAATAATTGCATAGTAGGACAATTCCATCAATCCTACTGGTTCCCTAAGTTGGATGGATACATTTGGGAATTTAATAAGGGATCTAATAAATGGTGTTTAGAAATTAGAAGGAATAAATATTTATTTAATGGATTTAATTAAATGAATGCAAGTGAAAAATGAAATGGCTATGGATAATGGAGACACATGGACACTATGGGGCCCACTCAAGCTAGATTTCCTATGTTAAATGTCATCCTCCTCTTGCAATCTCAAACCTATGGGAAGGATAATGTTTTTGGATGGATTATAAGGTTAATATACTTGTCCATATACTTCATAGGTCTAATTTGGTATGAATTGTAACTTACATGGGGAGAGGAAGAGCCAAATGGGAGTTTCATGGACACTTGGTTAGATTCCCCTTACATTTATGACATCTATGACACCAATGATGGAGATTCTATGATATTTATGACGAAAGTCAGATCTGAAGGATGAAATTTGACATATATGACATGTTAGGCCTGAATAAAGCATCTTATAGTGTGCTCATGGGATTTGGATAAGGCCAAGAGGCTCCTACTCGGATTTGGGAGAAGAGGGAAGGTGAAGAGAGAGGCCACATGGCATAGCATGAGCAGCCACACCAATTCGACTTGGATTTTGTTTATGGATGGATTTGTAACCTTATAATACCAATAATGTTTATAAAATTCATGGATCATCCATGCGAATGACCTTTTGATCATTTGAGAAAATTGTTATTGTGAAGAGAGAGAGCTAGTGGATGACTAGTTCATGCCTTAGCCAATTTCGAGGGTGAAATATTTCAATCCTAGTTGGTGTTTGGAGAGGCCAATAAGGTATTTCAAGGAGCTTAAATGGAGTCATAAGTTACAGGTGTAATCTACATCATCTCATGGACATACCAATTTCAGCTTGTTCTTCCTTTCATCTCAAGTTTTCTCAGCATATTTCAGCTCTATGGAGTGAGGCGCACTTGGTGAGCTATTCATCTCTTTGAGGGAGATTATATTTCTCCATTATTTTTTATTATGATGTAAATTATATTATATTTAATTTCATAAATCTCTCAGGTCTAAAGGCCAATAAATCTCATGTATTATTTCTCAATAATGAAGCAACGGTGCCATTTCCCCACTACCTTGTTGTAAACTCTTGTAATCTTGATGGATTTGAATGGATGTATAAAAAATTAATTATTTATGAATGAATGGAATGTAATTAAAGTATATTATTGGTTTCATTTTCATTAACTGATAATTTGTGGCCATTGGGTCAAATTTCATAGCAATTGGAGCAAACTACACCTCATTTCCTCAAGGGTCCAAAACTAGTTTGTTTATATCTGACTGAAAGAAGTGATAAAAACCATGGGATGTATATTGGTTATTCATATGAGCCTATTATAATTTATTCTACACATCCCCTTCTTTATTTTTATAATTTTAGTGGGTTTCTACAAATTTGGGAAGCCATTTCTACCACTTACCCCGGGGGGGATTTGAGCCCAAAATTGTCAATGAAATCATCTATCTTGTTCATAATTTAGTACAGACTTGCAGGAGTGATTGGAGGGACATAATACATACCTGAAAATAATAATTAAGTTATTATATCATTAATACACATTCTCTGAATATTTGGGATCAATTGGGATGACTTGGAGACCAAGACACTAAAACTAGTCAAGAGCCAAAATTGTGAAAAAATTGGAAAATTGGGCATTTTGGTAAACATTTAAAAAAGGGACATTACAAATGGTATAATAGCATGATATTTACACCTTATGTGGTCTAATATTTATTAGGACAATAATTTAGGGACCACCATTAGATATTGAAACCCAAAATTTCTTTTGTTGAAGAGGAAACTATGACTAGGGATGAAAAGGAAACCTCATATGATGGTGAGGAGCATATAAAAATAATTGAACCTATAATTGAAGACATGATAAATAATATTATGAAAGGATTTGAATTGTTGGCTATCCAAATTTGGAAAAAATATATTGATTTTAAGAAAACCAAGGGGAAAAATGGATCAACTTGCTTGAAGGAGGAAAAGGAGGAGACCCATGAACCACCTAGTTTTGAAATAGGTGAAGTAGAAGAAGTAGTACATGAAGAGGATCGAATTTCACTCCCAAGTGAATTTGAAAAATATGAAGATACATCACATGAGTATGAATACGTTTCTATTGAAAATATTGAAGATAATTTTGAGACACATTCTACCTTGGAAAGGAAACAAAGAGAATCTAATGATGGATGCTTGAACAATGAAGGAGTACTTACTAATGGGTGCTCACACCTCTATGTTGGTGACATAGAGATCACTTTTGAAAGTGTTTCTGCAAGAAAAAATTCCATTAAACATTAAAATGAATACCTTGTAGCAGTTGAAGAAGAAACAAGATCAACTTCGCCATCACCACTTGAGCTTCATGAAGTTGGTCCAAGCAAGAAGGAAGAAGATGAGGAGGTTCATTTTCAAGAGCCTCATTTTCTTGAAGGGTCCTTAAATATGAATGAAAATAATATACAAGAGGCCCTTAGCATACTCCATGACACTCAAGCATTGGTATCAAATTCTTGTTGGGGAGCTACTTCCTTGGAAGAGCCATCCTTCCTTGAAGACATGGAGAAGATTCAAAGAGCAACGTGCAACATCAATGGTAATTTCATGTCTTTTGTTTTTGATAGAAAAAATGTCATTGAGATTAGTGAATGGTTACATGAATCCTACTTGAATAATAATGAAGTTATTGATAAGCTCACAATTCAAAATGAGCAACTTCTTGAAAAGTTGCAAGACACTTGTTTTTCCTCCTATGTTTTAGATTGTCAAATGGTAGATTGTTTGGATGATTCTCATGACATGGTGGATCATGAGAAATGTGGAAATTTGAATGTGCTTGATGTGTTTGAATATGAACTTGATGAGATCCTAACACTTGATGTGGTGGAAGAGGAACTTTAATTGTCTCTTTATGAAGGTTATGCAATTTTTAAAGAAGAGCATGATTCCTCTACATTGGAACCAATCTATGACAAAGGTTTCACACTTTTGAAGGAGTTTCATGATACTACCCATATGGATCATTCCCATGATGAAACGTCTGCACTATTTTATCATTTGGGTGAGTTAGTTCATTCTCCTACATCCTACCATTCCATGTTTTGTAGCATTAGTCTCAATGAAGTATGGGTGAAAGGGTTCTTTTTGATGGTGCCACATGAGGAGTATGGAACTCCTAGATTTTATTTTTATGATGACATGGTTGGATCACACTCTTATTCATATTTTTATAGGAATCCTTTGTTACTTTATGATGATGCACATCTACATGGATGCACCTATGATATGCATTGGAGTCACTTGAAGACTCATGGTTTTTCTTGCTCAACACTTGATTCATTTGATGTTGGAGGAACTTCATCCAACACTGGGGTGAATAGAATTATGATTGGAGAACATTTTTTTAGCCAGTCACATACTTTGTTATATCTAAATGATCCTCTCATTCATGGATGTATGGGTGATATTTCTTTGAGACATTTTAAGTCTCCTTGTTTTTTTTGCTCATTATTTGGTTCAGATTTAAGTAGATATTCTTCATTCACTTCTTGGATGAAAGAATACATGGCTGAATATTTTGATACACATCACATCATTTTGGAGCATAATTATAGGACATGGGATCCTCAACTATGTCATTGGATCAAATTTTATTGGTCCCTTGAAGCTTGTATGCACTTGGCGAATGATGGTTTACTTACTTGGAGGTAGCAAGCACTTTCATGATCTTTTTATGAGGCACCTCCTTGATGTAAATTTTAATTATTTTGTTATTTACTTTGATGATATATAGTATGTAATAATTATTTTTGGAAGGAAGCATACAAGAAAATGGGATCCTGGAACTCTCTTTCCTAATGGTATGTATTGGAGAGCACTCTTAATTGTTAGAGTGCAATACAAGAAATGGAACCCTGAGATAGTTTTTAGTCCCATTGATTTCAATTTTTTGGGGAAACAAGAAGTATGGGAGATGGATTCACAACTTAATAAAGTGATTTTAATCAGAGTAGTGCAGTAGCAAGCATGGTGGTTCCTGTCAAAAATATTCATTGGAATATGTCCATACTATAGGAAGTTTGTGAAAGGGTTCTCCAAGTTGACTTCTCCACTCATTGACTTGACTAAGAAGGATTGAATATATGTGGTAGTGGATATATTGAATAATTTTTTTCATTTATTTTCTGTTACATCCCCTTTTAGTGTTGCACAAGTGGCTGGCCTTTTTTTCAAAGAAATCTTTAGATTGCATGGGCTCCCCAAGAGCATTGTGAGTGATAGAGATGGTAGATTCATGAGTGATTTTTGGAAAGAAATTTTCAGGTTGGTGGGAACTTAGTTGAATCCAAGTACAAGCTGCCATCTCCAAACTGATGGAAAAATAGAGAGGGTGAATAAATGGTTGGAAGGGTGCCTCCAAAACTATGTGGGAGAACAACAAAAAGCTTGGACAAAATGGCTACACTTGGGTGAGTTTTGCTACAACACCACCTTTCACATGTCAATAGGGATGTCTCCTTTTAGAGAATTATATGGTTATGATGCACTTACATTTGTGGATATGATATTTGGTGATAGTATAGCTCCAAAAGCTAAATATTGGGTGGAAGAAAGCCAAGAATTTTAAAGCTTTCAAAAGGCAATTTGCAGGTTGCCCAAAATTAGCAAAAACAATATGCAGAGAAACATAGAGAGGAAACGAACTTTCAGGTTGATTATTTAGTGTATTTTAGGTTGCATCCATATGAGCAAAAATATCTCAAAAGGAATGAAGAAAAAAAGATAAAGCAAAGATACTATGGCCCCTATAAGGTAATCCGGAAGATTGGAGAAGTAGCATATGAGTTGGAACTTCCGAAAGGGAATAAAATTCATAATGTATTTCATGTTTATTGTCTCAATAAATCCATTGGTCAGAAAATTGTCATTTTATATACACTCCCTCCTTTGGATGATGAAGTAAATCTCACACTTATTCCGGAAAAGGTTTTGAAGACAAGGGAGAGAAGATTGAGGAGCAGAACAATCAAAGAATACTTGGTGCAATGGAAGGATCTACCAAGTGAATATTACACATGGGAATAGGAGAATATTTTTTAGCATAAAAATATTAAATTGATTGAGGATAATAAATATTGGTTTGGGAGGACTGTAATGTCCCCATTTTTAATAATTTCATAGCAGGACAATTCCATCAATCCTACTAGTTCCCTAGGTTGGATGGATACATTTGGGAAATTAATAAGAGAGATAATAAATGGTGTTTAGAAATTAGAAGGAATACATATTTATTTAATTGAGTTAATGAAATGAATGCAAGTGAAAAATTAAATGGATATGGAGAATGGAGACACATGGAGACTATGGGGCCCACTCAAGCTAGAATTCCTATGTTAAATGTCATCCTCCTCTTGCAATCTCGAATGTATGGGAAGCATAATGTTTTTGGATGGATTATAAGGTTAATATACTTGTCCATATACTTCATAGGCCTAATTTTGGATGAATTGTAACTTACATGGGGAGAGGAAGAACCAAATGGGAGTTTCATGGACACTTGGCTAGATTCCCCTTACATTTATGACATCTATGACACCAATGATGGAGATTCTATGGAAGTTATGAAACAAGTCAGATATGAAGGCTGAAATATGACACAAATGCATTTAATTCCTGAATATATCATCTTAGAGGATGATCATGGGAGTTGGAGAAGGCTAATAGGCTCCTACTCGAATTTGGGAGAAGAGGGAAGGTGAAGAGAGAGGCCACATGGCATAGCATGAGAAGCCACACCAATTTGACTTGGATTTTGTTTATGGATGGATTTGGAACCTTAAAATACCAATAATTTTTATAAAATTCAGGTATAATCCATGAGAAGGACCTTTTGATCATTTGTGAAAATTGTTTTTGTGAAGAGAGAGAGCTAGTGGATGACTAGTTCATGCCTTAGCCAATTTTGAAGGTGAAAGATTCCCATACTACTTGGTATTTGGAGAGGTCACTTAGGTATTTAAAGGATATTAAATGGAGTCATAATTTATATTTTAAATCTTCAACATCTCATGGACATATCAAGTTCAGCTTGTTCTTCATTTCATCTCAAGTTTTCTCACCATATTTCAGCTCTATGGAGTGAGGTGCACTTGGTGAGCTATTCATCTCTTTGAGGGAAATTATCTTGCTCTAGTATTTCGTATTATTATGTAAATTATCTGATATTTAATTTTAGAAAAATATCAGCTCAAAATTCCAATAAATATCATGTATTATTGCTCAATAATGAATAAATAATGCTATTTCCCTACTACCTTGTTGTAAACTCTTGTAATCTTAATGGATTCGAATGGTTGTATAAAACATTGATGATTTTTTTTTTCCAAGGAAAAAAAGCGTAATTTCATTCATCTTTCGAGATCAAAATTACATTCTGAGTGTTCACTAAAGAGTGACTTTCTGTAGACCAAAACTGGTACTAAGAGTGGGACTGAAGTGTCTCCGAATAGAGAATTTCTACATGTGCATACGCAGATGCATTTCCATGATATGGTTCACAAAACTTCAAAAAATATGAGGTTCTGTTTTACACATTCAAGTGTCATTACATACAGCCGAGATATTAGACTGAAAAAATATAATGTCATTCAATATCCCATATCGATAACAAGTATAGGTCTAAAGTAAAAAACAAGTGTTGAAAACAAAAGAACATCGTTCTGTCCCTTCAACCGAGAATAAAAAATGAGACCTAAAAATCTGTTTTACACATTCAAGTGTCATTACATATAGCCGAGAAATAGACTGAAAATATATTATGTCATTCAATATCCCATATCGATAACCAGTATAGATCTAAAGTAAAAAACAAGTGCTGAAAACAAAAGAACAGCGTTCTGTCCCTTCAACCGAGAATCAAAAAAGAGGCCTGAACCAAATGAACAGGGATCACGGTCTGTCCTTTCATCCAAGAATTAAATATGATCATTGTATGGCCGATGATAAAAATCCTGCTATCTACCATTTACCATTTCTTTCACCAACCAGGTACCTTCAGCCAACCGGAGCCCTTCCTTGGAAGCTTTTTCCGCTTCCTTGTTGTTTTCTTTGTAAACATGCCTGCAAGTGAAAGTATCAAGATGTTGAAGAAGCTGACGAATAGAGGTAATAACATGTGCAAGTCTCAGATGTCTGCAAGCTTGAGTATGATTTATCCAGTTTATTACATTCATTGAGTCTCCCATGAAATTTAGAACAGTACATCCTTTCTCTAATGCGAACATCAGCAGTAGTTTAAGGCTGAATAACTCAGCAAAGTTATTTGTGCCCCCCCCCGAGTCCCATAGGAAAAACATAATAAAGGTTTTCAGATAAGTGAAGAATAGCTCCTCCACCACACATATTGTTCTGTGCTGCTCCGTCAAAAAAATCCCATGGGGAAGATCTGTCTATATCCACACCTAATAGCCTTCGCTCTCTAGCGGCCCTTATATGGGCAGGAAAAGAATTGTAGAACCCCACAGCCATCATCCCTGTAATAGCTGGTGTACTTGATAAATCCTTGAATATTGCCTTGTTGCGTGCAATCCAAATGCCCCACATGACCAACAGAGGCAGCATTTTAAATTGCTTATGAGTAATCCTTCTCCACTAGGAATCCCAAGCACTCCCAATTGAAACCCCTTCCCCCAGACAATTGACCCCGACCACCAAAGAGACTTCCTTCCAGACTTCAATGGAAAAGAAGCAAGATAGGAACATATGATAAGTAGTTTCCAATTCTTTTTTACACAAGACACACCATCTCGGCCCTTGAAAGGAACGTTTCTGCAGTATCTCCCAAGTAGGTACTTTGTTATTCAGCACACACCACATAAACAGTTTGGTTTTTGCAGGACATTTAAGCTTCCACAAAGGCTTCCACCACCAGACTTCATCCCTATTTTCCACTTCTACATTTAAAGATAAATACCCTGCCTTTGGAGAATATGCACCTCCTGGGTCAGCATCCCAAACCAGAATATCTTCTTGATCAGAGAGTACAATATGAGTTCGAATCAACTCCCTAATGTAACCCTCCATCAAAACAGTACCCCTTTCACCCAGCCCTAAAGAGTTGGCCCTTCTCCAAAGTTGTGTCCAAGGTTCATCAGGCCTTGGAATAGCTAGCTGATTAAGTGTAATAAATCCAACGTGACCAAGCTCCTCTATAATATCAGGAGGGATTATGTGCTGTTGTGAGCTACCCATCCAAGGATCCCTACCGATCAGAAAATTTTCCCCATTCCCTACATCCCAAGCTAAACTGTTCTTGATCAAAGAGAAATAATTGACAATCGCTTTCCAAATCACTGATCCTCCTGAGTGAGTTTTCCTAGGATTTCTGATCCAGTCTATTAAGCTCTCATGTGGAATATATTTCTTCTTGATCACCCTAGTCCAAAGGCTGCTAGTTTTCACCAACCTCCATCCTCCCTTAGCAGCTAAGGCTTTAGAGAATAAAAATATATCCTTTAAGCCCCAACCTCCAAGACCTTTTGGTTTTGCAATCCTTTTCCAGTTCACCCAGGGAGTAGTCTGTTCATCTTTTTTGCCGCTCCAAAGAAATCTGAAGTAAATCTTTCTTATCCTTTCAAGAATTCCTTTCAGGATCCAAGAAAGGGACATCCAATAGACCGGGATTGCCTCCAAAACAACTTTCACCAGAACCAACCTTCCAGCTTAGGACAGCCACTTATGACTCCAAACCATTAACCTTTTTTCAACCTTCCTAATCAGCCAAAACCAATCCTGTTTTTTATAGGAGTTAGATTTCAGAGGGAATCCAAGATATTTGAGTCCTACCTCCAAACCAGCTGTATTAATGGGAAAGTTCCTAATCAATTCAGCCACCTCTTCAGGTCTTAACAGATGAGTAGTCAAGGTAGATTTGCTAAAATTTATTTCCATACCTGTAGCTTTGGAGAAAAGTTCCAAAATCTCCTTCAGCACGCGAGTTTCTCCTCTCTCACCAGAACAGAAAATCAGTACATCATCCACAAAAAGTAGATGAGTAATACTACAATTTGGTGCCACTTTGATCCCTGTGAAATGACCTTCATCTATTGCTTCCCTAATAGCCCTGCTAAGACCCTCAGCCACCAGAAGAAAAAGGAGCGGAGACAAAGGACACCCTTGTCTTAATCCTCTTTCAGCATTAAAGAAAGGAGAGGCCGCACCATTGATCAGTACAGAGAAATAAACCGTAGTTATACAGGACATAATCCAGTGAATAAAACTGATGTCAAAACCCAAGTGGGTTAAAAGCAACCTTAAATAAATCCAGCTAACTCTGTCATAAGCTTTAGAAATATCAATTTTTAGAATAGCTCCCTTCAGTCGTCTGGTCTTTAAACTATGAAGGCCTTCCTGCGCTACACCAATTGCCTCATGGATCTGTCTACCTTCCAGGAAACCAAATTGTTCAGCAGAAACATGAGCTGAAAGAATAGCTTTCAATCTCTGAACAATTACCTTTGAGATTATCTTATAGATGCAGTTACAAAGAGATATAGGCCTGAAATCATTGAGGGATATTGCATTATCAGACTTCGGAATGAGTGCAATAAAAGTAGAGTTAAAGCTAGCCAGGAGCCAACCTGCTGACCTTGAATCTTCGACAACCTGCAAGAGGTCCCTCCCCAGAATCTCAAAAAGATCCAGGAAGAACTCAATCGTCCATCCATCAGGACCAGGGATTTTATCTTTCTGGAAACTGCCCAAAACCTCCTTGAGCTCTTCTTCCGAAACTTCCTTCATAAGATCCCTATTGCCCCCCTCGTCTACGAACTGGGGAAACAACAAGGTAGTTCTAATTACCTCTGCTATGGAAGCCTGCTGAGGAGCTTTAAACAGATACTGAAAATGTCTGACCCCACAACTGGCCTTATCTTCAAAAGATACATGGGAACCCACCTCATCCTGCAAACTCCATATAGTGTTTGCCACCTTCCTTCCTCTCGCATAAGCATGAAAAAAATTAGTGTTTTCGTCCCCACACTCCAACCAGATGGCCCTGATTTTAAGTCTCCAGCCTTCCTCCTTTTCAAGCAACAGAGTATTGCGTCTACCCTCCAGCCTAGACAACTCCTCCTTGGACTCAAGAGTTAGAAAACCACCACCTTCACCCTCATAAATCAGCATAAGTTCAGCTTCAACATTCTTTAATTCCACTTCGTCTCTGACTCTCTTAGCAGCTGCCCATTCCTTGATATGCACTTTAAGTCTTTTGATATTATCGGCAAACTGGATCGCAGCTGATCTATCAATTTCCCCCCCGATAGGGTTCCAATAAGATAAAAAAAAATTCTGAAAGACTCTTCCTGAAGCCATAACTTGTTAAATTTTAAAGGACTCGGAGGGTTGTAGGGCCCCTTTTTGATTTCAAAGAAAATAGGAAAATGATCAGATAGGCCCCCACTTCCAACCCATTGTCTAACAAGAAAAAAATTGTCCACCATCTGCTCTGCTACCAAAAAACGATCGATTCGTTTCGCCACCCTCGCATCCCCACTCCGATTGTTTCTCCAGGTCGGTTTTAGCTTAGCAGGATCAATATCCAGCAACCCCTTCTCCATCAGTTTTTGAACAAAAAAAACTGCCAAAGAATCTACCTGAGCATGAGGCCCCCATATCTCACTCTGACCCAACGAAAAGTTTAAATCTCCACCCAGCATGACTGAATCTCCATTCACAAGGGTACTTTGAAAAAAAGAGTTCCAAAAAGGGGCTTGATTAAGATATGGTCCATAAACATTGACCACAGAGAGAGGAATCCCCAAGTCTTCAGAGAAAACTTCAACACCCAGGATAGCCTCTGTTCCCCAAGCATTAATCATCTTAACACAACAATTTTTCCAGCCCACTGCCAAACCCCCAGAACGACCTCTAGCATCCACCGTCACAAAAGACCACCCCAGTAACCAACTTTCCAGCCTCTCCTGAATCACTTCCCCTTCTCCCATAGTCTCTTGTAGCAAAATCACATCAGGGTGTTCAAGAGTAAGCACCCTAATGAAGGCTGGTTTCTTTCCAGGCCTAGCCAGACCCCTGCAATTAAAGGACAGAATCTTCATAAACGACCTTTCTTCTTGGCCTGCTCCACTCTAAGGGCCTTTTCAATTGAAATTTGTTTTCCTCCCAAGAGGTCATCCTTAGCTCTTGATTGAGCTTTGGACAGGTTTGATTTTCTACCTCGTCCTTTTCTCCCTGAAGCTGAAATTTTCCCCAGCCCAAGCAAAGGCTTCTGACTAGATCTTAAGAAATAACCCGTATCCGCGGGGTCAGAAGGAGAGGGGCAAGACTCAACAACAAAATACTCAGGGTCTGGTTCAGGTTCAAGATAGGATATATCAGTTACAATAGGAAGTGAGACAGGTTCGGTGCCCAAAGGAACAATAGCATCATGAGGACCCACCCCTCGAGCCGTTTCAACATTGACACAGTGAACTGGGAAAGACAAGGGAAAACCAGGTTGTCCCGAAAGGGAGATATTTCTCAGACCTTCAATCCAATCATACCCAAGAAAAGAGACATTATTCAAAAACAAATTAACATTTGACAGATGGGGAAGAGTATTAGTACCAGGATCAGGGAGATCCCCTGCAGCTGAAACATGAATCAGTAAGGAATCTGGTACAGGAAAATATCTAGTAACTTCGACCAATAAATCATCAGGAAAAACCAAGTCTTCAGAGGACGGATCACTACCAAAATCAGGTCTGAGCCGAACCCGAAGGGGCTCCATTCTTCTCCAAAGGACCTTTATTTTCCGCCCCCGAACCATTCCTTCTACTAGCTTTCGGAGTCCGCCCTGGAAAAGAACAAGCTGAAACCGGGTGACCATAAACGTGACAGCGTCTGCACCGGAATGGAACATTTTCGTAATACAGAATTTGGGGGATGATCACTGGTCCCCAATCCAAATTAATCGATTCTGCCAGACCCTCCCTTAGATTAATATTTACCAGAATCCGCGCTACCTTTTTCACCTTGGTTTCAACAAAAGAAAGGTCCGCCTCCAGAAAAGTGCCAAGGATATCACCTATCCTCTTGAAATGGTATATATCCCAGAAATGCAATGGAAGAGCAGGCAATCTGACCCAGATTGGTAAAATGTCCACCCTTTCTTTGCTTGCGTCAAATAATGGACTCCAGGGCTTCAGAAGAACAGGGGAGTGAGCAATATGCCAGCACTTGGATTGAATCCATATTAGATCCACCTCTTTCTCCAGATTGACCACAAACCATCCTCTGTTCATCTCCTCAACCACCGGCGAATATCCGAGTTGTGTACCCCAAGACCCCACGGCCCACTCCTGGATAGTGTACTATGCAAAATTTCAACCCACGACTCTTCCAACCAAGGTGCACTGAGCCATCTTCATCACTTGATCCCAAGCAAGGTCTTCGCCAACTGCATAGTTCCGCACCACTTTCTTTTTTATCCAATTCTTTCGGCGTTTTTTTGTTGAACCATTTGTTACTCGCCTCCCACCACCATCGCCCTGGTCCCCTGAACCATCACCGGAGAAGTCCCTTATTGGCGACTCAAACCCTCTCTGTTCAGCTACAGCCAGGGGCGCCCTTGTTTCATCCTCCGACGTAACTCTTCTCGAGATATTCCCTTGAAAAACCTGACCGGCCTCCCCTTCAGAAAGCACCTCTGCAGCACTCTTGACAACCTCTAAACCGTCCAAAAAAGCTGAAGCCAGAAACCCTAGCTTCCGGTTGGAGAAAAAACCCTTGTCCCTCCGGCTCAAATACCCCAACAAAACTTCCGGCTGCTGAGAAAAATATTTCACAAGTGGGTCTGCCACTAAATGCTCCGGTGAGAGAACAAGGAAGTCGGATGGGGACGTAACTGCCTCAACTTCCATAAAAACACCATCTCCCACAAAATCCTGACCTGGTCTAGGGAAGTCCACCAACTGCTCCAAGAATATTCCACCTGGCATCTCCTAGATGTCATATCTTTCTAGTCTATCACTGGAATAATCAACCACATCTAAAGCCTCCATTAATCCAAAGCAGAAAGCCGTTACAGTCAAGAAACCTTCAAGACCACAGATCTTGCAACCCTAACCCTCCACCGTCACAGTTTGAGATAACCCTAAACCAACTTCACCAAATGCGGTCATCCATAGTTCGAAATCATAGCCTGTCAAAAAGTATAGGGCAGACCCCTAGCCATATCTAGAGGTCAAATCCAGACCGTACCTGCGGCCTTGCCTCCTACGCCATCTCCCTCAGAGCTGCCTTGCCTCCTACGCCATCTCCCTCCGTTGTCCAAAACATTGATGATTTATGAATGAATGGAATGTAATTAAAGTATATTATGGGTTTCATGTTTATTAACTGAGAATTTGTGGCCATTGGGTCGAATTTAATAGCAATTGGAGCAAACTACACCTCATTTCCCCAAGGGTCCAAAACTAGTTTTTTTTTTTATATCTGATTGAAAGAAGTGATAAAAGCCATGGGAGGTCAATTGGTTATGCATATGAGTCTCTAATAATATATTATAAATATCCCCTACTTCAATTTAATAATTCAAGTGGGTTTCTTCACATTTGGGAAGCCATTTCCACCACTCACCCCGGGTGGGATTTGAGCCCAAAATTGCTAGTGAAATCATCTATCTTGTTCAGAATTTAGTACAGAATTTCAGGAGTGATTGGAGGGCCATAATACATCCATGAACATAATAATTAAGTTATTATATCATTCATACACCTTATCTAAATATTTGGGAGCAATTGGGCTAACTTGGAGACCAAGACACTAAAACTAGTCAAGAGCCAAAATTGTGAAAAAATTGGAAAATTGGGCATTTTGGTAAAAATTTAAAAAAGGGACATTACAACAATGAGATCCAGATTTCCCTTGAAGATCAGGTTAAAACTACCTTCAACTCTCCTTGTGAACCTTCGCATACATGGTTCTTCCCTTTGGGTTGTGCAATGCACCGACCATGTTTCAACGGGCTATAATTGGAATATTTTCTGAAATGGTGAACGATTGTATGGAAGTCTTCATGGATGAATTCACTCCTTATGGTGATAGTTTTGATGAATCACTAGAGAAATTGGAAAAAGTTCTGAAACGTTGTGAACATACAAACCTATCTCTGAGCACCAAAAAATTCCACATGATGATGAGTGATGGTGTGGTTCTAGGACATTTGATCTTTCCTACAGGTATTCAGGTAGATCCAACCAAGATAAAGGTAATTTAAAAAATTCCTATCCCTGAATCGCAGAAAGAGGTAAAGAGTTTTCTTGGTCATGTTGGTTATTATAGGAGATTCATAGAAATTTTTTCCAAGTTGGCATCTCCTTTTTTTACCTTATTAATGAAAGATGTCGAATTCGTGTCGACAGATGTATGCTAGGCAGCATTCACAAAGCTAAAGAAGAGGATATCTACAACACCCATCTTGATGGGGCCTAATTGGGCCATGCATTTTTAAATTTTCTCCGATGATTTATATAAATCCATTGGATCCGTTCTAGGACAGCAGGGAGGTCACATACCGTACGCTATCTATTACATTAGTAAGAATTTGTCTCATGCTGAACTGAACTACACGGTAATAGAGAAGGAATTCCTTGTAGTCGTTTATTACATAAATAAACTTAGGCATTACATTACTGGATATCCTACATTTGTACATACTGACCACTCAACAATTATATATTTGATGAAAAAACCCATTACTAATGCTAGAGTGACTAGATGGTTGTTGTTACTTCAAGAATTTGACATCACTATTGTTGACAGACCAGGGAAGGAGAATGTAGTTGCAGATTTTATATCTTGGTTGACTAATAATGATGATGATACACCAATCAAAGATTATTTCTCCAATGAACATTTATTTGTGGTCTCATTCTTTTCCCCATGGTACACTGACATTGCCAATTAGTTGGTTACAGGTAAACTCCAATCGCACTTGTCCAAATGAGAAAAGAGGAGAATTATACAACAAAGTGCGAGGTGCTGTTGGATCGAAGGCCACCTCTTCTACACAGGACCTAATTAGGAAATCAGGCAATGTGTGAGGGAGGGTGAAATCAACAGTATTTTGAATTCCTACCATGTGATCCCCATGGGGGGCATTTGTTGATAAAAGGATAGGCCATAAAATATTAAGGATGGGCTATTATTGGTCCACTATATTTCAGGATGCAAGAAAATATGTTCAGGCCTATGACAACTACCCTAGAATGGGCCAGCCAAATAGATTAGATGAGATGCCACTCCAGCCACAATTGGTGGTTGAACCCTTTGATAGATGGGCTTTAGATTTTGTAGGTCCTATCAACCCTCCATCAAAACAGAAAGTTTACATTTTGATTTTCACTGACTATATGACCAAGTGGGTAGAAGTTGTGGCCTTGGTAAAGGCCAATGATCATGATGTAATATACTTTTTGTATGCAAAGATATTCACCCATTTTGGTGTACCCAAAGAAATGTGATAGACAAAGGACCTCAGTTTGTGTCCTGAAAGATGGAGGCCATGTTTCAAAATTATCGTATTCAGCACCGAGTCACCTCTCCATACCATCCATGGGCCAATGGACAAGTGGAAATCACAAAAAGGGTGATCGAGTCAATCCTCATAAAAACAATGAAGATTCATTGCAAGGATTGGGCCGATAGGCTCCCTGAAGCATTATGGGCCTACCATACAACATGACGCAACACTACAGGATTCTCCTCATACAAACTAGTGTATGGTAAGAGTGTTGTTTTCCCTATTGAATTTGAGATTAAAAATTTGAGAACAACTACAGTGGTGAACCAAGATTTAACGGAGGCTCAGAAAAACCAAATGAATCAATTGAATGAACTTAATGAAAAGTGCACCACTGTTGTACATCATACAAATTTAATTAAACAATAGCGCTCCAAATGGAACGATAGATTTATCAAGAAAAATATGTTATGTGAAGGAGATAGGTATTTACTGTACAATTCACGGATTAAAAGGGACTTTAAAGGAAAGCTACGCATGATATGGTTGGGACCTTATAGAATAGATCAGGTATTCGACAATAGAATCGTTCGATTCACCACTATTGATGAAAATCAGACACCTTTGTTTGATAATGTTCATCAATTACAGATTTATCACAAACTAATGTCGAAAGATGCATTTATTTCACAAGTCACGGCTGATCCAAATTGTCAACTGGTACAGGAACAGGGTTCTTCCCCTATTTCAAAAACTTTTTAAGTCTACTGCAAATTCCACAAAATATGTATATAAATAAAATTATTTAATTTTTACTTTGTACTTTTCTTTTCTTTCTATTTTTCTTCTTGTTATGATCAAGTGTGTTTTTCTGAGAATTGTGAACAGGTAATCATGAGAAGGTTCAACAAAGATAAGCAGTTGTAACGATCCAAGCAATTGTAGAACCATGGAAGATCCTTGTTCATTAATATGACTCGTTAAAAAATGTATGGATAAGATTGTATACATTTCACAGGAATTTATTTTTACTAAGCACTATAAAAAAAAATTTAAGCAAAAATATTGTTAAATTGCTTAACCTTTACCTGCTACAACTCCGCTATTTTTGGTCGATTTTCACTGCAACACTGCTAATTTTTCCATTATTTTTTGTCAATTTTTGTTGCAACATAGCTAATTTTTTTGCTATTTTTGGCCAATTTCCGCTGCAACATCGCTAAAATTTCCACTGTTTTTGGCCAAATTCTGCTACAACATCACTAATTTTTCTGCTATTTTTGGTCGATTTACACTGCAACACCGCTAAATTTTCCGCGCTTTTTGGCCAAATTCCACTGCAACATCGCTAATTTTTCCGTCGCTTTTTGGCCATGTTCTGCTACAACACCACCAACATTTTCGCCGTTCTTGGCCATTCTGCACTGCAAATCTATTATTCTCCACCAACTTTTTTGTCGGTATTGTTGTTGAAAATCTCACAAAAAATTTGTCACATTTTGGGTGGATTTCCAACTGAATCTCAAATGTTTTATGATGATATATTTTACACTCTGTCCACGTATTCAAGAAATAAATGTTGTCTCAAATGTTCTCCACTTGATTAATGATTGATGACATATTTACCCTTGATTGCTCATGTGAGATCAACTCCCTTGTGATTATTGGGCATCGAAAGTTCGGAGCTGTCGAAAGATTGATGGCTCGAGTAACAATGATTAGGTATGAATTTTGATTGTAAGAATAATCAAGTATTTAATGATGTAATGATAATTATTATACTGTTTTAAATCTTGATGGTACTCCATAATTAGTTAACATTCCTTTCAAATCATCCTGCCAGTACTTTCAAACAAATATTATCCCTGTCTTCGATAACCTATAACATACCCAGTTCCTAATATTTATTAGAGCATTAGAATACCTAGACGAACCCCTGTTATCTGATTACTATATCCAAGTACTACAAATTGAACGATTGATTTTGTTAGTTATTATACCCGTCTATCACAACCAGTAGAGAGAATGCATTATGGGTCCTCCAATCAGGTATGAACCCAACAATTTAGATGATCTGTCTGGAAACAAATAAGTCTATGTCATTTTACATTAGGCTAGATGGATTGGTTATTTCCAAATATTGAATGAATTCCATGAGGAAACAACACTCCATTTTTCCTTGAATATGACTGGAGATTGCTCATAAATAAGAGGACTGAGGATAGATGCATCAGAACGAGCCATATCAGAGGTTACAAGACTACCTAGGATTGGAAAATGCTAGTTTCGCAGAAAGAGGCACAATTTGAGAGAAACTGAAGACATTTTAGCACCAGGGGAGAAAGTGCAGAGAAAAGCTAGAGGAGTAGCACTGGAGACATTACCGAGACCTTGGGACCAAGTCACGATTTTCTTAAAAAGGTGCATCACCTATGAGGGGAGATATAAAGTTGTTTATATTTATGATTTTTTCTTAACTCTACACTTAAGACATCATAGACTTATCAATATGCCATTTTTCCTATCACAAAACTTACAAAATATGGCACATTATGCTAAGACTTCTAGACACCCACTCTCTTCTCTCACAAATAATGGGTTTATCAAATTGTTAGTACAAAGATGCTTGGCACATAACAATTTAACATGGGAGCAGTTTGTTGGAGTTGGGTTGCATTAGGCACCTGCACTAGCATGTATTAGGGGTAGAAGACTCAAACATAGCACCTCAGATTCAACTGGGGGGAGGGATGAAGAATCAGAAGGATTTGAAGATGAACAAGAGGAGGATTCAGAGGTATCTGCAGTAGCAAACATCCTTATGGAATGAATAATTAGACTAGGAGAAGATAATGAAGAAGCAATAGAAGAAGTAGAAAGAGAAGCATCCGTAGAAGAAGTAAGGGGAACAACTGTAGAAGCAGCGACATTAGAAGATGGAGTTGCAGACGTAGTAGAAGAAGGAGGAGTGATTTCAGAAATCAAGGAAATAAGGCCTCAGGTGGTCTATATCGAATCCTCCTTGGAAATAAAATGAACTATAATCGAGCAGGAGAAACCTTTAGCAGGGATTGGATAAATCTCTACCCTTGTCACACCAAATAAGAAGAGGAAAAGATCAAGTGTTGGGGGAGAATCATCTAGGAGGAGGAGGCGAAATAGGGCTTCTAGGACCACACAAGTGGTAAGTGTTGAGATCCCCAATTTTCCCACTGCAACATAAGAACCTGTGGGTATTTTATCAATGGATGCCACTGCCACACAAGAACCTGTAAAAACAAAAGCAGAATCATCTATAAGGGGAAGACCTAGGGCTCCCAGAACAACATAAGTGTCAAGTAATGAAATTTCCATGATACTCACTGAAACACAAGAACGGGTGGGTAATTCACCAATGCATTCCAATGATACATAAGAACCTAATTGAACTATAAGAATAAGAATCAAGGCCTCCTGGACAGTAGAAAGGGAAATGATTGAGACTCCCATTTTAACACCGAGGGCACCCATTGAAACATAAGAACTAGTGGGAAATTCACCTATGGTGGCCACCGCTACCCAAGAATCTTTGTAGAAAAAGTTAGAAATGTTGCAATATGAAAATGACTTGCTAAAGTATGATGCTAGAGCACTAAGGAAAAAGTTGGAAAGATTGAAGGAGGAAAGCATAAAGAAATCAACGAGAGGCCATGATGCTTTGGCTAAATCTGCTATTCAGTTTGAAGATCCACTCTTCATCTAGGAGAAAGAAGAATTTGTATGTCCTGAATGTGGAGACTTGTTTAAATTGGCAAGTTATAAAGTTGATAAAATGGAAATAACAACTTGGACATTGGCACATTCAAGCTAGGTAGGAGATGAGACACTGTATGAAGAACTAGTAGAGGAAACAAGGTTGGAAGAAATTTGATTCTTGGGAAGGAGCTACATATAGATGAGTAATTTCATCCTCAATATTCAGAACATACTGAATTGCTTCCTTCTGGAAGCAGTTCTGGGGAATTTAATTCACTTCCAGAACATGAGCAATAGTCTAGTGGCACATAAATCATGCAAGTGCAGACTAAACAGGAGATGTCGGCTGATACAGAAATTGTGCAAGAGTAGTAGTCGGCTGATACATAAATTTTCCAAGAGAAGAAGTCGGTTGACACAGAAATGGTGCAAGAACAATAGTCGATTGACACAGAAATTGTGTAGGAAAGAGTCCAACAGCCTAAAGACATGGAAATAGAACATGGCATTGTTACACAAGAATAATGTCTTCAAAATTAGTTGCTGAAAATGCTACGACTGAGTTGAAAGAATCAAGAAATTTCACAAAAAAACCAGTGCCTCTAAAAATATTTGTGGAAGCAGCAGCCCAGACTGAAATTGCTGAAAACCAGGAAATGGAAGCTCATACTGAGGCTAAAACTGTTGAAATGAATGAAGTAGCAGTCTGGACCAAGGAAGAGGAAGAAATGGACCATATTCTAGATGGTGAAGCACAAGACACAAAAACATAGGTGGAGGTTGTAGAACTTCAAGAGACAAAATAAGTAACACTTTTAAATATTGAAGCAAGTATATGGAAGCGTCATGCAAACCAACTTGAGAAAGGTATGATTTCCCTTACTGCACATAAGAAGGTCATTCATGAATTAAGGGAACAATGGGTTGAGGAGATATTCTTTTATAATATTAGATGGGAAGATATGTGGGAAAAGTGTTAGAATAATCAACCCATAGTTTACCCACTTAGACATTAATTTAATTATTTTTGTCTTATTTGCCTAGTTCATGTGTCCCACCTTATGCAAGTTGCTATTTACCTATCCATAGAGGTCAAACTTTCCTTATTTGACTCATGTAGTGCATGGGAGAGCTAAAGGAATCAATTCTACTTTATTCCTGGCCTCCTACGCGCCCTTCTACTTTTTCTGCTTTATTCCCTGCTTTTTCAGTGTTTTAATGCAAAAGGAAAAGCTAGACTAGGTGAGGTTGACTAGTTTTTTTTCCTACACATCCTCCTCTCTTTTCTCCATGCAAAAGCATGTATGAGCTTCCATTCCACCACTCTTTATCTTGCATGTGCCTTTTTTCCAATTCGTGAGGTCCATGACAGATTTGGGATCAGCTTTTTACACCTATGGGGGATTTGCTTATTTTTAGTAAGCCTGCTTTATGCTAGATTTGGTTTGCTACTCATGCAATCGAATCCTTGATGTATTCTATTTATTCAACAGCCTATTTTATTATAGGGTTGGCTATTGTACACTCAATTAATATAACTTAGTGTTACAGCCCCATATTCAGTCTCTTTTGTGAGCAATTTTGCATGATCAATTGATAATTGTTGTGAGTAAAATTAATCTATTGCTGGCATAAATTTCTACATGGTATCAGAGCCATTCTAGGTTGTTTCTCTCCTTCAAAAATTGTTTTGCAGGTTCGACATCAGTGACTGGGAGCCTTCTACTGACAGCCGGGACAGATTTTCTAAAGCTATGGATTCACAGAAAACTATCTTGACTCCCTTCAACTATTTTGAATGGAAGGCATAGATGGAGATCCCGTTGAGAGAGAAAGGCCTCTACAGGGTGACTATGGCTACAGAAGTAGAGACCAATGCTACTGTAGAGAAGATCAAATGGCACAATCGGAGAGATGAGGCCTATGGCCTCCCATGTCTCAGTATTTCCCGAGACCTCCTTTTCCATCTCGATGGATTAACATCACCGGATCAATTATGGGAGAATATTTCTGATATTTTTGGAAAGACAGATGAGATGAGGGGACATCAGATCAAAAATGAGCTGATTTCTCTGAGTCCCAGTAGCTTTGAATCACTGCAGCTATATTTCTCCAAGTTCAAAGCTCTAGTTTTGCAGCTGAAGTAGTGTGGAATCGAAAAGAAAGATGATCAACTCATACTGGCCATCCTATCGAATCTAGGACCTGACTACTCAGTATTTGTTTCGACCTTCTATGCCACAAAACTGACAGCTCGAACCTGGAAGATGCCTAGCCTTACAGATTTCATGGAATCTCTCACACAAGAACAAGACAAGCTGGTGATGATGGGCACCATCAAACCATCCAAAGACCAAGCACTGGTTGCTGGAGATTCGAAGGTGGATTCAAAAAGAAAAAAGAAAGCTAAAAATCCACCTGAGCAAAAGAGAGACAAGAAACAGTCTCCAGAGGAGCCACAAGGTTCCAAGAAGAACTACCAGAAGAAGAAAAACAAAGGTGAAATGAACAAGTGCGCATACTGTAATAAGGGCAATCAGACTGAAAGCTCTTGTATGAAAAAGCAGATTGATATGCTGACCCAAATCCTAGAGAAGAATGGCATCTCCCTTCCAGAAAGCTCAAAGAAGAGAGAAGGAGGATCAAGTTCAGATGACAGAGAGAAGTTCATGCATTGGCTACTGGCACATCAAACACACCCAGTTTTATCATTAATTCTGGAGCTTCAAGACACATGGTTTCAACTAAGGAGGCCTTCTCCTCACTGGACAAGTCGAAAGGACCATATATTGTACTGGGAGATGACTCTCTCACTGAAATTTTGGGCAAAGGGAGGATTGATCTTGATCATGGTCAGTTCAACAATGTGTTGTATGTGCCTGGTCTTGCCTCCAACCTTCTATCAGTGTATCAGATGACTCACACTGGGTCTCCTAAGAAAGTCATATTCTCCCCTGATGAAGTTGAGATCACAGAGATCTCAAGTGGTAGAGTCATTGCAAAAGGAGTTGCAAATCATGCTCAAAAGGTATACATGTTCTCACACTTCCTACCTTACTCAAACCCCTCTGCTCTTCTGATTCATGCTAATGAAGCTAGCAAGCTATAGCATGAAAGATTTGGCCATCTAAATTACAAGTATCTATCTAATCTTAGTGAGAAAGAAATGGTCATAGGGTTTCCCAAGATAAAATTTTCCAAAGGAGTCTGCCAAGGTTGTATCCTAGGAAAACACCCAGAGCACAAATTTGAGAGAGCTAGTCATGAGAGAACCTCTGCACCCCTCGAGCTGATTCACAGTGATGTTGATGTCCCATTCCCTCATATGTCCATGAGTCAGGCCAAATATGCATTGAATTTTATTGATGACTTTTCCAGGTATTGCTGGGTTTACTTCTTGAAACACAAGTCTGAATTTTTTGGCCTATTCAAAGTCTTTAAGGCTTTGGTTGAGAACCAGTCTGGGAGGAAACTCAAGGTCCTCAGATCTGACAATGGTGGTGGGTATGTCAATTCTGAGTTTATTAACTATTGTGCATATGCAGGTATTCAGATGCAGCATTCTATCCCTTACACACCACAGCAAAATGGTGTTGATGAGAGGAAGAACAGATCACTGAAGGAGATGGCAACATGCATGATGGAGGCCAAAACTTTGCCACCAAAGTACTAGGCCAAAGCTATCAATTGTGCAGCCTATATCTAGAATAGGGTGCCTCACAAACATCTTGATGGTATGACTCCCTCTGAAGCATGGAGTGGGCACAAGCCAGATGTGACCCATTTCAGGATTTTTGGCTCAAAGGCTTGGGCTAGGATTCCAACAGAGAAGAGGAAGGCTTTACAGCCCCAAATACAAGAGTGTCTTTTTGTTGGATACTCTGAAGATTCAAAAGGTTACAAGTTGATAAATTTGAGCACAAACAAATCCTTCATTGAAATGTGTGTTCAGTTTGAAGAAGAACCCCTTGCAGCAGTGGAAGTTGGTGAAGCCTCTTCACCACCTGAACCTCAAGAAGCAAGTAAAGAGTTTGTTGAACATGATGATTCTGATTTTTTTGATGAAGATGAGTTTATTGCATACCCTAATAGACCCACAAGGCCAAAATGGGCTGCCGAGACACTACATGCAGCAGGAGAGCTAGCTGGGGATCCCAATGACCCAAGGAGGACTAGATCTCAATTTGAGAGTGGTCTATGCATGAAGGATCCTATGTTTGCTGAAAAATTATATTTGATGGTGGAGTCTGATCCTCAAACATATGAAGAAGCAGCAGGAGATCCAAGATGGCAAGCTGCCATGAAGGAAGAGTTCAGCTCACTCAAGAAGAGCAACACATGGGAGCTAGTGGATCTTCCTCCAGGAAGAAAGTTAGTCCAGTGTAAGTGGGTCTATAAGACCAAATTTGCTGCTGATGGTTCACCACTGAATTAAAAGGCTATATTGGTAGCCAAAGGCTACTCACAGTTTCATGGCATAGATTACAATGAGACCTTTGCCCCAGTGGCAAAGATGGATTCCATCAGGCTAGCTCTAGCCATTGCAGCCTCAAGGCAATGGGAGGTACATCATATGGATGTAAAGTGTGCCTTCCTGAATGGAGATCTCACTGAAGAGATATATATTCAGTATCCTCAAGGTTTTGCTACTAACCCTTCTCTTGTGTGCAGGTTGAGAAAGTCATTGTATGGGTTAAAGCAAGCCCCCAGGGCTTGGTATGCCAAGATCGATAGCTTCTTGCTATCACTGAATTTTGTTCAGTGAAAATCAGATCCAAATGTATATTTTAAGTTAGTTAATGGTTCATTAATGATCATTGTGTTATATGTTGATGACCTCCTCATTACAAGAAGCTCACAGGATGAGATTGCTTCCTTGAAGAGTGCTATGAACCAAGCCTTCTCCATGACAGATTTGGGGCTCTTAAGTCAATTTCTGGGGCTTGAGATTTCTCAAACCAAAGCTGGAATCAAGGTGAACCATTCCAAGTATGCCTTGGATTTGCTGATCAAATTCAGAATGCAAGATTTCAAAGAAAGCAAAACTCCTTTCCTTTCAGGAGTGAAGCTGGAAGAAGTTGATTCTTCACCTATGGTAAACAATACACTGTATAGGCAATTGATTGGATGTTTATTGTATTTGACACATAATAGACCTGATATTTGTTATGCAGTAAGTGTGGCTTCTAGATAGCCTCATGAGATCCATTGGAAAGCAGCCAAAAGGATCCTTAACTTTGTTCAGGGAACAAGGACACATGGGATCTTCTATAAAGAAAAATCTGATCTTGATTTGATTGGATTTACTGACAATGATTGGGAAGGTGATAGCACAGAAAGAAAGTCCACTTTAGGATATGTTTTCATGCTTGCAGAAGGGCTAATCAGCTGGTCAAGCAAGAAACAGAGTGCCATTGCACTCTCATCTACAGAAGTAGAGTACAGAGGAGTTGTTAATGCAACAACTCAATGTTTATGGTTGCAGGGTTTACTTGGAGAGTGTGGCTTCGAACCAGAGTACTCAACTACCATCTACTGTGATAACCAGAGTACCATTCAAATATGCAAAGATCTAGTTCAGAATCAGAGAACCAAACACATTGAGATCCATATGCACTACATCAGAGAGCTTGTGCATGATGGCACCATTCACCTACTCTTCTGCTCATCTTTAGAACAAGTAGCTGATATATTCACCAAAGCATTTTGTGAGAAGACCTTCAGCAATCTCAAATCACTACTGGGGATTGCTGATCATGCTGAGAAGCATGAATGAAGACAAGATTTCCAAATTTTGTTTTATAGTTCATGTTTAAGGGAGGATTTTCCCAATTTGGTTTTGCCTCTTTCCTTGGTTGTATGGACTTGCAGTATGTAAAAGGGTGACTAATCCTTGTTGCTAGGCCCTATATTTTTCTGATATATTACTCATAATTCAGGCTTAAGGGGGTGGTGTTAGAATAATCAACCCATATTTTACCCACTTAGACATTAATTTAATTATTTTTGTCTTATTTGCCTAGTTCATGTGTCCCACCTTGTGCAAGTTGCTATTTACCTATCCATAGAGGTCAAACTTTCCTTATTTGACTCATGTAGCGCATGGGAGAGCTAAAGGAATCAATTCTGCTTTATTCTTGGCCTCCTAGGTGCCCTTCTGCGTTTTCTGCTTTATTCCCTGCTTTTTCAGTGTTTTAATGCAAAAGGAAAAGCTAGACTAGGTGAGGTTGACTAGTTTTTTGTCCTACACATCCTCCTCTCTTTTCTCCATGCAAAAGCATGTATGAGCTGCCATTCCACCACTCTTTATCTTGCATGTTCCTTTTTTCCAATTCGTGAGCTCCATGACAGATTTGGGATCAGCTTTTTACACGTATGGGGGATTTGCTTATTTTTAGTAAGCCTACTTTATGCTAGATTTGGTTTGCTACTCATGCAATCGAATCCTTGATGTATTCTATTTATTCAGCAGCCTATGTTATTACAAGGTTGGCTAGTGTACACTCAGTGAATATAATTTAGTGTTACAACTCCATATTCAGTCTCTTTTGTGAGCAATTTTGCATGATCAATTGATAATTTTTGTGAGTAAAATTAATCTATTGCTGGCCTGAATTTCTACAAAAAGTTAAAAGAGTTAAAGAAATATGAGGGTATGGAGAATAATAAAGAGCATATAAGCACTTTAACTCAGGAATTATTGAGCTACAGAGTGCCCTCCCCGTCCTACCCTATGTTTGTATTTGAAAAAATTATTATATTCCAGATCAAAGTCTTGAAGGAAGGAAGACCCTGGAAAATTGTGACACCTTCTCAATTTTTGGAGACCTTTACTCAAAGTGAATTCTCTAAGCAGAATTTGTTGTGTGAATTGTATTTGCATGATAAGGCATGCCTGATGGACACACAGAATAATCCGGTTCCCCTTATTGGGGAGATTCATTTGAGTTCATTTGCTTCTTTTGTCAATAACCGTGTTCATTGGTTGAGTGCCTCACATACCATAAGGAAGAATGAGGAAAGCTTGACTTTGTGGATTTAGAGAGAACCTAGAGCCCCTCTCTTTGTGATTGCCAGGAATAAGAGAAACCTTACGTTTCCAGATAAACTCCAGCAGTTGGTTGAGTTTCAAGATAATTTTATCTCTAATCATGTTGAATTGATCTCTCATTTGTAGGATATTTCCCTACAGGGAAGTATCCAGAGATGTGAATATTGTCCTATAGCTCTCAAGGAAAAAGATGCATCTTTTTTTGACAATTTTAAGTATGCCCTATCTAGAGTACCTAGTTATATTAAGTGTATGGAGTATTGTGGCCTGAACTGGCTAGGTATAAGGTTCTAATTTCCTCTTATTTGGTGGAAAAATAAGAACTATAATGGAATCTACAAGATGACCAAGGAATATGAGAGAGACTATTGGAGTACTCTGATCATGAGCAATGGGTTTTTGCAATCAAGAGAGGAACCAGATCCCTCATTCAACCTCACCAATTTTCACATGAGGAGTCTTGAGTTTGATTTAGAATCAGACTAGTTCAAGTTGTTACATGAGGACATGCAACCAGATAAGATAGGGGGAGATGTTGGGTCTTGAATTTGCCCCTTTTTTCCATACTCTGTTCCATCGTTTTCCTCATTTTCACCCCTGTTTTGTAGCTGAACCTTTATCCTTCTCATGCAAACCAGCATAAAGACCTTAGATAAAAAATCATTATTTATTATTTCATTTTATGCTTGGTTTTATTTATGATCATGGATTTTAACTACCGTTGTGTTTATTTTTCCATGCTTTGAAAGAAATGTTCCAAATGATAGGCGGCGCAACTACAACAACTTGTTACATCCAGGTGGCACAACTGCAACAACTTGTTCTATCTAGAAGATGTTCCTGCTTGGCTTCAAATACTTGCTCAAAATGTGCGGCTGACATTGATGCAGAAGGAATATCGGGTGCGCCTTCATGATTGCAACTGACTCTCTAAGAATCTCTCATAGTTCGTTGGGTGTGTCAGTTCGTGGAATAGGTCACCGTAAAATTTTATCCATTCCTAAGTTGATTTTATGCAAGGAATGATTAGTTGTAACTGCTTTGATGATTTGACAGCCTGAAGATCAAATATCTTCATGGCGTTCCGAAATTTATGTAACAAACTAGATTTTCTCTTGTATAAATATACGCAGGCAGGGAAAGCCAAGGGTTCATTCCTAGTTTGTAAACAATAGCAGAGAGACTGTAACTGTAATTATAATTTTTATTGAATTAATAAAATGGTGATAATTATGAGTAGTTCTTAGTTGCAGCTTGCGTGAACTTTCAACGACATTTCTGTTTGAATTCCAAGGCCTACCTTCTAACAGAGTTGTTGGTATTTTAGATGTTGTAAGTTATTTTATTTCTAGTTAAGTGTGGGATTTCAGTTTGACGAATATTTACGATTGGTTGTAACTGCGTTTATTTAGTGATTGCATGTATCAGTTTTCCTTTGGTTTGTTGTAGATGATTTGGTGTGACAATCGACTGTATTATTAATCTTTCCTATTATGCAATGTATGCTAGTAGTTGTTACAGACTCACTTATCCCCTCTGTGTGTGTGATTTATCTTTCTATATTTTGCTTGATTAGCTAGATTGTTTGCTTTGATGAATTTATTGTTGATTGATAATTAGTGATCATTCTGGCTTGGTAACTTAGACTCTCATTTCAGCAAGTGTAATTCTAGGTTAATTCATTTTTATTTCTCAGATCCTAGAGGTCATACAATAGCAATAGAAGTATTTTCAATTCCTAGATAGATAGTTTTACTTTGATTTCTTACAGGGTATTAAGTTAGCTGAAGCAGTCATTAGAATTGAGTGACTTTCATTTTATTGATCAACTACTGAACATGTTTATGCATATACTTTTCTAATTTCCTTTGAGATAGCATACTTCCTTGGGTTGAAAATTAAGTATTGAACACTCTTCTTCTTTAGAAATTAATGAGTATATAGAGTGCCCAACATGTCCCCTATCAAGTGTCATGTCTAGACTCTAAAAAAAAATTGTTGATTTAAATTAAATAGTCCACCACTTAATGTTCAGTGTTAGAATCCATTTTCCATCCAGAAGCATACATATATATGGTGCTTGCAGTATAACAAGATGTACTCTTTATTTGGCATTCGCACACCTTGTGCCACATAAATTTCATCATCTGCAATTACTAGAGTGTAATTTTATCCTTTAACCTTTCACTGTGTGTTTATTTGTCTTCACAATGCTTTGATTTATTTAAGGTACTGATGAATTGCTATATTCCTACTTTATATAGTCTTTACCGGGATAAATTACTTTCTATACTAGAGTTTGAAAGAGACTGCTCTAATAAAGGTAAAGCTAAATTTCTTGTCCAATAATACTAAATAAATCATTGCTTTGATTGATATAAGAGTTCATTGTTTTTTTTATTTAAATATCGGGAGATGTTTATTCCTATATTAGTATGTTCAATCATTAAACTAATAATAGATTTTTCGTGGAAACCTTTGTTCCTTAATAATCCATAATCCAAACGTACTAGTTTTTGCATTTACATTTATAAAAAGAGTGGTTAAACCCATAGGATGCAAATGAAATCAATGTTTACATATAAATTTATGTGTTTGAGGGTATCATCAACAACATAATATTTAAGAAGAAACACACATACCATACCATACTCTAGTATGCACTCAATTTCAATTTCCAATGTCCATTCATACTCTGAGACTACAAAAAAAAAATTTCCCATCATACAATGAAGGGAAACAATGTAGTCTAATGATTGAAGAAAACTATCCATATTATAGTCAAGGGATGAAAAATGTTGCACATAGATGGGTATCACAAAATGCAGTAAAATAAACATTACCCACCACATTAAAACACACACACACACACACACAAAAAAAAAAAAAAAATCAAAAGAGATCTTAAGGTAGGTTAAACCCATTTTCATGGCCATACTTAAATTTTCAAGTCACTTCTTTTTTTATATGGGTGGAGTGACATCAAATCCTGAAATATTTGTGATTTTAAGGTATAATTGGAAAAGGGACATAGCAAAAAATTGCATATATAAATATTTTTAGTTATTTAGAAGTAATATGAAGAGTCATATCTAAATGTATTTATATGTGGTTTTCATTAATAATACAATTCATTATTCAACATTGACCAGAGTACATAAATCAATTTCTCATCATTTACAAAATGTTCAAATATTTTTAGTTATTTAGAAGTAATATGAAGAGTCATAACTAAATGTATTTATATGTGGTTTTCATTAATAATACAATTCATTATTCAACATTGACCAGAGTACATAAATCAATTTCTCATAATTTACAAAAAGTTTGCTTAGTCAAGCATATAAAGAAGCTGCTTCAAGAGTTGAAAAGGAGTTCCACTACTGCAAAAGACAAAATAGTCGAAGAAGCTGTCAAAATTCGATTTCATGAAGTTCACAAAGAGAGACGTAGTTTGGTATCAGAAAAAAATTGTTCCTCTGGCTCAAAAATATGAAAGGAAAGACAATTCAATATCCATGAAGGGTGGTTTCTTGAATTTGGTTCCTACAGGATTCCATGAAGATAATATCAGTTTAGTATCCGACAAGGACTGATCTTGAGTTTGCAAAAAAAAATGTAATTCAGGATTCAACAAAGCTGGTAGGTCATTGTTGGTGACCTCAATCATCATTTGAAATATCTCTAAGACCATTGAATTATGCTCCAATTTCTTTTCTGTGTGATTAATATGATCCTTCAAAGGTGAAATTTCCTCTTCATTTTGTTGATTAATTTGTATCTAAGCATACCATTCTCCGAAATCAGCCCCATTGACATGCAATGCCCATGATTCCAACTTGTTATGAATATGTAACAATTCTACTCGGTCTGCATGAATTGTTGTGGATATATTGGCCATAGAATCAACATGTTGAAAACAATCAAACATGGTGATAATAATTGTGAAGAAATAGTATATTGAATTGCATAATCATTGACAAATTAAGTGAAAACTAGCACAAAGGAAATGCATTGAAATTTTTTAATTATGCACTCATACATGAAGTCTTGATGGATTTAGAAGCTCAGTTACCAAATTTGGTATGATCTATGATTAATTTCCAATCATACATAAGTTTAAAAGGAAATTACTATTGGGTTCCACTAGAAAATGGAAGTGACACAAAAGAGAGGCTACAATGACAATCGATTTAACGACTTTGAATTATAGATACTTGCAATTCAACTGAGCGAGATGTTAATCACGTTTTTATCCATTCCATCACCCATTTCAAATATTCTAATAGGTTTTCTAGTTACCCTCTCCACGCAATGAAATCCAGACCATTTGCACTGTTAAATCCTATGATCCTGGTGTTGTAGATGAAAGTTTCCTGTGGCTAGGGTTTAAGAGGCAATCAACATACTGGGGTTGAAAGAGAGATGCATATAGTTCTACAAGTATATATAAACAAGATTCAAATTATAATGGTTCATACCTTAGCCAAATGAAGGTTGATCCAAGTAGCCCTTCAATCATCCTCTTGCTCCTCTTTCTCCAAGAGACCTCCAAAACGAATTATACCTTCCTCAAACCAATATGACCACATGTAAAGTAGTACAAAGCTACCTTATCTAAGTTAGGAACCTGACGAAACCTTGATCTGGTTCTTCTGCTTCTCTTCTCCAAGGAACTCAGCCTCCAAGATCTAAAATAGAAGAAGATAGATTCTATGGAAAAGGTGGGGGGAATGAGAGTCACAATTCCTCCAACATAATAATGAAATGATTCAAGTATCCTATTGTTGCTAGGAAAACAACACCTCTTGCGGACAAGAGTTTTTCCTCTAGTCTGAATGGTTCATATCTAGAATAAATGAGTAACATGGAATGTCAGGCTCTCCCTAGATATATTTAAACACTTGAATGGACTTCCATTATTCTTCTATTAACAAATATATTTCCTATCCTTGAAGCTTTTTCCTCTCGTTACCTGCAAAAATAGAACACAACAATAAAAAGTGATAGCATACAAGACATAAAAATGGGATCTATGCTTGTGATCAAGGAGTCAAGCAATACATACACATGATACAACATATATAGGAAAGAGAAAACATTCTTTATTAACAATAATTGGAAATAATACAACCTTATGCCTTGGCATTGAGAGTTCCTTCCAATGGATCCTTGTCTCTAACTTCACCTTACCTCTAAAGACTCAAGAACTATTTTGGCAGAGTTTGGGTATGCAACATAATTCTTCCTCTTTCGTCCCATAGGAGATGAGCCAGTATTTAAAGGCATGGGAGTATATGGGTGGTTGAGGATCTCATGGGTGATGTGGAATGGAGATACAAAAATGAATGATCTCAATCTCCAACTAATCCTAAACCATAGGGATGAGGCTTCACAGAGGTAAGCTTCGAGAAGCCTCTCGAAGCTTCTCTTTTTTCCTTGAAAACTAGAGCACTGCTCCTTTAATGAAGCAAACAGGTGGTGTTAAGGGGGTAATGCTTCTTACAGGTAAGGATAGAGGTGGTGGAACCACTCTTTGCTCATATATCAGGAGCATTGCTGACTTAGGTAACTATTTTTTTCAATGGGGAAAGAGCGTTACCAGCTCAAAAAAAGGAAAAATTGCAAGGGGATAATTTATTCCTTCATTTATCTAGGGAAAAAATTGAGGGATTGGAGCATACAAGGGAATACCTATCTCATAAAATGATGGTGACAAGATTTTGGTATAACAGAATTCCCCCCAAAGTATGATGGATAGAAGGAAACGATAGGCATAATACTTTGAAAGAACAAGGTATAGTATCGAGGAAAAGGTCCAATAATCAGAATTTCTCAAGAATCACAAACGTTCTGTAGCACATTTTGATACATGTCCCAAATGAATCAAAAAATGGCTCCTGACCAATACAACACAGATCCATGTGAGACACAAAAAATCATGGCTACTAAAACACAACATAGATCCATGCGAAGAAGACTCAAATTTGGACATATCTACCAGGAATACAATGTAGATCTATGTCATACAAACTCAAATATGAGCAGAACCATAGACATACAAATGTGGATCCATGCTAGGACTCATAAAAAATACTCCATCGCAACATGGGGAAAGCAATGAGCACTTTAACAGATACCCAGGGTCTTCGTCTCGTCTTCCACAAAGTACGATTCTATCCATGTGATTACAATGTCTTGATGTCGAACATGGTAGAAACCACTTGATTACCGGTCAATGATGTGAAACGTTAACAAGTGTGAGGGAGATCACCATTGATTTCAATGATTCCCAAGGTACCCTAGTACAATCTCCTCAATGTGAATAGATGATTTGATGTCGAACACTCAGACAAATCTCTCGATCAAAGGTCAATGAGGTGAACCTATTTAGAAAGTGAGAGAATATGTCATTAAGGCATATGGATCTCAAGGTACTAACTTGTTTCTAAGACTAATTCCTGGATGATGATCTAAAGTTTAAAGGAACAGTCTCATCAAAGGAGGGCCATGATGAATCCCACATCGACGACACGAAAATAGGAACAAAGTTCTGGAATTTTGATTATGATGTAACCATAGGACTGACTCAAAAGTAACTAACACAAAAATTTGTTTTGACTGCAGGTGTAAACTCTAAATATAATTTCCCTTTTGAACATAAGGAGGCACGAATGAAGACTTGGAAGCATTGACTTGATGAGGCAGAACACAATGCGACAATGGACAATGCAGTCTTTGAAAGAATCAAAGGAGTGACATGACTCATGAAAGTGGATTGACTCGAAAACAAGCCCAATACCCAATTGATTGAATGAAATGCAGACAAGTTCCATGTTCAAAGGTGACTAACAAATTCCATTTTAGAAAATGAAATGTATTTCCCTTCCCTTACATTCCCCATCATGATTGATGAGTTCCTCCTTTTGTTTTTACGAGTTCAAAGAGGGTAACAAACACTCATTGCATTTTATCCTAAGATAAGTCCATTCTCATATATTTCACGAACCTGAGAAAGGAGGGGTTCATTCCCAAAAGAGGGTTTTTCAGTTTTTGGTTTAACAAGTCCATTGAAGGTTAACTCGGCATCATTCATGTTTAGAGAGTCTGAACAAAAAAAAAAATATTACTCCAAAGGGTCCTTTTTCATACAATTTAGTCTGTAGGGCCCGGAAAAGTATAAAATAATACCTTAGAGAACTCTTCCAGTCATGATTGGCTGGAGTGTACCATTTTCGTAAGTAGTTCCCCCTGGTCCAAAAAAGGGGTAAACTATCACCAGGAAGACGACTCTTCAAGTCCTTTTACAAGCATGAAGAAGACAATTTCACTCAGCAATCTTTTCACATTTTAAGAGTCCAAAAAGAGCTTAAAGAGGACTCTATTAGGGTTATTTTTTCATAATCCAATTTTAACGAGTTTGAAAAATAGTAAAAGTATACTCGATACCTCTTCACTCAGTTTTTAATGAGCATGGCGAAGGTATAAAAGACACTCGAAACCTTCTTCATGTTTGAATCCATAGCACCAAAAAGTGATAAAGTAAGCTCAAACCAATTCTCATGTTTTAACCAGAGCACGAAAAAGGAAAAGTAAGCTCAACACCATGTTACTTTTTTTAATGAGCTCGAATATTAGTTAAAAGAATGCTCAAGGTATCCACTTCATTTTTTAACGAGCTTGGAACAGGGAAAGAAAATGCTCTAAATGACTTGTTTCATTTTTACACAAGCTTGAAATAGAAAAGAACTATGCTGGAAACTGTTAGTGATTGAGCAAAATATGGAGAAATTTGAACTTTAAAAACTTTAGTGCATAATAACAATGCATATAAATCTCATCAATAATCCAAAGACATTAAATCAAATCAAAGAACACATGATATACCTTGGGAAAACCCTCTACTGATTCATAGGATAAAGAACCTAGCAAACGATCCTAGAGTATGATAGATTAATAGAAGAGAATGATTACAACACAATAGCATATTGCTTTCACAAAGAGCACCAGAGAGTGGAGATCGAATGGAACACCGTATCTAAATTTCCAAGTGAATAGCACTTTAATAACAAGTCAAATCAGGTTTTACAGCAAAAATAGAATGGTTGCATGTAGCAACAACTTGTTAACACTTAGAACACTGATCCATCTTTAATTATGCACCCCATACTGATATAATGTCAATCTGGCACTCCATAACTATCTTCCACATGAAAATATGTGCCTTCCATTAATTAACTAACTCTAACTAAGTAGTTAACTGAGTTGAACTGAATGTAACTGAACCGAACTGAATGTAGCTAAACTAAAATGAATGTAACTAAATAATAACTGAATGTAACCAAGCTGAATGTAGTGCTACCCCATCAGTATTTATTTCCAACAATCACTTGCATAAATGAAGGAGTTGATTCCTTAATTAACTGAACTTGTTTACCATAACTACAATTCAAATTCTCTCTCTATCTTTGCGCTTATATTAAATATCTCTGCATGGTCCATTTGTGTTTTCATTAAATAATCATCTTTATCATATCATACTCATAAGATCATTTCCAAACATATGATCATATGTATTTCCCTAGGTCATATAGTCACATGCTAAAGTAAATCACTCTAGGGGTATCTAATCCCTAAAGGATACTTGTAGCACCTGTTGACCATGACTAACCATACATTACATAGTATATCTACTTTACATAGTAAAGTATACCACCTCACTACATGAGGATATTCGTAGGATTACATGAGAATACTATCCACCTCAATCATATGAGGATATTCGTAGCGATACACAATCCTAATGTCCATTTCAATCATATGAGGATATTCGTAGGGATACACAAGCCTACTATGCACCTCATCAATATGAGGATATTCGTAGGGCTACACAAGCCTACTGTCCACCTCATCCATATGAGGATATTCATAGGGCTACACAAGCCTATTTTCGACCTTATCCATATGATGATATTTGTAGGACTACACAAGCCTACTGTCTTGATATTACTCACAAGACTTTACAACATCACCACCTCAATCATATGAGGATATTTGTAGGAATACACAAGCCTACTGTCTTGATATTACTCACAAGACTTTAAAACATCACCACCTCAATCATATGAGGATATTCGTAGGACTACACAAGCCTACTGTCTTGATATTACAAGACTGGAGAATGACTCTTGATGCTATAATCTCAACAGAAACATGGTTTCATTTTTATGCAAGATTGAAACCAAAAGGTAAACTTTTCTTGAAACAACCTATTTCATGTTTTAATGAGCTTGACATAGAAAATGAACTATGATTGGGAATGTTTTAATTTTTATGCAAGCTTGAAACCAAAAGGAAAACTATGCTTGAGGAGTGGTTTTATTTTTAACGAACTTGAAACCAAAAGTAAATTATGCTTGAGGAGTGGTTTTATTTTTAACGAGCTTGAAACCAAAATTAAACTATGCTCAAAAGGTCATTTCATGGTTTAACAAACTCAAAACTTAAATAAAGAAAGCATGTTCAAAATGACTCCCATTGATGGATGATTTCCCAACATGATGTCCAGTGGTTGGTACTTCCCCCCACTATAACTGTCAAGTAGGTTAATATCAACAAAGGGTGGATGCATGCCTCCTAAGATTCATTTCATCTAATTTACAAGAAGATGAAAGGAAGGTTTAACTATTGAGTCTTGAAACAATGGAAGAATCCATTTCATTTTTTAATGAGCTTGACATGAAACAAGAACTCTACTGAAGGTTGGTTTTATTTTTTAATGAGCTTGAAACCAAGAATAAACACTGCTCAAGGTGTCCTATTTCATTTTTACACAAGCTTGAAATAGAAAATAACTATGCTTGTGGGGACCTGTTTCATTTTTACACAAGCTTGAAACAAAAAATAACTATGCTTGTAGACATCTGTTTTATTTTTTAACGAGCTTGACACATAATGGGAACTATGCTCATAGGCATTTGATTTAATTTTTAATGAGCTTGAAATAGAATAGGAACTATTCTCACAAACCTCTTTTCATTTTTTAATGAGATTGACAAAGAGAAAAGGAACTATGCTCATAGGCATCTGATTCATTTTTTAATGAGGTTGACACAGAAAAAAGGAAATATGCTCACATGCATCTAATTCATTTTTTAATGAGCTTGACACAGAAAAAAGGAACTGTGCTCATAGACCTCTGTTTCATTTTTTAATGAGCTTGGCACAGAGAAAAGGAACTATGCTCGTATACCTCTTCCTACCCAGCATGATATCCAGAGGTTGGTAGGTTTCCCCCTTGCATTAGAAACTAGTGACTTAACTCTAGTATGATGTCTAGAGGCTAGATCCATGCCCCCCATTTTACCTATGATAGGAAGAAGCTAACTAGAATAAGGGGAAGGAATCACAAGAACATGTGGAACATTCAGGGTAGTATGATGACTAGGAGTAATGCGATGGTCAGGTGTAACAAAGGAAAGATGATAAATTGTCACAATATTCCCATCATGGGGAAAATGCATCACTCTAAAGAGTGTGGAAACTACAGGCTTCATGGCGTAAACATAATCACGTCCAAGGAGAAGATTGAAATCTAAAGGACCTTGGACGACCATAACATCAATACATATAGTTTTCCCTCCAAATGTAATAGGTAAATAAGGAAGGATCCCTAAAGGTGCAGTAGGCTTGCGATTAAAAGCCAGTATCTAATCAGTGGCTGACACAAGCTAAGTAGAACCTAAAGCTTGCCAAGCAGTTGAGGATAGAATACTAACAAAAGCCCCTTCATCAATGATAGTGCGAAGCATCTGCCTGGCGATAACTTGGAAAACTATCTAGAAAGGAACACTTGAATGAAGATGAGACTCTGTTAGGTTACTCTATTCAAAGGAAATAACTGCACTACTTGGAGAGGGTTCTATCAAAAGAGACAAAATTTCCTCTTGTTGAGAAAAATCAGAACAAAGCATAAAAACTTCATCAGGTTTAAGTTCATTCTCTACTGGAAGAGAAGAACAAGAAGAATATTTGGTCAAATCAACTACTTCAGTCTTAGCACTCTCAGATGAAAGAGTGGGATCGGGTAGAGATGACATCGACTCAACCACTTTAACTTCACTCTTCAAAGGAAGAGTGGGGAAAACAACTTGTTCTTCACTCTTTAAATAAAGAGTGGGATAAACCAAGGATGGAACTAGGTTGATCACTTCAACTTCACTCTTCAACAGAAGAGTGGGATCGATCAAGGTTAGAAATGGATCGACCACTTTATCAACCAATGGGATGTAAAGCGACAACTTACAATAACTAGTTGGAATTCATTGACGAGGAATAGTAATATCTTCCAACAACTCATAAGCTTCATCCATGTGAGGACAAAGGTAAGTAAAGTGCATGTACTTACAAAGCAAGCAAGGACTTCTGACTTTACCCTTCCGAATCTTAAGCACAGAGTCATTGGTTGAGGGGGGATCATCAGTATGATGACCAAAGGATGATGACATTGGTTTCTGGGAAAAATTAGACAACTCTTCTAAAACCAGGGCCTGACCATGACAATATTTGAGAAGGTGATGACCATTGAAAAGCTTACAAGGGAATTTGTGCTTATGCGGTTTTTGGGTGTGCAGATCAAGACTCTCCGCACTGGGAGGAGTAATTGGTTGAGACTTGGTTTTTTGTTTTTTGTTTATTCTTCTTAATCTTCGTTTTCTTATTCTTCTTATCCACCTGATTACTAGTACTACACATTTCAATAGGAGAAGAGGGAGAAATGGGAGAAGAATCATGTGGTGAAGAAGGTGAGGGATCAACATGAGGTTGATGCTCTCATGATGAAGGATTAGGATCTGAAGCAATTGGTGTACATGAGATAACTAGACTGGAGAATAACCAAACATGTAATCTGATAGTCAATCTAGGAAGGCTTAGCGTAGCCATTAAAGGAGGACCAACATCCCCATATGGAGGGATAACAAAAGTCATACTTGGTTGGTAGTCTTGGAAGGTGAAGCCATAACTATGTAACAAACATATCTCTCTCTTCTAAAAAATCCTAACTATACGGACAACAAGCACTACTCAAACTAAAGTAGCAAGAAAAATATGTGATAGGAATGGATTAAAGTTCTGGAACCTCATGGGATTTTCAAATCACCACAACTCCCTATATACCATAGGGTCCAACAGTAGAGAATGACAAGGATGATTGGGACCATACCCTTTCCTGAATACCCAACTACCTGGACAGTACATGCATAGTAATATCCCTGAGTGCTGCTCTTGGTGTATTGCGATGATAGGACTGCCAAATGGCTGTACTCGAATGGTCTCAGGATTCCTAAAGGTGTCTCCCGATATATGCAAGGTATGGGGGAGCTCCACTTTGTAGTAAAGTTTTCTAATGCACAACCATTCGAAAGGGGCCTTCCGATATACAACTGAGTACATGAAGTACCTTTTGATATACCTCAAGGGTATGTGAAAGTTCGTTCAATATACAAGTGGTACATGGAAGAACCACACAATCCTTGGGATGCAGTGTAGGAAATAAATGACAGCTCCTATGTTTAAAGACGTTGGAACATGTCTCTAACCTATCACATAAATTGCTAAATATTTTAACCTAAGTCTAATGCTTAATTTTATCTTGAACGGTTAGGTGGATGCATGGGGTGAGGACATAAAAATTTAAACCATGCAGTATGATTGTGAAAAATTTCACTTTAACTTTAAAGTTATGGCCTACTTAAGGAAGGGAGAGAGAGGTTCAATTTATTTGAAACATAGAATAAATCCCATACAACAATAAAACAAACTTGCTTATATGGTCCATTCCTAACTAAAACAAACAAAATATTCCTTTTGAATGGAAAAAGAAGTGAGATCTCTAATGAAAATCAAGAAAATATGATTACAACTTTTATACAAAAGTGTGCATATTTTTCAACTAAAATGAGGATAAACTAATCGCAAAATCCTACAATAACTTTTATATGGATTTTCACAATTTTTGAAAAAAGGAAAAAACTTACAAAAATCATGATAACAAATGAAGAAAAACTGAAATGAATCTTTTCTTATTATGTGAAAGAAGATAGAAATTAGAGATCTAACAAAACCAAGTTCTAATCAAAGGAAAATATGAAGCTTTAAAAACCAACATCAATCACAATTCTTGAGAATACCTATGAATTCATACACGTGCATAGGGGGCTCTTTTTTTTTTTTGATTGAGTTTTCTATTCAAAAATAAATTGCAGAGTTCAAAACACAACTGTAACTATCTGAAGCATGGATCTCAAATAATAAAATAGACATTTAAGAATCAAATACCAAACAAGGCTAACAAGAATACCTAGCACTATGAGTTCAAGGTGTTGAACAGGACGTTACCATCCTGAGCACTGCTTCCTGTCCACAGGAACAAAGCGGTGGCACCTCCTACTACAGGTTCACACTAAAGTGTTACCAATTCCATCACCACTTCTTGCACATAGAGAAAGAGTGGTGGCATTTCTCTATTCTAATAGAGAAAGGGCGATGGTAGCTTCAGAATCACACTTAATATACAACCCAGGAGCCGTGGCCAAGATAGCGATTTGAAAAATAAAAAGGAGACAGAAGACAAAGTTATAGACTGAAAAATGAACCCAAGAAATCACCAAAAAACCCATGGAACAAAAAATATGAAGATCCAAAGGCTGATAGATGAAAATCAATCAAATTCAAAGTATATCTATAGATCTATCAACTGAAAAGTAGATCTACAAACTCAAAATGAAGGTGGAGGTTTCAAACAAGAGTTTTCAAGCCAATGAAGATCAGATGGTCTGAAATGTTGTTCCCCAGCAGATTTGCTGTATTTGTTTCTAGGAAAAATTCACCTCTTGTAGACAAGAGTCATTCCTCTAGTCTAAATGGTTCAGATCTAGAACAAATGAGTAACATGGAATGTCAGGCTCTCCCTATATATGCTTAAACACTTGAATGGACTGCCATGCTTCTCCTATTAACGGATGTCTTTGCTATCCTTGCATATTTTTCCTGTATTTACCTACAAACATAAAAGATAACAATAGAAAGTGATAGCATACAAGATATAAAAATTGGATCTATGCTTGTGACCAAGGAGTCAAGTAATACATACACATGATACATCATATATGGGAAAGAGAAAACATTATTTATTAACAATAATGGGAAAGACTACAACCTTTATTCCTTGGTGTTGAGAGTTCCTTCCAATGGATCCTTATCTCTTACTTCACCTTGCCTCTAATGAATCAAGAATTATTTTGGCAGAGTTTGGGTATGCAACACAATTCTTTCTCCTTCCTCCCATAGGGGATGAACCAGTATTTAAAGGCATGGGAGGATAGGGATGGTTGAGGATCTCATGGGTGAGGTGGAAGGGAGATCAAAAAATGAAGGATCTCAAGCTCCAGTTGGTTGTAAACCATAGGGATGAGGCTCCATGGAGGTAAGCTTCAAGAAGCCTCTCGAAGCTTCTCTTTTTGCCTTGAAAACTTGAGCAGCGCTCCTTTAATGAAGAAAACAGGCGGTGTTAAGGGGGTAACGCTTCTTGCAGTAAGGATAGAGGCAGTGGAACCACTCTTTGCTCATGTGTCAGGAGCGTTTCTGGCTTAGGTAACACTTTTTTTGAATGGGGAAGAGCGTTACCAACTCAAAACAAGGAAAAATTGCAAGGGGATAACTTCTTCCTTCCTTTCTCTAGGGAAAACTTTGAGGTATTGGAGCAAAAAATGGAATACCTATCTCATAACATGATGGTGATGAGATTTCAGTGTAACACCTCTCATAGACCTCCCTACCTCTATTTATACATTTCTGAAGTGATAGGGTCGAATACAAAGCATTTACAATCGAAGGATTCAGTTGCATAACCACTCAAACTACCCAAAATTCAACAAACATCCATTTTTTGACATCTACAGGAAATATTCACGGGTTACAGTGAAAACGGTCATGAATTCAAATCGATAATTATGGATGCAGTAACAAGAGTATCAAATTCAAAGGGATTCATGGGTTCACTTGCATAAAAGTCTCAAATACAATAGTAATTCAGGGTATTCATGGGTAACATGAAGGGAAAGTTGTGAGTACAAAGGTGAAACTCACGGGTACCATGTATGTAAAGTCATGAATAAGTTAAAAATGATAATTTTTAGGGTTCTTTTTTGCATTTTTAGACTTTGGTTTCTTCTAAAAATATTTTTCTTGACTCAGATACCTTTCCAACGGTCTCGAGAAGAGGTCAAACAAAGTTATAGAACTCCGTATATGGTTCCTCCAAGTTAGGTGTTTTTTCAATGACTTTCAGTGACTTTCATGAAGTGTCGCCATGGAAGTGTCGACATGTGATGCAATCATGGGAAAGTGGTCACAGGAAGAGATCTGTCATTTTAGGCTATAACATATGCCCCCTAATATATGAGGTTCTGGGGGAAGATGATATCCAAAATACATTATAAAAAGAAAACAACTGAGTATGGAGAGAGAAGGGAGTCCAAAATCAAAGGCTTGAATAGAGGTACCTGAAAGAGAGATAAATGTCAAACAAAAATGATCTCTGGGACATACATGTTCATATACAAATTATCACCATAAAGATACAGGCAGATCCAACGTGTGTATAACTGATATGACTATCATGGTCGCACAATATGCAAAAAGGCGCCATATCAAATCTAAAGGAATCATGGCCACAAATGAACAAGGTGGATCCATGCTCAATAATTGATTATATCCGCAAGAATACAGGGTGGATCTATGTCTCAACAAAATTTCATATGAAGTGTGACAAGGTCTTGCATAACTCGGGCAACATAAAACGACGATGATGCTACTGTTGGCCCAAGGTATTCAATCCAAACCGCCCAAAAGGTACGAATCCTAACCATGCTAATAAAGGAGTTGAATTCAAACATAGAGGAAACCATTTGATTACGAGACATTGATGAGGACCATTAACAAACATGATGGAAACCACCATTAATGAAAATGCCCCCCAAGGTAACTAGTACATTCTAACAAGTGTAAATACAAGGTCTTGAATTCAAACACTTGAAGAATCCATTGAGTAGGAGACATTAAGGTATTCCCATTACCCAATAGCAAGGGAAATTTCCATTGATGATTACAATCCCAAAGGTACTATCATAAAATATAAATCTCATTCCTAGAGTAATAGGTGTTGACGTCAATAGGAAGAGGTCTATTGGAAGGAAGGCATTGAGGCATCCTCCATCATCCAACATGAGGTAATTCAAATACTGATTGGGTCTAGAACTGATACAAAGTTTTACGAAAAGGAATGAAGAAAACACAATGTAATGAACTGATACCAGGGAATGGCCGACACAAAAGTTCAAGGAAACTACAGAATGGCCAACAAAGGTTTTAATCCTTGAATAGTGAGCACGACAGAAAAATGACTTAGGGATATTTTGACACAAAGAGACCAATGATGCAATTTTTCAATTTAGGAGACATTGACAGATTCCCTAGATAATTGAAAAAGAGACCAACTGGAGGAGTAAAAACTCTGAATCAGGATAAAATAAAAAATTGATACCCAACTGTTGATAGACTCAAAACTAGTGCTTTGTTCAAGGTGACAAGACTTACTGCCATGATGTAAAAACCATGTGAATGAAATTCCCTTCCCTCTTTCTTGTAAAGGTTTAAGGATTCCAAGAAAGAAAACTTGGGAACTTCTTCATTTTTAACAAGCATGAAGAAGAAACAAAAGAATTCTTGATAAAACACTAATTCGTGGATTTTACGAACCCGAATTAGTGGATGCTCGATGGTTTTTCCATAGTTTTGAGAGTAAAAAAACTCCAAAGAAGACTCTAGGGGGGTTATTTTTTGTAAAGTTAGTCTCCTAAGTCCAAAAAAGTGTAAAACAATACAGAGGAGAACTCTCTTAGCTCAGACGAACTAAGTTATTCCTTTTTCATAGTTAGTCGGTAAGGTCCAAAAAAGGGTTAAACTATCACCAAATCGATGCTCCTTCATAAGTGCACAAAACACTCTAGTTTTAACGAGTTTTAAGGAAAGCAAGATCACTCGGAAGGTTCCATTTATTTACAAGAGCAGTACAGAGAACAATAAACTCAATGCTTTATACTTAGGGTTTAACTAGCATGACAATGACATAAAGAATGCTCATAATCTTTTTCATTTTTAGGTCTAGAGCACGAAAAAAGAGAAAACTAAGCTCGAAAAGGGTAATTTTCTGTAAGTTTAGTTCTTCAGGTCCATAAAAGAGATAAACCTATTCCTGAAGATACTCTTCTAGATTCTAAATAAAATAGAGTATTCTTTTTTTGTAAATAATCCACATGGTTGGAAAAAGCAATAAACTACCACTGATGGGGATGATTGTTTAGTTTACTTTAACGAGTCTGAACAAACAAGTTTACTCGACAATCTAATCAATTTTAAGGAGGAATACCATGGCTTAAATATAACTCCATATATTTCCATGAAGTTTTAACGAGCCTGGAAAAGTAAACTCACGACCTCCTTACTATTTTTAACAAGCTCAAAGGAGAGTGGAAAAGAATGCTCTAAATGCGAGGACATGAGTTTCAAAGGCAGGTGAAACTAGTTCCAAGCATGAGGAACAAACCTATGCGTAATGCAAGGAACATGAGCAATATAAAGACACTTTGGGAATGCCTCCTCAAGGTAAAAGGTGTGAAGTTGCAAAGGCAAGATGATACAAGGCTGAGAAATGATGAGAGCAGAGATGAGGGCTTATACAACGAGCTGAAAACATGGAAGATGACATCGGGCCCATAAGCACGAGCATGGTACATGAAAATGCAGTTACAACTTGAACAATAAGGAAAGGCCAATAAAGAGTTGTGAGCCCAACTAAGAATCTTGTCTCCAAGAAACAACAACACTAGGATCACATTGAGAAGAAAAGATCCAATGCAGGTCACTTTGGCAAAAACACATGCGATTTTTCTATCTTCTATAGAAAGGAAAGTCAAGGAAGAATCGACCGAATAAGATTCTATTAGGCTAAGGCTCGAGGGTTTATAATCAAGAATATCAACCTCAAAAGAAAATAAAATATCAACAAGGGAGACGGAGTTTGCACGAACAAACTCAATATCACAGGAGTTGAAAAATCTAGAAGAAAAATAAAACTCATCAGGATCATTGACTTGTTTTTCAAAGGGAGAGTTAAAGGACTCAACAAGACAAACAAAAGAATATCGATCAATGGAAATATTAGACTTATTAATAAAATCAAGGTTAGAGTTAGTCACAAGTGAACTGACATCCATAAGAAGGTCATATTGAATCAAAGACTCTAGGAAGACTTCATCAGAAGGAAGTAAACCATCCCAGATAGGACACATGTCTAAACTTTCAAATTGATTAATAGAGTAGAGAGTGGGCTCCACAGTCTGTATGGGATGAAACACTTGGTCAATTTCCAGAACTGAGTTCTAAGAAGGTAAACATGAACACATAGGCATGCAAGGAATATGAAGCCACATAGCTCACCCATGGTATAGTAGTGTATATGGAGACACTGTGAATCAATAAAGGAAATACTTGTTCTCTAGTTGGGTTAGGAGAGGGATCAAGAAAATACAACTGATCAGTGGTGACAATTTATTTGCCATGATTAAAGTACATCACACAAAATAACGTTGACACCACAGCCTGCATGGCATAAAAATAATCATGCTCTAGGATAATATTGAAGTCCAAGGGGTATTCTATCACCATGAAATCAACTAAGACGATATTCCCACCCAAAGTAACATGTGTTTGAAGAAGAATTCCCAAGGCTATAATAGTTCTTCTATCAAATGCCAGTAACTAAATAGTTGTCAACACAAGGCTAGGAGATCTCATGCCTCACCAAGCATGAGTAGAAAAGATATCAACTAAGGCTTCTTCATCAACAATACAATGATCAATCATGTATTGTCCAACTTTGACCTTTATCTATAAAGGTGCATCAAAAGGAAGGTGAGGCTCAACTAGGCTATCCCAATCAAAGGAAGCAATCCAAGAGCTTAGTGGGGGTTCATCCAAAGCGATTTTAGTTCCCACTTGTTTAGTATGTTTTGAATTGGAAGTGAAGAAAATGTGACTAGAAGACACTTCAATCTCCAAAATAAGAGTGGGATTGATCGATGATGGAATCAATTCAATCTCTTCATGAAATTCACTCTCCAAAGGGAGAGTGGGATTGACCAAAGATTAAATTGGTTCAATCACATATGGATCACTATTTGAAAGAAGAGTGGGGTGAACCAAAGATGACATTGGTTCGACCACTTGATCAACCAAAGGTTGAGTAGATGGTTGAGAAACTATAGGTTGTTCAAGAGAAGGAAATCCTTGAGTCTTGGACCACACTCTTAGCACCTCTGCAATAGCAAGGAACTAGTGAGTAAGATGATCTCCCTCGTATATATTACAAGGGAAATTAATTTTGCACTTTGAACGACCATTTTTCTCAACAGTGTCAACATGACTAGCAGTGGCTAACTATTTACCCCTATCATGATCATCAGAGGCTGGGTGACTGTGTCCAACTTGACTAAGAGAGGCTGGTTGTTGAGAGACTTTGAGATGTTAAAAAATGGGATGAATTTGGAACCAAACTCTTTGTACCTTGGGATGGAAGAGCATTTATTAGTAAGGTTGTCTCCCTCACAAATATTACAAGGAAACTTGGGTTTTTGTTTTGAATGGTTATTTTTTTCAACAGTGTCAACATGACTCGCAGTGGTTGACTGTTTTCCCTTAGCATGACCTACAGAGGCTGAGAGTTTTACCCCAGCATGACCTGCAGAGGTTGAGAGACTGGGTCCAACATGACCTGTAGAGATTGTATGACTAGGATAAAAATGCTTCAAAGAGGTTGAGTATGTGCCCCCAGCATGACCTATAGAGGCTGGGTGGATAGATCCAACATGACCTGTAGAGTTTGGAAACGATTTCCCAACATGAACTATAGAGGATAGGTAACTGGATCCAACATGACCTACAAAGGTTGTATGGGTAGGTTCAACTTGACCTGCAGAGGTTAAACAGGTTCCCTCAGCATTAAATATAGAGGCTAAGTGACCGGATCCAACATGACTTGCAGAGGTTGAAAGGATTCCACCAGCATGATCAACAGAGGTTGTATGGTGAAGATCAACTTGACTTGCATAGGTTGAGTGCTTAGATCCAACATGACCTGTAGAGTTTGGAAGGGTGCCCCCAGCATGAACTGCAAAGGCTGGGTGATGAGGTTCAACTTGACATGCAGAGGTTGAATGGGTGCCCTCGGCATGAACTACAGAGGCTGAGTGACTGGATCCAACATGACCTGAATAGGTTGGAAGGATCCCACCAACATTACCTATAGAGGCTGGGTGGTGAATATCAAATTGAATTGTAGAGGTTGAGTGCTTAGATCCAACATGACCTACATAGGTTGGAAAGGTACTCCCAGCATGAACTACAAAGGTCGGGTGGTGAGGTTCAACTTGAACTACAGAGGTTGAATGGGTGCCCCCTTGCTTATGTGTATTATTCCTAGTCTTCCTTCTATTACTCCTTTTAGACTGTTGGTTACTAGTATCTGTACTTTCACAGCATGAGGTAGAAGAAGGAGGAGAATATGCCACAGGTGAAGAGGAAGCAGTGTTTTGATGACCTTGATAGAAGGATCTTGCTTGAGAAGCATCACAGGAATTCAGGACATTTGGAGTGAAGAACAACCACATCAGTGCCCCTAGGGAGAATATGGGTAGATTCAAGGTGGCCATCAAAGGAACACCAACATTTCCTATGAGAGGAATAGTACAAGGAGTTCCCAGCATGGGGATCTCTTAGTTGGTGTTCAAAGGGGTGCTATCCATAGTTTCAAACATGAAGACAAAATCTGAGGTTGACAAGCAACCAATAGTAAAAAGAACACACCACTAGTAGAAAATACCCAAGTATCAAGCCAGGCAAACAAATAGTCCTTCCAAAGGAAAGTCTAGGATGATGAGGGCCCAGAACTAACCAGTGAAGGAATGAGAGTAGTAACTTGGCGTCCCGTGAATATTTCTCTAGGTGCAAGCACTGGAATAACCCAACTACCCTCCCAAATTTTCAATAGGTTTTACCTTCCATGTCTACCCTAGGAGAACTTGAAATAGCCTTCCAATGCCACCTATGTAAGATCCTAGTAGACAAGATATTAAGGCTACCAAAATCACAAAGAAATTCCAGCAAAACAGTCGTTAGTACAACCAATTCCCACGGGAAAGGTAGCTAAGACCAAAACCTAAAAAGTACCAGGAACCACATGAGGCTGAAAGGAGGTACTGAATAACTCCCCAAACATGCAACAACTCTCCTATATGCTTTACTGAGAAGAGGAGGGGTATCTCCAAAAAATCAGCATCGCACGACCTCGTGCTTGACTCCTATGTAATAGAATATTTTTGGTGTCTTACTTTATGAAGTTGGATTTCCTAATAGATAGGACACTATGTTTGAGTTTGAAGTTTTGGGAATTTAAGATATCCCTAACCCAAAACACTAGCCTAGACTAGTGTGTGTCGTCCCTATAAATAAACAACTACTAATAAATTTTAGATATTAATCGTTTATTTTAAAGGGATGTTGATTACTCAAAAGGGGGTGGCGAAGGTGAAAGAAATGGTGTTTTGACTCAAAGTTGAAACAAGATGACTAAACAAAAGAGAACTTGAAATGCAAAAAAAAATTCTCTTTATTTTTCAAACAGAAACTTGAAATGCACAAAAGAAACAACTTTTTTTTTTTCAAGAATAATGATATGCAGCGTATTAAAGAAAAAACCCCAATCTACATGCATATAAAGAAAACATGTGTTATTTTTCTTTTTCTTTTATAAATGCAAAATAAAAACTACCTACAAACTAATGTATGCAGATAATAAGAACATAGGAAATGAAAATATTCCATATAACCACCAAACAGAGACTAGACTACCCTAAAGTCAGCATAAACCCTACTTGGAAAAAAGGCTTGCATAAGAGACAAGTCCACTTCTTTGGCAAGGTGAAGTTAATCAACAAAATAAGAAGGAAACAAATACCAATAAGCTTCTAAGTTCATACAAAGATCACTAACAAAAGTTGACCAGAAGCATAAGCAAAAAAGCATGCTAAGAAAAGGTTGTGGGGGGATGAGAAAAGAGCAGACCCTAATTCTACAAAAGAATTGAAACTAGATAAAGATCACTCTAAAGGGATGGCACTAACTACCTGGATCCATGCACTTGCAGAGGGCCCCAAAAGACCTCCCAAACAAGCCTCAAACAACCAAAAAAACCACAAAAGGAGGAAAAACTTGTTTATGAGGCATTCATGAGTTGTACTACTATTAGGTCACATGTCACATGTAGTTTGGCAGTAAGGAAGGTCATGAATACAACCCAAACTCGTAACTATTGATTTTACAACTAGCGAATGGGTGGGAAAAGGCCCAAAAAAGGCCAAAAACTGGCTTAGGAAGGCAGGGGAGGTGTTCTATCAGACTCTAAGGGTGTTCCTAAATGGAAAGAAGGACCTGAAACCTTGCAAAAGACTGGAAGAAATGAAAAGAAACCCCAAACAAACAAGGCTCTACCCAGCAAAGTTCCCAGTTTTGTTGTAGAGGAATGTTTCCTATGGCTAGGGTTTAAGAGGCCATAAACGAACTGGGGTTGAAAGAGAGATGCATATAGTTATACAAGTATATATAAACAAGATTCAGATTAGAATGGTTCATACCTTAGCCAAAGGAAGGTTGATTCAAGAAACCCTTCAATTCTCCTCTTTCTCCTCTTGCTCCAAGAGACCTACAAAATGAATTATACCTTCCTTAAACCAATATGACCACATGTTAAGCAATGACAATCAAAGAAACATGAATTCCAAATATGATTAACATAAACATCTGATGATAATCAAATATTAAATATACAAGGCACATTTATTGGAAGAGGAAGAGCATCACATCTTTGTTAGACATGGAAGAATTACAAAGATACCTTCTCTAAGTTAGGCACCTCACCAACCTTGATCTAGTTCTGCTTCTTATCTTATCCAAGGAACTCAACCTCCAAGCTCAGCAACACAAGGAGATAACTTCTATGGAAAAGGTGGGGGGAATGAGAGTCTCAATTCCTCCAGCATAACAATGCAATGATTCAAGTCCCCTCTCATGGACCTCCCTACCTCTATTTATATATTTATGAAGAGATAGTGTCGAAGACAAAGTAGTTACAACCAAAGGATTTAGTTTCATAACCACCCAAACTATGCAAAATTTGAGAAACATCCATTTTTTGACATCTACATGACATATTCGCGGGTTACAATGACAACAGTCATGAATGCAAATCAATAATCGTTGGTTGTAGTAACAAGAGTCATGAATTCAAAGGGATTCGCGAGTTGAATTGCATAAAATTCATGAATACAATAGTAATTTGGGGTATTCACAGGTAACATGAAGGGAAATTTGTGAGTACAAAGGTGAAACTCACGGGTACCATGTAGGTAAATTTGTGAATAGTTCAAATATGCTCATTTTTAGGGTTTTTCTAGGCATTTTTCAGACTTTGGTGTCTTTCGGAAATCTTTTTCTGACTTGAATACCTTTCCAACAGTCTAGTGAACAGGTCATAAGTAGTTACAGAACTCTGGATATGGTTCCTCCAAGTTAAGTGTTTTGTCAGTGACTTCCATGAAGTGTCATCATGGAAGTGTCGACATGAGATAGAATCATGGAAAAGTTGTCACATGAATAGATGTGTCATTTTAGGTTATAACACCTGGTCATTGGCGTAGTCCCATTTCCACCACATGTCTTTTCATCCTCCAATGGGTATGATCTACAGCTATGGGAATATATGGGACATTTTCACACTAGATCTCCTCTATATCCCTGCAAAAATTCATCCCTATGCAAATGGCTACAATTAGAACCCAAAATGATCTGATCCATCCACAATCCATTTTTCTATCAATGTTTAGGACAACAAAAAATGGTTGTGATATTCCAAGCTAATCCAAAGGAGTTAAAGCTACGAAGAATATTGCATTTTATTCATGGCATGGGACGAAAATGGTAGAACCAAACACTATAAATGATAGCATGGGAACACTTGATATAGATTTAGATCAACGATCATGATGGATAGCGCATGGGTGATATACATGGTAGATAAGGAAAAGTGGTGATCTAATAAAAAATAACATTGAGAGATCAACGACGGAAGTTGATAGATCATCAGAAAGAAGAAAAAATTCCGTTCCATGGAAGATAGTGAAGATGAAGAAATTATATTCATGGGAATAGAAACTCCAACTTTAGATGATGAATCGTATGTAGAAGTAGAGGTGTACCTAGAGGCTAAACTCATAAGTTCTATTTAGGAAATTGAAAAATGTAGAAGAGGGAACAAATATTTGAAAGAACAATTGTCAAAATAAAAAGAAGAGAAGAAATAAAAATAAGAGGAAGTGAATACCCTCCGAGAGTAGTTGTACAATTCAAGACAACAAGCGATGGTTAGCATGAAAGAGGCCAAGAGCTAAAAATAAGAAGTTGATTACTTCAAGGGAGAATTAAAGAGGCTAAAATATTAGCATAACATTAATGTGAAGTTCAGAGAAAGCACTAAAACAAAAGACTCTAAAATACTTGAGGCATAAATTATTCATCTTAAAAAGAAGGATGATAAAGAATCTATTAAGTCAAAGTTTAAGAATATCTCAAAGATTCTAGATGACATACTAAGTGTAAAATACCATCAAGTGACAAATATGGATTAGAATATAACAAGAAGAGTTATGTTGCTGCAATCATGGATCCAATTGGAAAGAAGGATAGTCAGAAATCTACTCCCTCCTCTCATAATAAAGATAGAACTAATATGATTCCTAGAAGACGAATGTAAAGCAGGTATAAGCATATTTTTACCGGTCATTGCTACCGTTGTAAATAATTTTGGACATATGGCTAGAGAATGTAAGATGATAAGTCCTATAGAAAATAAGGCTACAATAGAGGTTCAAAAAAAAAGGAAGGGATGGAAGAAGAAGGAGGTTGTGAAGCAGAAAGATCAAAGATTCCCCAAATATAAAAGAACATTCTATGGATATTGTGATTTTTTTCATAAGTTTTGTCACAAGGATGATGATTTCATAATCAAGAGAAAATATCAACATTTGAAAAGACAAATAAATAGAATATCCGTGAGCAGGGTACCTCATGGAAAGATGTGGAGAAGAAAGTTAGATTACAAATATTCACATGAAACAAATATTCCAAGAATCAATGAAGTTTCTGAAGATGATAGTGCTGTGGATAAGAATGACATCCATTATGATGAAAATAAAGATGAAGATGTAAAAGAATACACCAATGGAGACGATGAAGAAGAATATAATGATGATGGTGGAACTGAAAAAAAAAAATTCTTTCTAAAAATCTCTCATGACTTAGAAGAGAAGCTTAAAATTACCATTAGAAGGGATCATATACTCAAGGGGAGTTTCAATAGAATAAGGAAATTATTGTTTAATGAACAAGCATTACTATCAGTGTTGGAACCTAATAACTTTGTAGAAGCCAACAAAGTTGATGATTGGATCAAGGCCATGAATGAAGAGTTATATGAAATTTGGGAACTTTTTCCAAGACCTAAAAGCAAGAATATTGTAGGGAGAAAATGGGTCTCCAAAAACAAGTTCAATGAAGATGGTCAAGTGATAAGAAAATAAGAAAGACTAGTGTGTAAGGGATATTCTCAAGTGGAAGGTATTGACCTTAAAGAAACCTTTTCCATGTAGAAAAAGTTGAACCAATCAAAATGTTTTTGGAATATTCATGTTATAGAAACTTCAAAGTATATCAAATGGATGCCAAGTATGCATCTTTGAATGGGAAGCTAGAAGAGTAAGTCTATATTGAACATCCTGAAGGTTTCCTCTTATAAAAAAAGGAGGGCTATATTCGCAAACTTAAGAAGGCACTCTATGGTCTGAAATAAGCCCCAAGGGCATGGTTTTCAAGACTAGATAGGTACTTGAAGAAACAAGGATATAAAAGAGGGGTCACTGATAGTAATCTATACATAAATTTTGAAAATAAGAATATGATCATTGTTATTAATTATGTGGATGATATTATATTTGGAAGCGATCTGCAAATGCTAAATGGTAATTTTTCCTCTAAAATGAAGAAGGAGTTTGAAATGTCAATGTTGGGTGAATTATCATTCTTCTTGGGATTACAAGTTTCTCAATCAGACAAAGGGATCTTCGTCACTCAAACCAAGTACATTAAAGACATGCTTAAGATGTTTAAGTTGGAAGATTCTAATCATGTTAGTACTCCTATGGTCACTAGTTCTAAGTTAAGAAAGGATGATGAGTCTTTTGAAGTAGATCATACCATGTATAGATCTATGATAGGAAGCCTACTATATGTGACAACTACAATACCATATGTGATTCAAGATGTAGGATTGGTTCCTAGATTCTAATCAGCTCCCAAAGAAACACATATGACAACAGTGAAAAGAATTCTCAGATATTTGAAAGGTACTATAGAGTATGGTTTATGGTACACAATAGGTCAAGACTTAACTTTAAAATTAGTCACTAATGCAAATTGGGTAGGAATTTTTTATGAATGAAAGAGTACTAGTGGAGCAGCATTCTACTTGGGAGACTGTTTGGTATTATTTCTAAGTAAGAAACAATCCTCCATTGCACTATCTCCAGTAGCAACTAAATACATTGCTGCTGTATCATGTTGCACTTAAGTCATTTAGATGAAACATACATTGGAAGACTTACTTGTAAAGTATGAGTATCCAATAGTGATAAATTGTGACAATACCCATTCCATAAACATATCAAAAACCCCTGTTATGCACTCCAAGAAAAATCACATCTCTATAAAATATCACTTTTTGAGGGATCAATTATCACATAAGGTGGTAAAACTAGAATACGTTGATACATAAGAACATATTATTGGAGACATTTACCACCTTACACACTCTTTTTGGTCAATTTGGCCTTGTTAAACCACTATCCTAAGTATTATTGGCTTAATTAACATCAGTGGAGCATTAAATGTCATCATCTAGATCACATCCATGCCTACCTTCAGTGAAGGAGGCTAACTTAGCCTTCTCCTACATTCAGGGAGGATAACTGGAGCACTCTAGGGGTGATCTGAGTGATATTAATGCACCTAATTGCTAAATTATGGTTACAATTAGTTAAACAGGGTAGTGAAGGTGCCTCTCTTCATTAAATTGATTATTTAATGAACTGGAGTCAACAGGGGCACCTCCAACCACTTCTAATCTTCAGTTACACTTCAGTTAACTTCATTGGGGTTCATTGGAGTCATTGAAGCACTACCACTTGATGGTTTGCTTGATGTGACATGTGTCTGATCTCTTTCAGTTGAGACTCAGTCATTTATTGCACTCCGACTTCAGTTAGGGCTCAGTTGAGTCAATTAGGGTTTTGTTCAGTGGTTAACTTGAGTGTTGACTGTGGCTTACATTCAATTAAGCTAGACTCACTCATTCAATTCGAATGAAATCCTTAGGAATTCGAATTGCTTCTCATTCATGCTTGTAGAATGACATTGTAATGTAATTATTCATTCTTTATTGAATATACAGAGCGGCTACTCATTCTGTAGCCCAATTTACACCATTTCATGAGTTATTTGTTAATTAATCTTTGATGAGACTATTGTTTAGTCCCTAGATCACTGTGCAAGATTAATATGGTATCAGATCTCATGGCGAGACGAAGCTCTATCTCTCAAAAATAAGCTTTTTGACAGATTTCTACATGAAAATTGAGCAATAGCTCAAAAATCTAGCACTGCACCAAACGCCAAGGCTTAGCACTTAATACCCCAAGTAAAGAACTTGTTGATCAAGCTTGCTTGATTTACTATGCTGGGTGTGATGAAAACCTAAAATGTGTAGGATGTTTGACCTTACATTTCCCTTTCTGTTGTGATTTTCAGGTTTTCTACAGGTGAAGCATTCGCTCCAGCAGATTTAGATGGCCTCCTCAGTAGATATTTTGACTCCATACAATTTCCACTCATGGAAAGGAGATATGGAGATTCAGATGCGCTTTAGAGGACTCTATAGAGTCACCATGGACACTGAATATGAGCCTGGTTCTACAATAGAGAAATCAGGATTCTTGAACAAGAAGGATGAAGCATCCGGGTTCTTGTGCCTCTCTATTTCCCAGGATCTCCTTTTTCACCTTATGGGACTGAAGACTCCAAAAGAAATTTGGGACAAATTGGAAGCCGTATATGGAAAGCAAGATGATTTGAGAGTTTACCAGCTCAAAAATGAATTAATGTCTCTCCATCCCTCCAATTTCAAGACCATGAATGACTTTTTCACAAAGTTCAAGCACAGAGTCTTACTCTTAAAGCAATGCAAAGTGGATAAGGCAGATGATCAGCTCATCCTCACTATACTCTCCAAAATTGGAGCTGATTGTTTAGTTTTTGTCTCTACATTTCATGCTGGGAAGCTCACAACCCCTGGATGGAAGATGTCTACACTCAATGCCTTCATTGAGTCCCCAACAAGTGAACATGATAAGCTTGTCCAGATGGGGATCATCAGATCCTCCCATGATCAAGCCCTCCATGTCTTGGAACCCAAATATTTGAAGAGTAAAGGAAAGAAATAGAAGAACACAAAAACTAAATTCGAAGCTCCTAAGCCTAGAGATGAAAACCAACAGCATGATGAGTCTTCCAGCTCAAGGAAGAACGAAGGAAAAGGGCACCATGGAAAGGAAAAATTCAAGTGTTCATACTGTGGGAAGGGCTTCCACCTTGAACATGCCTGCATGAAGAAGAAGCTTGATGAAGCAACCTCTCTCCTTGAGAGAAATCACATCAATCTTTTGGAAATCTTTCGGAGGAGAGATCAGCAAGATCGGGAACCACAACGTGAAAAAGGTCATGCCCTCATGGAAAGCACTTCGAAGTCCAAAGAAATCTTGATTGGTTCAGGAGCTTCAAACGACATGATGGCTGAAAAATACTCCTTTTCATCCTTGGAGACCGGAAAATCCATTCCCATCCACATAGGAGATGAATCCACCATCATTTCAGGAGGACAAGGTATGGTTGATCTTGAGAATGGCTATTTTTCAAATGTTCTATATGTACTGTCTCTGGCATCAAATCTCCTTAGTGTCTATTAGATGACACATACAAAAGTGCCTAATAGAGTTTATTTCAGCCCAAATTATGTTGAGATAATAGAACTTTCATCCAGGAAACTCGTTGCTAAAGGTCTTGCAAACCATCATGTAAGAGCCTATGAGTTCTCTCACTTTGTGGCGAATGCTAAGCCCACCGCTCTGCTAAATCATGGAAATGAAGTTAGTAGGCTATGGAATGAGAGGTTTTGCCATCTAAATTTCAAATATTTTCAGCAATTATAGAAAAAATCCATGGTTGAAGGTCTCTCATTCATCAAGGCAACCACTAGAATTTGCAAGAGTTGTGTGGTTGGAAAGCACCCTGAGCACGAGTTTGATCGGGGGAAGGAAAATCGAGATACATGCATATTGGGGCAGATACATTCTGATATCAGTGGTCCGATGCCTATCACGTCCATGAATGGATCAAGGTATCTTCTAACTTTTATTGATGATTTTTCAAGGTACACATGGGTCTTCTTCCTCAAAAAGAAGTCTGAAGTATGAGAAACATTTTCTGAATTGAAGACCTTGATCAAGAATGCCTCTGGGATTAAGATCAAGATATTGATATCTGATAATGGAGGGGAGTATGGAAATAATTATTTTCTGCACATATGCTCCCAAAGTGGTATTCAGGTCCAACATTCAGTTCCCTACACTCCCCAGCAGAACGAAGTAGCGGAAAGGAAGAATCGGTCTCTCAAGGAGATGACCACCTGTATGTTGGAATCAAAGAAGTTGGCTGAAAATTTGTGGGATGAAGCCATGCATGCTACAGAATACATTCAAAATAGGGTTCCACACTCATACATGAAAGGGAAGACCCATTTCAAAGCATACTTCGGACACAAGCCGGATGTGTCGAACCTGCAGGTGTTTGGGTCCATTGCATGGGCCCGGATTCCACTTGATAAAAGAAGGGATTTGCAACCGCAAAGCATAGAATGTATATTTATTGGGTATACTGATGAATCAAAATGTTTCAATATGATTTATATCAAAACAAAATATATCATCATCAATAGAAGTGTCAAGTTCGATGAGCCTCTTCAGGAGGTGGAACTAGTGAAGGAGAAAACTGCTGAATTTCCTTCCTATTCTACTGAATATTTGGATGATGAAATTGGGGGTAATGACCCTGATTTGGATCCTATGAATTATGATATCAGTTTGCAGAAATAATTATATGATGAATCAAAAACTGAAGTGAAAAATCATCTTCCCACATGGGCCCGACAGACACTCTCCTCCAGAGGAGATAACATTGGAAATCTGGATGATCCAAGGAGAACTCGGTCTGATTTCCAAAGAGCAAGTATTGCAATCTCTTTTCCTGATAATTTGCTATCTGAAAATTGATATTTTATGATTATTTCAGATCCAAAATCCTAATACCATGCTCATAAGGATCCGAGATGGCAAGTTGCCATGGATGAAGAGATGAATCCTCTTCAGAAAAACACTACTTGGGAGCTAGTTTCTCTTCCTCCGGGAAGGAAACTGGTTCAATGAAAGTGGGTGTTTCAGAACAATGTTGCTGCTGATGGAAGAACCTAAAAATATAAGGAAAGGATGGTGGCAAAAGGTTTCTCTCAGGTCCAAGGTGTGGACTCCCAGGAGACCTTTGTACTGGTTGCAAAAATGGACCCCATCCGCCTAGTTTTGGCAATTTCGACATCCGAGCACTGGGAAGTGCATCATATGAATGTTAAGTCAGAATTTATGCATGGATATATTCATGAGGAGATATACATGAAGCATCTTGAGGGCTACATCACTGATCCATATTTTTTTTGCAAGCTAAAGAAGTCACTATACGGGTTAAAATAGGCCCCATGAGAGTGGTATTCCAAGATGGATGTCTTCCTTCTCTCGCAAAACTTCCAAAGGTGTAGATCAGATGAAAATGTGTATTTACAGAATTATGATGGTAATATAATTATTATTTTTTTATATTTTGATGACTTTTTTATCACAGGTAGCACAGTTTCCTCCATTTCATCCATCAAAACTGCTCTCCACAATGCCTTTGAAATGAGTGATTTGGGGCTCCTAAAACAATTTTTGGGGCTTGAAATTGAGAAAAATTATGATGGGATTATGGTCACTCAGTAAAAAATACATTTA
>LPNX011229032.1:61422-169374 GCA_001517045.1 Pseudotsuga menziesii | reverse complement strand
TATGACTCAAATACATAATAGAAACATCCCGGAATAAACATCAGGTTACAATATATAAAATACATATAAGAATACATTCCGAAGTTACATATACATCAACATTTAATACCTATTATTAAAGTTTAACATGGCTTTTTGTAGGCCTACACCATTCCCTTTCCTTTCTAGGATCAGCCTTGAAGAAGGAAAAAGCACACCTCCCATGGATTGCACTATCTATCGATAGCTGATTGGTAGCTTGTTGTACTTGATACATTCTCACCCTGATATCTATTATGCCATGAATGTTGTATCAAGATATATGCAGCAGCCTCATGATATTCATTGGAAGGAATCCAAGAGGATCCTCAAGTATATTCAGGGAACCAGGACCTACGACATTCACTATGCTGCAGACTCCAAGCTAGAGCTGGTTTGATACACAGATTCCGATTGGGTGAGTGATTCTATTGATCGAAATTCTACTTTTAGATATGTATTCATGTTTGTTGGTGGCCCCATTTTCTGGTCTAGCAAAAAGCAGGCTGCCATAGAACTATCTTCAGCAGAGGCTGAGTATCGAGGAGTGGTGAATGCTTACATCCAAGCAGTTTGGTTGCAAGGCATTCTTTCAGAGTTTGATCTTGGTAGTAATTTGTCCACTGTCCTCTTTTGTGAAAATCAAAGTACTATTAAGATATCCATAGATCCAGTTACCAGGTAGAGGACCAAGCATGTAGATATCCACATGCACTACATCAGGGAGCTAGTGCATGACAAGACCATCATTCTGCAATACTGCCCGACTGATGAGCAGATTGCAGACATCTTCACCAAGAGATTTTTAGAAAATAAGTTCACTTACCTCCGTTCACTATTGGGGGTGAGTTCATTAGGGTGATTCAGACTACTTTCAATGTTTAGCTTGAGGGGGGGTTTTTCCCACCGGGTTTTCCCTCTTTTCCTCACTTACTTTGTTTTTTAGCATTGTTTCAGTTTTAGCATTGTACAGGGTCACCTATGGCCTTAGTTTTCTAGGCCCTGGCATTTTTATGCATTTATGTTTTCTAACTCCTCTTGAGTATAGCTTAAGGGGGGGTGTTGGAGACATTTACCACCTTACACACTCTTTTTAGTCAATTTGGCCTAGATAAACCACTATCCTAAGTATTATTAGCTTACTTAACATTAGTGGAGCATTAAATGTCATCATCTAGATCACATCCACACCTACCTTCAGCCAAGGAGGCTAACTTAGCCTTCTCCTACATTCGGGGAGGCTAACTAGAGCACTCCGGGGGTGATCTGCGTGATATTAATGCACCTAATTGCTAACTAATGGTTACAATCAGTTAAATAGGGCAGTGAAGGAGCCTCCCTTCATTAAATTGATTATTTAATGATTATTTAATGAACTGGAGTCAACAGGGGCACCTCCAACCACTTTTGATGTTCAGTTACACTTCAATTAACCTCATCGGGGTTCATTGGAGTCATTGAAGCGCTACCACTTGATGGTTGGCTTGCTGTGACATGTGTCTGATCTCTTTCAGTTGAGACTCAATCATTTATTGCACTCCAACTTCAGTTAGGGCTCAGTTGATTCAATTAGGGTTTTGATCAGTGGTTAACTTAAGTGTTGACTATGGCTTACATTCAGTTAATCTAGACTCACTCATTCAATTCGAATGACCTCCTTAGGAATTTGAATTTCTTCTCATTCATGCTTGTAGCATGACATTGTAATGTAATTATTCATTCTTTATTGAATATACAGAGCGGCTACTCATTATGTAGCCCGATTTACACCATTTCATGAGTTATTTGTTAATTAATCTTTGATGAGACTATTGTTTAGTGCCTAGATCACTGTGCAATATTGATACATATAGTTGATATTTTCACTAAGCCACTATAAAAAGAAGTATCTGATCATATTAGACAAAGGTTGGGAGTAATCTCCCTACAACAGATATAGATAAAAAAGGGAAAAAAAAAGCATTATGTCAGGGAGAGACATGTTTATAGAGGGATATGTCATAATGAGACATTTGTAATTTATATCAAAGGGGGATAAAATTGAAGAGTTGTTTCCATCAATTCCAAAGAGGGAGAATGTTGAGTATGGTTTCCATTGGTGTCAAAGGGGTTCATTAATGACAAGGGAAATGACATGACATGTAGGATGATGTGACATTTGTGATTAGGTTTCAAAGTCATATGATGATGTTCTAGTGCTCTCATGAAGTTATTTTTACAATTTGACACCATTCTATAAAAGGATGGAATCTTGCTGAAACTCTTGCTAAAAATCTGAAAATTGACTAAGTATAGGAAAATCGGAGTTCATTAATGACAAATGAATAAAAAAGGAAGTGATATAATGGCATGTGTCATGTGTAATGAGGTTGCAAAGTCATATGATGGTGTTATAGTCTAACTAAACTTTCCACATGTGTGAATTCCAAATGCCTTTATAGGCTCATGAATTTATCCTTTGGAGATGTATTATTATTGTACACTTCTCAGTGAATAATAGACAATATGCATTTTATCCAATTGAGTTCTTTTTCATATATATTTTGTTCAATATTTCTTCATTAGTTTGCTACAAATATCTGTTATTTATCTTAGTAGGATTACATTTTGCTTTAGATCCTTAGCTGTGAAATTTCTTGCCTCCATCAAGCATATAGAAATTTCACAAGGATTGTAATGAGCAAACGCAATCCTAATGTATTGGAATAGAAAAAAATTATTATTTTTAGTATAACAACTATTATTCGAATTATTCATTCATTCAAGTTTTACAAGAAATGAAATTCCTTAAATTTGAATGATCCTTTCCCTTTTGGTTATGATTTTTCCCATATCTAACCCCACTTATACTGATGGATGCAAAAAATGCAACATTTACATCTGGGTTTCACTATAGATGAAGGTAGAAATACAATAACATTACAGTGGCATAGGTTGCAATGTACTTTTCATTATGTAAGTAAATAAAATATTGTCTTGATTAGAAGTATAGTGATCTAGATATTCCAACATGCGAGCAAAATGTTTTAGAAAAAAATGTAGACTTTATAATATAAATAATTCAATAAAACTGCCATATGTCCTATGTGTGTGTGTTTGCATTATCTTAAATTGGATGTATTTTATCGACCATGTTTGTGTCATATAATATTATTAAACATTTTTCCATTTATCTCTTTTCCTTTAACAAATTTAAATATCAGTTGGTATCTTGATAGCTTCTATGCATGGGAATGTCTACATAACTGACCTCTATAGTTGTCTTGGTCTAATGGTGCACTACTGAAAGTTTTGCAACCCAAAAATATAAATTGTGTTGTATGCATAACATTTGAATGTGACTTAACATAAGCAAGCAAACCTAACACTTGTACATTCATCAAGTTTTTGACATCCACATTGGTTATAAAAAAAATTCAAATAATTATTTCACCAATTAGTTACAATAGTTTCATGTGCAATTAGAATATGTGTTCCCTATTAAGTGTCATGTCTAGACTCTAAAAACAAAACAAAAACTATTGATTTAAATTAAATAGTCCACCACTTAATGTTCAGTGTTAGAATCCCTTTTCCATCCAGAAGCATACATATATATGGTGCTTGCAGTATAACAAAATGTACTCTTTATTTGGCATTTGCACACCTTGCGCCACATAAATTTCATCACCTGCAATTACTAGAGTGTAATTTTATTCCTTTAACATTTCACCATGTGTCTATTTGTCTTCATAATGTTTTGATTTCTTTAAGGTATTGATGAATTCCTATATTTCCTACTTGGAAATAATAATAGGATTTCCATGGACACCTTTTTTCCTTAATAATCCATAAGCCAAACATACTAGTTTTTGCATTTACATTTATAAAAAGAGTGGCTAAACCCATAGGATGCAAATGAAATCAATGTTTACATAGAAATTTATGTGTTTGAGGGTATCAAAAATAACATACAATACCATACTCTAGTAAGCACTCAATTTCAATTTCCAATGTCCATTCATACTCCAAGACTATAAAAAAAATTTCCATCATACAGTTAAGGGAAAAAATGTAGTCTAAGGATTGAAGAAAACTATCCATATTATAGTCAAGGGATGAAAAATGTTGCACATAGATGGGTATAACAAAATGATGTAAAAGAAACATTACCCATCGCATTAAAACACACACACACATGAAAATCAAAATAGATCGTAAGGCAGGTTAAGCCCATTTTCATGGCCATACTTAAATTTTCAAGTTTCACCTTTTTTTTATATGGGTGGAGTGACATCAACTCCTGAAACATTTGTCATTTTAAGGTATAATTGGAAAAGGGACATAACAAAAATTGCATATATAAATGTTTTTAGTTATTTAGAAGTAATATCAAGAGTCATATCTAAATGTATTTATATGTGGCTTTCATTAATAATACAATTCATTATTCAACATTGACCAGAGTACATAAATGAATCTATCATAATTTACAAAATTTTCGCTCAGTCAAGCATATGAAGAAGCTGCTTCAAGAGTCAAAAAGGATTTCTACTGCTGTAGAAGAAAAAGTAGTCGAAGAAACGGTCAAAAGTCGATTTCATGAAGTTCATAAAGAGAGACGTAGTTTGGTATCAAGAAATAATTGTTCCTTTGGCTCCAAAATATGCAAGGAAAGACACAATTCAATATCCATGAAGGGTGGGTTCTCAAAGTTGGTTCCTCCATGAGTCTATGAAGATAATCTTAGTTTAGTATCCAACAAGGACTGATCTTGATTCTGCAAAAAAAAAATGTAATTAAGGATTCAACGAAGTTGGTAGGTCATTATTGGTGACATCAATCATCATTTGAAATATCTATAAGACCATCGAATTATGCTCCAATTTATTTTCCATATGATTAATATGATCCTTCAAAGGTGAAATTTCCTCCTAATTCCATTGATTAATTTGTATATGAGCATACCATTCTCGGACATTAGCCTCATTCACATGCAATGCCCATGATTCCAACTTGTTATTGATATGCAAGAATTCTACTCGTTGTGCTTGAATTGTTGTGGATATATTGGCCATAGAATCAACATGTTGAAAATAATCAAAGATGGGGATAATAATTGTGAAGAAATCGTATATTGAATTGCAAAATCATTGACAAATTAAGTGCAAAATAGCACAAAGGAAATGCATTGAACTAATTATGCATTCATCCATGAAGTCTCGATGGATTTAAAATCTCGGTTACCAAATTTGGTATGATCTGTAATTAATTTCCAATCATAAATAAGTTTAAAAGGAAATTAGTATTGGGTTCCATCAGAAAATGGAAATGACACAAAAGCGAGGCTACATTCATAATTGATTTAACGACTTTGAAGTCTAGACACTTGCAAGTCAGCTAAGTGAGAGGTTAATCACCTTTTTATCCATTCCATCACCCATTTAAAATATTCTAATAGGTGTTCTAGTTACCCTCTCCACGCAATGAAATCTTGACCGTCTGCACTGCTAAATCCTGCGATCCTGGTCATTGTCATAGTCCTATTTTCACCACATGTCTTTGCATGCTCCAATGGGTATGATGTAAATATATGGGAATATCTTGGACATTTTCACACCAAATATCCTCTGTATCCTTGCAAAAATTCATTCCTATGCGACTAGCTATAGTTAGAACCACAAATGACTGATCCATCCATAGTCCATTTTTCTATCATTTTTTAGGACAACAAAAAATGGTTGTGAGATTCCAAGCTAATCCAAAGAAGCTAAAGCTACGAATAATATTGCATTTTATTCATGGAATCCAAATGAAATGGTAGAACCAAACACTATAAATTATGGCAAGGGAACATTGTTTATATATCTTTAGATTAACAATCGCGATGGATAGCATGTGGGTGATATGCATGATCTAACAAAAAATAAAATCGGGAGATCAGAAACAGACATTGATAGATCCTCAAAAAAGTGATCCGATGTTAATTGGTTTTTTCAAGGGATTAGATAATATAAAAAGGGACACTTTTCACCCCTTGAGTTATAACTTCTCATCCAATTCCTTTATGCAAACCCACTAAACCATCAGGAGTTTTGGTTAAACCAACCATCTCGATTTTTCAGAAAAACACCCAAATAAACAAAGTATGTTTATCTTGGACATTTAAGCTTGATAAGAAAAAAATATGTGTCCACCCAGGCTTGTGACTAGAATGGAACCAAGTCAGTTTTATCCAACTATCCATTAATTGTAATTATGAATCCGTTAAGAAGCTTTTTTGGCCTATTTTTCATCCCTACTATCAATTGTAGAAGAAGAAGATAATCCTGAACTAGTTTACATATACATGAACACATCTGCAATGAAGAGATTTCGACCATCCATCTAATGGGTAATTCTAAACATCATTTATATTTCCCAATAATTCATTTTTCCTAAGAAAATGAAGTTGTGTTCCCTCACTCATACCTTCCAAACTATTTGATAGAATTCAAGTGCATAGTAATGATTAATCATGGCACAAAACTTAATTTTTTTACAATCTAAAACACGGTTGAATGGTGTGCAATGTCCCTTTTTTTTCGGAGAAAATTACAAATTGGGAAAAAATTGAGCTTAACTAGTCATGACTCTAGAGGGTTCCAACTTTCACCAAATGGTCATGAATTTGAAAGGAAATGGTATGGTGAGCCTTAAAACATACCATTTTTTTATGGATACTTTTTATCTGACTTTATACCTCTACAACCTTTATTGGGGATGATGACAAAAAGGCCAAAATTACTAGGAAATTGTGATGAAATCCCCCCTAGGGTGTAGGCCAATTGGGATTCTCAACTCATGTACAAACCTCCAAAATTTGTGAGTATGGGGATTGATATAATATCTCATGGAATTCCATTACACATGGTTATTATTTCTGCAAACTGGTTATAGAGTTCCACATTCGTTTGATAACTTTCATTGAAATTGCTTATGGGGAAATTACATAACTAACTTGATTTTGACATATGAAAGGTAGAGTTGAAGGATCAAATAAGGACGTGACATATAGATACCATATACAGCATAAAAATTGCTTCCCCAATAGTATTAAAAACCATATAAATCCCCTCATACAAGTATTTTATACAACTCATTTAGTATGGGAGTCAAATACATGAAAACTAGTGAATTAGTAGCATGGAATTACAAGAGTTTCACATATGGATTCCTTGGATTTCGACCCAAAGAGAATAGGGACATGAAATTATAGAGTAACACATCATATATGGCTTTCAAAACATCATCAAAATCATATAAAATCCCTCATACAAATATTTTACAAGAATCCTTCAAAATTGAAGGCAAAGTCATGGAAACTAGTGATTCAATGGCATAGGAATGCAAGATTTTCACACATGAGTTTATTGGATTTAGAAAAACAAAGCATATGGAAATTAAATTATAGAGTAATAATGTTGGCGCAATCCTGACCAATAAAACCCAGTTGATAGAGGTTCCACTCTGTTGACGCTCAACATGCTGCGATCTCACTGAGCATCGGCCCAAACAGGTTTTACCCTATCCAGCAACACCCGCAGAGTAGATGAGGTCTCACCCGAGACATTCAAGGGAGATATTTCAGAACCAAGTTTTCATAGTATAAAGGAGGATAGGGGCATCAAAGATCCATCAACTTAACTTCCAGGTCTAATCTACTTGCTTGATCAGAACCATAACCCTTCATCATGTCGTATTATTTATTCGTCATTATAGAAAAACTACCAATTGGAAAAACATCATTCATCATTATAGCAGATCTACCGGTGGGAAAAATAGATCTAAAACATGATAGTATCAATAAGCAGAAAGAATCGCATTATCCATTCATATGCATATCTATTCATCATTCATCATCAGAATCACAATAATGCAAAGAAGGAAAAGAAAAAAGGACAACAGGAGTTTAGGTCAATCCACATCACATCATATTAATTCTGTAGAACAAATCGTAGATCAAAACCGACAAGGATCCAGTAGCATATCACATTGTCTAGCATAAAAAAACTCTTCTTAACCATGATCTTCAATGAACTGTTTGTTACATGCATAATTCTTCTATTTATAGGCTTGCACCTTTACATTTAAGGTCCACTTCTAACTAACTTCTAATTGATTTCTAACTGATTTAACCACTAACGACCAATATTCTGAAGAAACAGTCAACAAGTACAAAAAATGACATGGAAATATCAAAAAGTGGACTATTTTTCACCTATCGCACTATCTTTGCTTTGTGCAATGCCACATGAGTATTGCAACATCCTAGATGCTGCTCAACTCACTTACTCTCAACCCCTTGCATATAGGCCCCCAACACAGTCTTGTGGCTCATCCTTGAGCCACGTCGGATGGACTTGGTGTACCCAACAAGCTTGGATTACTGAAACTTCTCCCAAACAATGGTGTGTCATTTGCCGAGAATCTGTCAAACTATGCAATTTGCTGCAACTGCCTCCTTTGTGGTCACTCTCTGCTAAACTCGGCACACCGCTATAATCATGAATCTCACATAATCTCTTTTCACCTCCACCCATAATTCCTGGTCATTTGGAATTCTTTGGGCTCACTGTTGTTGTCTGGTTGGCTCCCCACTTGCATGGAAACTATTGGGCCACCTTGGAAGCCATTCTAGCTTCCATATCCTTGTCATTCCTTGCATTCAGGATCATCTCGGGATGCCTGAAGTCGATATTGGTCCCTTTTTTGGTAGACTTAGTCAAGTGGGGCAAGAAATCTATCCCCTTTCGGATTCCTTGTGAGTTTCTTGGTCTACGCCTCAGACTGACTGGGAGAAATATAGCCAAGGACGACCTTGCCAAGCACTTCCTTCTTAGATGAGCTAGCTTGCATACTTGCAACTTCTTCTTCAATTTCCACTAGTGAAGCATTCTCACTCAAAATATCCCATGTATCTAGGGTACGCTGCATATTAGCTCTGGTTACCACTACCTTATGTAGCAGAGATTCCTACCTCTACAACTTCAGATAGTGTAACTTCACCCCATGGTGTCCTCTCCGTGACTGGCCATCTGCTTATAACACCCACCACATGTCGGATATCATCATTGTCATGTCAGGTTCATCATTAGGATTAAATCCTGCATTATTGAACTGATTACGCCACCGATTCTTCCCTCATTCCACCTGGATCTGCTATCATTAGACATCATGTCAAAAGTGTCATAATTCATCTGCTTAATGGTATTCATTGAGTACTGATGTGACATTCGGTCACCATTTTCTAGTTGGTGGGATCCATCATCTAGGAGGTGCTACTGATTCTTCCTCTTGTTCAACCATTCCTTTTTGCGTAGTCACTTCCTTTGGCACAACCATTTCCTTGCACACAACCACTTTCTCATGCACAACCATTCTCTGCCATGTAACTACTGTTCTCTCGGTGCAACCACTCTCTTCCATGCAACTACTATGCTCTCAGTGCAACCCCTCTCTTCCCTGCAACTACTGTGCTCTCGGCGTAGCCCCTCTCTTCCATGCAACTATTGTGCTCTCGGCACAACCCCTCTCTCTTGGCACAATCACGTCCTCTCTGTATCTATCCTTCCCCTTCTTTACACATCATCTCAAGCAGTGTGTAGTGTTGTCTGGTGAATTATATTAATTACTCTTTATCTAGTGTTGATTTTGACTATGTCACAACCATACAACTATTGCAGAAAATCCTTCTAACTACGTTGATGACTCATATACTTGCATGGCCGCTTCCATCTGGCTTGCCTTTCCTATTTTTGTTTATCATATATATATATATATTGGCGCAGTGCCTCATGTATTGCGCGGTGCTTCCCCCATCCGATAGGGCTTTAAGCGGCTTCCATTCATGAGCTTTGGTAGTACCATACCATCTAACTACTGTAATTGAACTGCACCCATAGAGGTAATAGAGTTGACAAGATATGGGCCAATCTAGTGCATTTATAGCTTACCCAAATGCTTCAATAACTTGTTGTCGTATAGAATCACTAAATCTCCTTGTTGAAAATGTTTGTTCTTTATGTGGCGATCATGCCACACCTTCTGTCGGTCTTTCTCAATGCACTGGTGGAAACCTGCAATGAAACGGTCTTCACCAAGTTGTATCAGTTGTGCCACATGCTCCTCTATCATAGCATCATCATCCATTATGGTCACAACAACAATGTGCAGACTGGGAGCGATGTATTCCATAGGCATAACTGCCTCTTTCCCATATACCAATTTGAATGGTGTTTTCCCTGTCAATCTCTTGCACATGGTATGATAGGCCCATAGCACTACAGGAATCTTTAGATCCCAGTCATCTCATTTATTGTTACATACCTTAGTAAGTGCATGCTCCAATATTTTGTTGAATGCCTTTATAGTCCCATTCGCATGCGGATGGTATGGTGTACTTTTCTTGTGCTGAAATCACAATTATTCTATCAGCGTGCTTACTATGCAGTTGATAAAATGAATACCCTGGTCACTCATCAGTATTCTCGGGAACCCAAACTATGTCACAATATTCTCAAATAGAAATCTGGTTAATGTCGCAGCAGTACAGTCCACAACTGGTGCAGCCTCCGCCCATCTCGTTAGATAGTCTGTCGTAGTGATTATGTAGTGTGCACCAATTCTCTTTCTGGGTGGGTTGATTGGACCCAAAAAGTATACCTCCCATTTATCAAAAGGTTTCAAAGTTACCTGGGGCACTAGTGGCATCTATTAATCTGTCACAGTAATCTAGGGACTAAATCACAGTCTCATAAGAGATTTCAGACAATTAAGAATGAAAATGGCATAATGGTGCTGCAATAGGAGTATCAGCTCTGTATAATCAATAAAGAATGAGCAATACAATATAATGGTTATGCAATATGCATGAATGCCAAATCAATTTGAATTCCCAAGGAGGTCATTCGAATTGAATGAATGGGTGTAGCTTGATTGAAAGTCAGCCACAATAAACACATCTAGTTAGCCCACTGATCAAGCCATGATTGACTCAATTGAGTCCTAACTGTATCAGAGTGCAATGGATGACTGATCCTAACTGAAAGTAGATCAGACACATGTCACTACATGCCAATCAAAAAGTGGTAGCACATCATTAACTCCAATGAACCCCGACGAGGTAAACTGAAGTCAAACTAGTCATCAAAAGTGGTTGGAGGCGCCCTAGTTGTCTTCGGTTCATAAATAATAATAATAAAATAATCAAATAATGAATGGAGGAACCTTCACCACTTAGCTTAACTGATTTTAACAATTAGTTAGCAATTATGTGTATTTATGACACTTAGATCACCCCAGAAATGCTCCCTGTTTGAAGGAGGAAGCCCAGTTAGCCTCCCCGAATGAAGGAGAAGGCTTAGTTGGCCTCATTGACTGAAGGAGGGCATGGGTGTACTCATGTTGATGTCATAGTGTGCTCATATGATGATGAGTAAGTTAATTAAACTTAGGATAGTGGGTAAACAAGGCCAAATTAACCAAATTAAGTGTGCATGTTGGGTAAATGACTCCAACACCCCCCCTTAAGCTATACTTAGGAGGAGTAAAAATAAATTTCATGAAATTCAAGGGCCCCGACAACAAAGGCTATAGGTCACCCTATACAATAATGTAACTCAAACAATGCTCAAAAATAAATCTAAGTGAGGAAAGAGGGGAAATCCAGTGGGAAAACCCCCCCTCAAGCTGAACACTGAAAGTAGTCTGATATCCCTGATGAACTCACCCCCAACAGTGAACGGAGGTAAGTGAACTTGTTTTCTAAAAATATCTTTGTGAATATTTCTATAATCTGCTCATCAGTAGGGCAGTATTGCATAATGATGGTCCTGTCATGCACCAATTCCCTGATATAGTGCATGTGTATCTCTACATGATTGGTCCTCTTCCTGGTAACTGGATCTGTGGATATATTAATAGCACTTTTATTTTCACAAAAGATGGTAGTGGACAAAGTACTACCAAGATCAAACTCTAAAATAATTCCTTGCAACCAAACAACTTGTATGCAAGCATTCACCACTCCTCGGTACTTGGACTCTACTGAAGACAATGCTATGGTGGCCTGCTTTTTGCTAGACTAGAAAATGGGGCCACCACCAAACATTAATAAATATTTGGAAGTAGACTTTTGATCAATAGAATCACCTACCCAATTGGAATCTATGTAACCAACTAGCTCTAGCTCGGAGTCTGCAGCATAGTGAAAGTCGTAGGTCCTGGTTCCCTGGATATACTAGAGGATCCTCTTGGATTCCTTCCAATGAAGATAATGAGGCTGCTTCATGTATCTTGACACATGATTCATGGCATAACATATATCATGCTGAGAATGAGTCAAGTAAATCAAGCTACCAATTAGTTGTCGATAAATAGTGCAGTCCATGGGAGGTGTGCTTTTTCCTTCTTCAAGGCTGATATCTAAAAGGAAAGGGAATGGATAAGCCTTAAATTCAGCCATGTTAAACTTAATTAACAGGTATGATATTTATTTGGACTGATTTACCATTATCCCATCAATATTTTGCTCAATTTCAAGCCCTAGAAATTGCTTCAAGAGCCCCAAATCGCTCATTTCAAATGCATTGTGGAGGGCAGTTTTTATGACTGAAATAGAAGCAAATGTGCTACCTGTAATTAGTAATTCATCAACATATAAAAAAATAATAATAAAATGAACATCATACTGCTTTATATACACATTTGGATCTGATTTACACATTTGAAAGTTTTGTGAGAGAAGGAAGGCATCCATCTTGGAATACTACTCTCTTGGGGCCTGTTTTAATCCATATAGTGACTTCTTTAGTTTGAAAACCAAATATGAATAAAAAATGTATCCCTTGGGATGCTTCATTTATATCTCCTCATGAATATCTCCATGTATAAAGGCAGACTTAACATCCATATGATGCACTTCCCAGTGCTTAGATGCGAAAATTTCCAAAACTAGGTGGATATAGTCCATTTTTGCAACCAGTGCAAAAGTCTCATGGTAGTCCACACCTTGGACCTAGGATAAACCTTTTTCTAGCATAATTGCCTTATATTTTTAGTTTTTTCCATCAGCAGCAACCTTAGTCCGAAACACCCACTTGCATTGAACCAATTTCCTCCCCGGAGGAAGAGAAACTAGCTCCCAAGTAGTGTTTTTCTGAAGAGAATTCATCTCTTTGTCCATGGAAGCTTGCCATCTCAGATCCTTCTGATAATGGTAGTAAGAATTAGGATCTAAAATACCTTCTCTTTCAACAAGAGATAGCAATACCTTCTCTTTGGAAATCAGATCGGGTTCTTCTTGGATCATCCGGATTTCCAATGTTTTCACCTACGAAGGAGAGTGTCTTTCTGGCCCAAGTTGGGAGATGATTTTGTACTTCAGGTTTTGATTTGGAATATTATGTTTTCTATTCACTAATATAAAAAATAAGAGGATCCAAATCAGGTTCATCACCCTGAATTCCATCATCCAAATATTTAGTAGAATAGGAAGGAAATTCAACAGTTTTCTCCTTCACTAGTTCTACCTCCTGAAGAGGCTCATCGCACCAGACACTCCTTTCAATGATGATTTGATTTATTTTTATATCCAGCATATTTAAACCTTTAGATTCATTAGTATATCCAATAAATAAACATTTGATTCTTTGCTGTTGCAAATCCCTCCTTTTATCATGCAGAATTCGGGCCCATGCAGTGGACCCAAACACCCCGAGATTCGACACATCCGGCTTGTGTCTGAAGTAGGATTCGAAAGGGGTATTCCCTTACATGGATGAGTGTGGAAATATATTATGAATGTATGTTGCATCATTCATGTCTTCATCCCACAAATTTTCAACCAAATTCTTTTCTTCTAGCATGCAAGTGGTCATCTCCTTGAGAGACCGACTCTTTCTCTCCGCTACACCGTTCTGCTGGGGAGTGTAGGGGACTGAATGTTGGATATGAATACTAATTTGGGAACATATATGAATAAAATAATTACTTATATATTACCCACAATTATCAGATCTCAAAATATTGATCTTTTTTCCAAATTCATTCTCAATCAGTGCCTTCAAATTAGTGAATTTTTCTAAGACTTCCGACTTCTTTTTGATAAAAAAGACCCATGTGTATCTGGAAAAGTCATCAATGAAAGTGAGAATGCACCTTGATCCATTCATGTATGTGGTAGTTATGGTTCCACTAATATCAGAATGTAACATCCCCAAGATGCATGATGCTCGGCTTTCCTTCCCCTGATCAAACTTATGCTCAAGGTGCTTTCCAACAACACAACCTTTGCAAATTCCGGTGGTAGCTTTGATGACCAGGAGGCCTTCAACCATGGAATTATTCTGTAATTGATACAAGTACTTGAATTTCAGGTGGTAGACCCTCTCATTCCATATTCTACTAACTTCATTTCTATGATTCAGCAATGCGGTGGTCTTTGCATCTGCCATAAAGTGGGATAACTTGTAGGCTTTTGCATGATGGTTTGCAAGGCCTTTTGCTACAAGTTTTTTGGATGTAAGTTATGTGATCTCAAAATCATCTGGGATAAAGGATACTCTCTTGGGTACCCCCATATGTGTCATTTGATAAACACTTAGAATGTTTTATGCAAGAGATGGTACATATAGAACATTGGAAAAATAACCATGCTCAAGATTTACAATACCTTGTCCTTCAGATATGATTGTGGAGTCATCTCCCATGTGGATGGAAATGGTTTTTCTGGTCTCCAAATATGAGGAGTCTTTGTCATCCATCATGTGATTCGAAGATCCAAAATCTATCAAAATAGCATTGGACTTCGAAGTGCTTGCCATGAGAGCATGACCTCTTTCATGATGTGGTTCCTGATCTTACTGATCTCTCCTCCAAAATATTTTTGGAATATTGATGTGATTTTTCTCAAGAAGAGAAGTAGCTTCATCAAATTTCTTTTTCATGCTGGAATGTTCAGGGTGGAAGCCATTCCTACAATACAAACACTTGACTTTTTCCTTTCCATGATGTCCTTTGTTTTTGTTCTTCTTTGAGCCGGAAGGCTCTTGATGCTGTTGTTTTTGAACTTTAGGCTTAGGAGCTTCAAATATTTTTTTTGATTTCTTCTGCTACTTTCCTTTACCCTTTAGATCTTTGGGCCCTGAAGCATAGAGGGCTTGATCACGGAAGTATCTGATGATCCCCATATGGACAAGCTTATCATGTTCACTTGTTAGGGACTCAATGAAGGAATTAAGTAAAGGCATCTTCCATCCAGGGGTTGTGAGATTCCCCACACATAATGTAGAGACAAACAATGAAAAATTAGCTCCAAGTTTGGAGAGAATGGCGAGGATGAGATGATCATCCTCCTTCTCCACCTTACACTACTTCAATAGTAAGACAATGTGCTTGAACTTTGTGAAAAAATAATTTAAGGTCTCGAAATTGGAAGGTTGGAGAGACATCAACTCATTTTCAAGATGATAAACTCTCAAATCATAATTTTTTCCATACAGGGTGTCCAATTGGTCCCAAATTTCCTTTGGAGTCTTCAATCCCAAGAGGTGGAAAAGAAGATACTTGGATATAGAGAGACACAAGAAACCGAATGCTTCATATTTCTTATTCAAGAATTTAGCTTTGTCTATCACATGAGTAGGTTCTTCTTCATTGTCCATAGTGACCTAGTAGAGTCCTCTAGCATATAGCTGGATCTCCACATCTCCTTTCCATGAATGGAAATTGAATGGAGTCAAGAGTTCGACGGAAGAAGCCATATCAAACTGTTGTAGCAAATGCTTTTCACCTATTAAAACTTGAAAATCACAACAAAATGGGAACCGTAAGGTCAGACATCCTGCACATTTTAGGATTTCATCACACCCAGCATAATTGATCAAGCAATCTTGATCAACAATTCCTTAACTTCAGGTATTAAGTGGTAAGCCTTTGATTATGGTGCAGTGCTGGAATTTTGAGCTTTTGCTCAATTTTTCATGCAAGATCTGTCAAAAACCATGTTTCTGAGAGATATGAGATTCATCCCACCGTGAGATTTGATACCATATTAATCTATCACAGAAATCTAGGGACTAAAACATAGTCTCATAAGAGATTTTAGACAATTAAGCATGAAAATGGCATAATGGTGCTGCAATAGGAGTAGCAACTCTGTATAATAAATAAATAATGAGTAATATAATACAATGGTCATGAAAGATTCATGAATTCCAAAGCAATTTGAATTCCCAAGGAGGTCATTCAAATTGAATGAATGGGTGTAGATTAACTAAAAGTCAGCCACAATAAACACACCTAGTTAACCCACTGATCAAGCCATGACTGAATCAACTAAGACCTAACTGTATCGGAGTGGAATGGATGACTGAGCCTAACTAAAAGTAGCTCAGACACATGTCATGGCATGCCAATCAACAAGTGGTTGCACATCATTAACTCCAATGAACCCCGATGAGGTTAACTGAAGTCAAACTGGTCATCAAAAGTGGTTGAAGGCACCCTAGTTGTCTCCGGTTCATAAATAATAATAAAAAATAATCAAATAATGAATATAGGTTCCTTAACCACTTAGATTGACTAATTGTAAAAATTAGTTAGCAATTAGATGCATTTATGACACTCAAATCAGCCCAGAAATGCTCCCTATTTGAATGAGGAAGCCTAGTTAGCCTCCCCAAATGAAGGAGAAGGCATGGTTGGCCTCCTTGACTGAAGGAGGGTGTGGGTGTGCTCATGCTAATGTCATAGTGTGCTCATATGATGCCAAGTAAGTTAATTAAACTTAGGATAGTGGGTAAACAAGGCCAAATTGACCAAATTAAGTGTGCATGTTGGGTAAATGACTCCAACAACATCTTGTCCTGTTGGGATGGTTTTCCAATGCATTGACAAACATCATAGCTATGTGCATAATTTTCCACATCATTATGAAGAGTGGGCTACCAATGACCTACACAAAGCACCTTTCGTGTGGTATCCAAACCTCCATAGTGTCCCCTAGCTACTCTGGCATGCGCCTCTTCTAAAATATGCTCTTGTTCATACAGGAGGACACATCACTGCAAGATTTCATCAAGTTCTATCTTATACAATGGCCATTAATCAACTAAAAATCAGAAGCTTTAACCATCAACTACTTCTTCTTTTTTGTGGAAATTTCTTCTAGTGCGACTCCTGTCGCCAAGAACTATATTATCTGAGCATAATGGTTGTCTGCCATTTCAACTTGAAACAACTTCACATCAGGAATTCCATCATCAATGTTAGTAGGTTCCTCACCTATCTCAATTCTGGATAAATGATCAGGGCCAACATTCAAGCGACCCAGCTTCACGATGATCTCAAAATCAAACTTCTGAATGAGGAGTAGCCATCTGCATATATTCCCCCCCAACACAGGCTTACTGAATAGATACTTCAAATTTGAATGGTCAGTAAACATCTTGAAGTGACCTCCTAGAAGACAATGCTGACATTTCTATAGTGCATAAACTATCGCTAGTCCCTTGCGCTCCGTGGTTGTATAATGCTTCTCTGCAAATGATAATTCATGACCAAAAAAATCAATAGGGTGATCCAAGTCATTATCTCCTAGATGTGCAAGAACTACTCCTAGCACAACAGAAGATGCATCAACATGAACGTGGAACTCCTTGTTCCAATATGGAAATACAAGTATTAGTGTCAAAGCCATCTTGGCCTTCAACGTGTCAAAGCTACTTTGACACTCAAGACTCCATTCAAATGCCACATCTTTATTCAATAATTTCTCCATAGGGGTAGTGATCGAATCATAGCCTCTGATAAATTTGCGATAATATCCCATGTGCCCCAACGTTTCCCAAAGCATCTTCACATTAGTCGCTAGGGGAAAACTCAATATGAGAGCTATCTTCACAGGGTTGATCAGTAACCCTTGCTATCTTCACAGGGTTGATCAGATTTGAACTTTGCCAGTTTTCTTATCTTGGACCACCATAAGACTGATCCATTCTGACTCTTCGATAGGTTCAATGATTCCAGTGTCCAACTTACGATGAAGCTCATCTTTGAATCTATCTTTCTATCACAGATTCAGTCGATATGGTCTCTGTAGAACTGGTTTGACATCTATATTCACCGAGATTTTCATGTCCCCTAGGTCTCCCAATATCCCTTTCATCTCTAAGAATTTTGTCGAAAACAGATCTTGAAACTCATGCAGGAGATTCGTGATCTTGGCCATGGTCTCCCCATCCCAGTAGTCCCCAACATTTGCAAAATTTGGATTCTCTTCCATCCCAATGTTAACTTTCTTAATCTTCAGTAGCTGAGTCATGGGATTGGTCGACACATCTGGTGCTGCGACATCCCGACTCCCTTCAGTATCTGGAATATTAATATTTCACAACTCATCATCATCCTCAATCTAGTGAGATACGTTATTGAATTCCATCATTGATTACATGTGGCAATGCGCATGTGGATCCATAGGATATGCAACTGGCACAACTTTCAAGACTACATCCCAAATGATCTAAAGTGCATTGTGGACATCAATATTGGTGTCTTTGAAACTAAAAGTGTGATCGAAACAAACTCTGAAATCCTCCTAGGTAGTTATTTCTTTGTGCAACTCTGCGGACATGTGCTAGGACCTCAGAATTTCATCCAAGGTATGAATAAAGGCATGGACCCATTCATCCTTTGGTCATGCTACACATAGTGTTTGACACTCCACCAAATGAATGTTAGGGTAATTCTTCCCATCATACTTTCCAGTGTGGTACACCTCTGTGGTACCAAAATGAAATGTCATCGTCCTACAACACTGCGTCCATCCAGTAATTGATTTCTTATGAGTTTCCCACCAGTGGGCGGGATTAGCCTTTAGTGCTTCCTCTAATGCTAACAATGGCTATGGATCTAAGACTCTTTCTTCAAATACTTCTAAGAATGTAGATATCTCTAGTATCCCTTCATATACTGGTAATGCAACAATTTCCATCGCAACATGACATAGACATTGTGTAATCAGAACACACTTTCTAAAGGATACCTCATACATGCGGTTTTGCCAATTTTTGAGTGCATCATTAGAATTAGAAGACACAGAGCTAGCACTATGCCAACCAAGGTCTCCATTGGTATTGAAGTAGATATAGTCTTTATAGATGTTGTAGGAATCATCCCACCCCTTGAGAACTTCATCCTTCACAGGTTCAATGTATCTTCGGCCCTTGTTTGGATCCATGGATGCGATGACTTGAATTTACTAGTTCTCGAATGTCATCATTCCTTCTTAAAATTAATCACGACCATACTATCATTATCCCATCCAATCCCCAGCAGTACAGGATAGGAGCCTTCCCCATTAATGACTTGAATCACATCAAAGTCAGCATGTGTTCTCATACCTTCAACATCTACAACCAAGTTCATTACCCATCCAATAGGTTGCACCTTAGCTTGGTTTTCCAATCTCAGCTACATAGGGGACCAACCCAACGTTGGGCTCCCCATTTTCTACTAGGTCTGTTTAGTTAGGATGTTCACATCCAATCCCAGGTCCAAGATGACTGATTCCACCTCATAGTCACCTATCTGGATATTGAGATGCATCTCTTTACCTATCTTTTTCTTCTGCAAGGAGTTCACTATGGAGTCATTCATCTCCTTTCCTAGACGGTACAACAACCTCTTAAGCTCAACAAGATCCTCAGGATCTCATGCCAGTGATAAGCATTTCTCAAAGAATTTCTCCAAGGTACCATGCTGCCATGATGGTCCTTCTTCTAAGGATAAATCAAAGGGAGATGGAATTTCATAGACAGGTGACTTACCAAGATTTCATCCGATCACGTCCCAAGTTTCAAAAAATGTCTCTTTTTCAATCGTGATATCAAATGACACTTTCTTTTTCCTAGCTAGTCAAACTTGCGGATGTGTTCCATCATCTCCCATTGTCGCACCTTCGTGAGTGACAATGGTGATGTCGACATCCTGTGTTCTAGGCTTTGCTGAAATTATCACAACTGTATGACCTTGAGTCTCTTTCCCTGGTGGAGTTTGAGCTAGTGATGAATTCTAGATTACTGGTGGGTTCATCTACTAATTCATTTTCTGGTTCTGAAACAGAACTTGATTCTGGGCTTGACTCTGTAACTGGTTCTGGGCTAGTAGCTGATTCTGAGTCTACAACTGAGCTTGATTTTGTAATTGCAGAACGTTCTCGGTTCACCATATTGTGATTAATTGCGGAATTTATCCATGGTATGATAAATCATTACACAGTATGTACATGAGCACTGTAAGTGTGGGAACTCTCTCTATTAATTCCCCAATACTCCACAATTACAACATTGGACAGATGCACAACCTCATCCTCCTACTCATCCAAATCCTCCTCCTCTTCCTCAGAATCCTCCATGGAATCCTCCTTGATGCGGGTACTACGAATGAGCTACCTGCTATGGCAGGGGATTTGGTTGTTTCTAAACAAAGTGCACTGCTTGAACATATTTTGGTTGCACTTGAGCCATAAGTATATGATTATATGGATGCTGTGGTGTGAACTGTGGTTGTGGTGCAAATTGCAGCTATGGTTGTGGTGGCATAAACTACATCTGCGGCGGCGGTGTGTACTGCAGTTACAATTGATAAATTACCATCTAAGGTTGTGGATGCAGTTGCTGCACACCATGGTGAGCTTCATCCTTCATGAAATATGAATCATACCTTCTATCCTAAAGCAGATCGTATGCTTTACAGTCTCTATCCTCATGCTCGACAGAGCGACAGAATGAACAATATAAATTGGCAGGTTTCGACACCATATTTTTCATATATCTACATTCCTCATGTCAATGTCCGTAGACTTGGCATATGCGACACCATGGCACACCACCGCTACTTAACGGGCTCAGAGCTCCAGATAACAGATAGTTCCTAAAGTCAAGGCAAGTATCCTTGGTGTGTCCATCTGTGTGACACTGAGTACACCAAAGATATTTGTGTTCCTCCTTACCTTTCTTGATATCCTGTAGTTGGAGTGTAAGGGTCATTAGCTGCACCTGAATTTGATTCATCCTAACTGCACTCTCCCCGATAGGTGAAGCTTTGAGCTTCATCTCAATATCCAGGGCTTCGCTCTGCATCACTATCTTTTGCTACATCAATGGTTGTCGGATATGAGAAACCAATGCTGTGATAAACCATTTTTTATGTTGGACATCACTCATGGAAAAAATGACTCTGGCCAGCCATGTCTTGAACCGTTGATCGAAGTCTCAAACGATCTCATTAGGAAATTGCTTGATTTCCTTAAGCTTCGTAATGTATTGTGCTTCTGAATTCGGTTTTCTGAATTCCTTGATTAGTCCCCTTCAGATATGATCTAAAGTCTTCGCTGGAGTCCCCTAAGGAACTTGGATAAACTTCATAAACTAGTCAAGTGCGCGACCCCTCAAAACAGTCGCTAATTGTCCTTTCTTTACATCATCGTCAATTGCCTGTATAACAGTCCACATTGCTTCACATAAAAACTAGTATTGCTTGGGATCATAGGTCCCATTTCCATGGAACGAGGGTAGCTTCATGTCATTGCCTGCCATCCTAGTTCACCTTCCTACAAATGTTGATCTACTACTAGACTTTTTCTAGCACGTCGAATAAGTCGACGTGGGACTTAGAGTTTTTCTTAAGTTTGGAGTAGAGTGCAGAGGCATGGGTACATTGCTATTGGGGTTTGATATTACCATCGTTATGGTCATAGCCCGGGCCTGGTCATCCTCATTGTCACTGTAGGGTCACTTCGTCCTGTGTGATTTTCCTTCCTGGTCTTTCATTCCGATCGCAGTAAGACCTTCCCCTGTCCTCTGCCTCTTCTCTAGTCAGAACCTTGCTCCTCCCCTTGTACAACCAATTCCTTCCTCGGCTTCCCTCATAATATTGTTGAAACTTGCACCCATATACCCCTTATCTTCTCATTTGTCTCCCTCCTTGGTCACGGTATCCACAGCCTCCGCACACTGGGGTGTTACTACTCTAGGTGCATCTTGAGTATACCCATTTTGCAAACCAACATTTTAATCGACAATTGAAGCGACAATAAGAACCTACCTCTGGGTCCATTGAATAACTCCATCTCCACTTCACTGTAATATTTATTGGTGTTGACAGTGAACTCGGTGATATATCCCTCTAGGATACTATCCAACAATATCTCGACGATCTGTGATGCTGTGTTATCAATTTCCTGCAGCTCCTGGATAAATTCAGGGGTCCAAGACGTCGGTTCTCCTCCTTGAAAGTTTGTCTTATTGTATGTGAATCATGCCAGCCACTCGTAAAATATGATAGGAAATTCATTGAAGAAGTATTCATGTGGACCGTCGTGGATGTACCTTGATAAACACTTGTTTGTTATCAGCCCAGGGTTCTGATTTTATGCTTCAACAAATTCTGTCGGCTTCTGATCAAACCAATCTTGAAGCGTTGGTCGCGTCAAATTCCACATCCATTCTTAGGTAACCATTTTTCAGATGCTACATACCCTCCTCTTAGTCGCAACGAGGTTTCCATGTCACTTTCCGTGCTTGTTGAACATTTGTTGGGAATATTGGTCCTTAGTGGTTAAATCAATTAGAAATCAGTTAGAAGTTAGTTAGAAGTGGAACTTGAATATAAAGGTGCAAGCCTTTTCCTTTTTTTATGGGACCATTTGTTGGTGCAATCTCGACCAATAAAACACAGTCGATAAGGGTTGCACTCTGTCGATGCTCAACACGCTACGATATCCCTGAGTATCGGTCCAGATAGGTTTTACCCTGTCCGGCAACACCCATAGAGTGGATGAGGTCTCACCCAAGACATTTGAGGGAGAGCTGTCAAAACCAAGTTTCCATAGTAGAGAGGAGGATAGGGGCATCAGAGATCCATCAGCTTAACTTCCAAATCTAATATACTTGCTTGATCAGAACCAGAACCCTTCATCATGTCACATTATGTTGATGTAATTGTAACTTTCGAATGTTGTCACTTATGTATCTTATGTATTGTACCCTGATGTTTATTCCAGGAAGTGTTTGTAATGTAATTGAGTCATGTCATGCCCCGATATTCTGATCGGGAGTTTCTATAATGTAAACAAGTCATGTCAAGTCATTGTGGGTAACCCTCCTATTGATCAAGGGTTAAAGTCCCCATAGTTTCTGGGCACTAGGGTTATTAGACTCTCCTAGAGAAATCAGCCCTAGTAGGTTATTGTCAAGTAGGGAATTAGTAAAAATAGAGAGTGAGCCTCTCTATTTGCCACACACTCACTCACACTCAATTGTACCGCATAACTGAGGAAGAAGAAGACACTGGGGCTAGGAAGAAAGAGGCTACTGCTGTTGGGATATCATCTCACTATTTTGGGGTTTTACTTTTGGTGTTGATTCTATCTCTGAGGAAGTTGCGGGGTTTTCTCCATTTATGGTTTCCCCAAGGGAAAACACTATGTTCATTGTCTCTTGTGTTTGATTGTGTTAGGATATTTAGACACTTAGGAGTTAGTTAAGATCAACTTGTGTAATATATCCATTAGGTAAAAGTGTGTTTCTTTAGTATGCATTAGTATGCATTTGTAAATATTCTAATCCGACGGTCACGATATGTTCTAGACATAGAGTGATCCGACGGTTCAACTTCTCTTAGATCATACCTACCATTGATCCGTGGCTTAACACCCGATTGGTCTATGATCTCTATTTAAAGAGCATAGAGGGTCCTTGGCTAGTTGATCGATTATGAGAAGCTCATGTAAATTTTTTTCTTTTGCATAATAAATTGCTTCGAGTAGCTATTTGGCCAGGGCCGTGGACTGTTTCCCTCTCGAGGGTTTTAACCACGTGACAACATTGGTGTATTGATCTGTGATCTATTTGTGTGAAGTAGTTATTCTTGGTGTTCAGTCCTTTGGGAGTACCCTGTGTACCCTAACATGGTATCAGAGCTTTTATGAAGAGCCGCTTTCGGTTTTGATCAAGATCTGGAACCCGTGTTGCCAAAACTTTAAAAGGGTTTCTGGTTCTGGTTTTTCTGTGCATTTGTGGCCTGTGGGAGCTATTCCATTGCATCCGGAGCACCGTTTCCATTTGGAAATAGTTTTTGTTTCATCGAAAACCGTTTCCGTTTGTTCCATAAACACCCATTTCGGCAAATCTGAAGGTATAATGTTACAGTGACGGTTTTGTTTTTTTTTAAATATCTCATATTTTATTAGTTTATTATTAGATCCTTTTTGTTTTAGTCTTGGACTGTTGTTTTCCCTGACTGCGTATGCTCTTTGCCGTGCACCTTGCGCGATCGCGGCGAATCAGAAACAGTGATGGAAAGTTTTTTTCTTATCTTCTCGGCTACATATGCTCTTTGCCGTGCACCTTGTGTGATCACGACAAATCAGAAACAGCGAGAAAACTTGAAAACGTAGACTTTTCGGGTAACCTAACCAAGATCTAACCCCATTGTGTGGAATTTTATTTTTTTCTTTTTGTTTTTCGTTTTTTTTGTGATTTGCAGGAAAAGAAAGCAAGCACGGAAAACGAGAGAGAAGAGTAAAAAAAAAAAAAACCCTTCCTCTTTCCATACTTTTATGTACATTTTAAACTTAGCTCACTTGGTCCAAAGTTGCTTTACACCTTGATAAGTCTTGAGTTCAAGTCTTATCAAACTACTTTTTAGTGCATGCAATTTCTATTTTCAAGTTACTTTATTGTAAAAGTGTATCTCACATTAATAAAATAAAATAAAAGTGAGTCACTTAAGTCTTTTAATTTATTGCCACACTATTTAAAAGTACATTATTGTAAAAGTGAACCTCACTTATTCTACAAAAGTGATTCACTTCAAAACAACTTTATTGTAAAGTGATTGTCAAAGGTTCATCTTTGGAAGAGGGGGGTCCTTTTTTTTAGTTGGTCAAGTTAATATCTGCCACGTCCTATTGGGGACATCTTCAACATTTCCTTTGATCAAGCATAACTTCATCAGCCGGAATCCGTTTTAAGTGCCGTTTTTTTTTAAACCGCATATTTTTTCGAGCTCTTTGCATCCAGATAGTTAGATTCTATTCTTTCAGCCATTATTTTATAGTATGTCCACCCCTTGTGATATTATACTTACAAGTTCTAACTATTTCTCATGGAAATCTCGTATGTAGGATGTTCTGCGAAGTAGGGGACTTTTCAGGATAACCTCAGGGAAAGAAAAAAAACCCATTGATAATGATAAGAAAATTAAATGGGCAAATAGATGTGATGAAGCTCGTGGATTGATTGGGATGTCAATCTCTACTGATTTGCGATTCCACATATCTGGAATTGATGAACCTGATAAAGCTTAAGAAAAGTTGGAATCTGTGTTTGGTAAACACAATGAAATTCGGGGTCATCAACTTGAGAATGAGTTGCTTTCCTTAAATCCCAATGATTTTTCTTGCATTCAAGACTATTTATCTAAGTATAAAACTCTTAGACTATTATGTGCAGAATGCAAGATTAAGAAAGAAGACAAACAATGTATTTATCATATTCTTTCCAAACTTGGACCTGCATATTCTGTTTTTGTATCTACATTCTACTCCATGAAAGAATCCTTGACTGTAGCCAGCTATGTAGAGCCTAGTCTTGAATCCTTTTGTGATTCCTTAAATAGAGAGAAAGACAAGCTCATTCATCTTATAATAATTAACAATGCAGATACATCTGGGAAAGCCTTATTGTCCCAACAGAAAGAAAAGTCCAAGCCTCCCAAGAAACAAAATTTTCACAATAAAAAACAAAACAACAAGGGTCCCAAACCCTCTCAGTCAGCTCCTCCTTTAAAAAATGACAAAGGATCCAAGCAAAAAGGAAAGAAGATTGAGCGTCATTGCAATTTTTGTGGGAAAGATAATCATGATGAATCTAAATGTTTTAAAAAGATGGCAGCCTTGGAAGCAGCAATGAAGAAGCACCACATCAGCCTAGATTCGTCTTCAGAATCTACCTCTCATGGACATGCACTTTGTGCTTCTGGTCACTCTTATACTGCATCTTCTTCTTCTACTTCAAATGAATGGCTCATTGATTCTGGAGCATCTTATCATATGGCTAAGGATAAAGCCATCTTTTCTACTATGCATGAATGTAACACCAAACAAATATTTGTTGGTGATGATAGATCTCTAAGTGTTGTAGGATCTAGAACAGTTCCAGTAGAAAATGGTCATTTCAGTGAACATACTATGTGTTCCAAAAAATTCCTGCAATTTGTAATCAGTCTATCAAATTACTCATTCAGGTGAAAGTAAAACTATGACATTTACACCTCACCAAGTTGTAATCAAGGATTTTAAAAATCCTCAAAATGTTCTTGCTACTGGCACTGTTGATGATATTACCAGGTTGTACAAATTTAACAACTTTGGCTCATCACCTTTTCCTTCAGTTTTTGTTGCTCATAGTGATAACTTGAGCAAACTTTGGCATGAGCGATTTGGTCACTTAAATTATTGCTCATTGCAACAACTATGTAAAGACAATATGGTGACTGGTCTTCCGCTGGTATCTTGCAAGGATGGTGTTTGTTCCGGTTGTGTACTCGGAAAACATCATGAGGACAGTTTTGACAAATGTGCCTCCTGGCACGCCTCGGTTCCCTTGGAGCTTGTGCATAGTGACTTGTGTGGCCCTCTTCCATCTGCTTCATTTTCTGGTTTCAAATATTTCTTAACTTTCATTGATGACTACTCTAGACGCACTTGGGTTTACTTGTTAAAACTTAAGAGCGAAGTATTTAACATGTTCTTTGCCTATAAGGTCCTTGTTGAAAAACAATCTGGTCATCAAATTATTAAGTTAAGATTTGACAATGGAGGAGAATATGTTAACAACAAGTTCATTACTTTTTGCACTGAACAAGGAATCCAACAACAGCACACTGTTCCATATACACTACAGCAAAATGGTGTAGCTGAAAGGAAGAACCGCACTTTAAAAGAAATGGCTAATTGTATGATCCAATCTAAGGGACTAAGTCTTCAATATTGGGCTGAGGCCATAAATTGTGCAAATTACATAGTCAATCACACACCCACTAAAGTTTTACAGGGTATAACACCGGAAGAAGCATGGAGTAAAATTAAACCAGATGTAAGTCACTTTCAAGTGTTCGGTTGTGAAGCATGGGCTCACATTCCAGATGAAAAACGGAAAGCATTGCAGCCTAAAAGTGAAAAGTGCATATTTGTTAGATATTCTGAAGATGTAAAAGGTTATAGACTTCTTCAGCCCCATTCTCATGATATAATCATTAGAAGAGATGTTAAATTTGATGAAAAACTCTTGTCCTGCGAGCATAAATTGGCGGGTGTGCCCTCTTTGGCCTGCGAGCCTGCTTCGGCGATTGTGCCTTCTTCTTCTTCTTCCAACTTTCTTGACAGATTTCCAACTCCAGTTTCTGATGATGACAGTGAGGATGAAAATCCACCTTCGCCTGCTCATGTTCCTCCAATTGCACCGGCACCAATACTTCCTCTATGGGTCCATTCAACATGTGAAGCAGCTGGTGATCTTGCCAGTGATCCTAGAGATCAACGTCGAACACGTTCTCAGTTTCAGGGAGCCTCTTCTCTTTTGGCTCAAGTTTCTGAGAATCATGATCTAGAAACTTTTGCAGAAGCTTCAGGAAATCCAGATTGGGATGCAGCTATGGATGAAGAATATCATTCCTTAATGGCGAACGATACTTGGGATCTTGTTCCTCTTCCAAAAGGAAGAAAACTTGTTAGATGTAAATGGGTTTACAGAACTAAGTATGCATTAGATGGAAGTGTTGAAAGAATTAAGGCAAGGTTAGTTGCCAAAAATTTTTCCCAAGTTGAAGGGATTGACTATAATGAAACCTTTGCCCCTATAGAAAAAATGAACTCCATCCGCCTTGTTCTTTCCCTTGCAGCCTTACATAACTGGGAAGTCCATCAAATGGATGTCAAGTCGGCCTTCTTGCATGGTGATTTACATGAGGAAATTTACATGGAACAACCTCCTGGATATGTTTAGAATAACTCTATCCTTGTCTGTCTCCTTAAGAAATCCTTATATGGCCTCAAGCAAGCTCCTAGAGCTTGGTATGCCAAAATGGATAGCTTTCTCCTTGACACTGGTTTTTCTAGATGCCATTCTGACCCAAATGTCTATACCAAGAAAGCAGGAAACCATCTCATCATACTTGTTCTTTATGTTGATGATCTTATCCTTACTGGTAGTGACCCTAACCTTATAACCCATGTGAAATCCAGTCTTAAGCAAAATTTTGAAATGTCAGACTTAGGACATTTGCATTATTTTCTTGGTCTCCAAGTCTTGCAAACCAAAGAAGGAATCTTTCTTTCGTAGTCTAAGTATGCTTGTGACCTTCTTCGTCGCTTCCACATGGAAGATTGTAAACCAGCCCCTTCTCCCTTCCAGTCTGGATTCAAACTTTCTAACACTTGTACTTCCCCTGAAGTAGATGCCACCTTGTATCGTCAGCTTGTTGGTAGTCTTTTATACTTGACTCATTCCCGTCCTGACCTTTCCTTTACCGTTGGTCGTGTCGCCCGTTATATGCAAAATCCTCATGAAAGTCACTGGAAAGCAGCAAAAAGAATACTTCAATATATTAGAGGTACAATTCAGTTTGGGATTCATTACAGTACAGGGGGGAAACCTTTGTTAGTTGGTTTCACTGATTCAGATTGGGCTGGCGATCCCGATGATCGAAAGTCTACTGCAAGTTATGTTTTCAGTCTGGGATCTGGACCTATCACTTGGGCTTGTAAGAAACAACAAGCTCTTGCTCTTTCTTCAGCAGAAGCAGAATATCGAGCAGCCATTAATGCCAGTCAAGAAGCTTTATGGCTTCGACAGATCCTTTCAGAGTTTGGATTCGAGCAGCAACAACCTACTCCACTTTGGTGCGACAATCAAAGTGCCATCAAGCTTGCCAAAGATCCAGTTCTACATCAGTGCAGCAAACACATTGAGCTACACATGCACTTCATCAGAAATTGTGTTCATGATCATGTTATTGAAGTGCTCTATTGCCCTACAGATGATCAAGTTGAAGACATCTTCACCAAGTCTCGTACAGAAGCGATGTTTTCTAAACTTCGGTCTATGTTAGGAGTTCAGGAATGTGTCCTTAAGGTGGGATAGGCTCTAATTCCTCCTTCCTTCTCCTAATAGTGTCACTTTTGTAAATTCTTCAATCCTATCCCAAGTTGTTCTTAAGGGGGGATGTTAGGATATTTAGACACTTAGGAGTTAGTTAAGATCAACTTGTGTAATATATCCATTAGGTAAAAGTGTGTTTCTTTAGTATGCATTAGTATGCATTTGTAAATATTCTAATCCGACGGTCACGATATGTTCTAGACATAGAGTGATCTGATGGTTCAACTTCTCTTAGATCATACCTACCATTGATCTGTGGCTTAACACCTGATTGGTCTATGATCTCTATTTAAAGAGCATAGAGGGTCCTTGGCTAGTTGATTGATTATGAGAAGCTCATGTAACTTTTTTTCTTTTGCATAATAAATTGCTCCGAGTATTCATTTGGCCAGGGCTGTGGACTGTTTCCCTCTCGAGGGTTTTAACCACGTGACAAACATTGGTGTATTGATCTGTGATCTGTTTGTGTGAAGCGGTTGTTCTTGGTGTTCGGTCCTTTGGGAGTACCCTGTGTACCCTAACAGATTGTTGTGCTTGTTATTCTCTCAGTTAAAAGATCCTAATATAATGCTAGCTTAATGTTAAAAATCTAACATGGTATCAGAGCTAACCTAAGAAGAAGACACTGCGCAGCTAGGGAAACTAGGGATTCCTACTTTATGGATCTCTCTCTAGATATTTTCAGCAAAAGAAGGTTGGAATAACTCTCCTCCCTAGGGCGCATCTTTCTGTCGAAGCAGAATCCAATTTTGAGCTTTTTCAGTTTTTGCCCCGACATTGCTGTCGAAAATTAGGGATTTCTACAGAAGTGGAATTTTTCAGTGAGCCCATGCCTGGATTGATCTCCTCCTCAAAATCAAAGTTTATAGATCAAGATCAAAGCATTTGGTTGGACAAAACTTCGAAAAAGCCAAACCCTAATATGCTCCTGAACCAACACTATAGAATTTCAGCTCCAAATCCAGATTTGGCATATTTGTTAGAATAATCAACCCATAGTTTACTACCTTAGACATTAATTTAATTATTTTTGTCTTATTTGCCTAGTTCATGTGTCCCACCTTGTGCAAGTTGTCTTTTGCCTATCCATAATGGTCAAACTTGCCTTATTTGACTCATGTAGCATATGGGAAAGCTAAAGAAATCAATTCTGCTTTATTCCTGGCCTCCTAGGCGCCCTTCTGCTTTTTATGCTTTATTCCCTGCTTTTTCAGTGTTTTAAGGCAAAAGGAAAAGCTAGACTAGGTGAGGTTGACTAGTTTTTTGTCCTACACATCCTCCTCTCTTTTCTCCTTGGAAAAGCATGTATGAGCTGCCATTCCACTACTCTTTAGCTTGCCTAAGCCTTTTTTCTAATTCGTGAGCTCCATGACAGATTTGGGATCAGCTTTTTACACCTATGGAGGATTTGCTTATTTTTAGTAAGCCTGCTTTATGCTACAATTGATTTGCTCCTCATGCATTTGAATCCCTGATGTATTCTATTTATTCAGCAGCCTATGTTATTATAGGGTTGGCTATTGTACACTAATGCAATACAGTTTAGTGTTCAGCTCCATATTCAGTCTCTTTTGTGAGTGATTTTGCATGATCAATTGTTAATTATTGTGAGTAAAATTAATCTATCACTAGGTTCAATTTCCACATGGTATCAGATCCATTGTAGATTATTTTCTCTCCTCCAAAATTGTTTTGCAGGTTTGACATCAGTGACTGGGAGCCTTCTACTGACAGCCGAGACAGATTTTCTAAGCTATGGATCAATCACAGAAAACTATCTTGACTCCCTTAAATTTCTTTGAATGGAAAGTAGAAATGGAGATACTGTTGAGAGTGAAAGGCCTCTACAGGGTGACTATGGCAACAGAAGCAGAGCCCAATGCAGCTGTAGAGAAGATAAAATGGCACAACAGGAGGGATGAGGCCTATGGTCTCCTGTGTCTGAGTATTTCCAGAGACCTCTTTTTCCATCTTGATGGATTGACATCACCGAATGAAGTATGGGAGAAGCTTTCTGATCTTTTTGGAAAGACAAATGAGATGAGGGGACATCAAATCGAAAATGAGCTGATTTCTCTGAGTCCCAGTAGCTTTGAATCCCTGCAGCTATATTTCTCCAAGTTCAAAGCACTAGTTTTGCAGCTGAAACAGTGTGGTATCGAAAAGAAGGATGATCAGCTCATCCTGGCCATTGTCTTGAATCTAGGCCCTGACTACTCAGTGTTTGTTTCGACCTTCTATGCCACAAAACTGACAGCTCGAACCTGGAAGATGCCTAGCCTTGTAGATTTCATGGAATCTCTCACACAATAACAGGACAAACTGGTGATGATGGGCATCATCAAACCATCCAAAGATCAAGCTCTGATTGCTGGAGATTCAAAGGTGGATTCAAAAAGCAAAAAGAAAGCTAAAAACCCACCTGAGCAAAAGAGAGACAAGAAACAGTCTCCAGAGGAGCCACAAGGTTCCAAGAAGAACTACCAGAAGAAGAAGAAAGAAATGAGCAAGTGCGCATACTACAATAAGGGAAATCACACTGAAATCTCTTGTATGAAAAATCAAATTGATATGCTGACCCAAATCTTGGAGAAGAATGGCATCTCCCTTCCAGAAAGCTCAAAGAAGAGAGAAGGAGGATCAAGTTCAGAAGACAGAGAGAGAGTTCATGCATTGGTTGCTGGCACAACAAGCTCACCTAGCTTCATCATTGATTATGGAGCTTCTAGACACATGGTTTCGACTAAGGAGGCATTCTCCTCACTGGATATGTCGAAAGGAACACCTATAGTACTGGGAGATGACTCTCTCACTGAAATTTTGGGCAAAGGGAGGATTGATCTTGATCATGGTCAGTTCAGCACTGTGCTGTATGTGCCTGGTCTTTCCTCCAACCTTCTATCAGTGTATCAGATGACTCACACTGGGTCTCCTAAGAAGGTCATATTCTCCCCTGATGAAGTTGAGATCACAGAGATCTCAAGTGGTAAAGTCATAGCTAAAGGAGTTGCAAATCATGCTCAAAAGGTATACATGTTCTCACACTTCCTACCCTACTCAAACCCCTCTGCTCTTCTGATTCATGCTAATGAAGCAAGCAAGATTTGGCATGAAATATTTGGCCACCTAAATTACAAGTATCTTTCTGATCTTAGTGAAAAAGAGATGGTCATAGGGTTGCCCAAGATAAAATTTTCCAAAGGAGTCTGCCAAGGTTGTATCCTAGGAAAACCCCCAGAGCACAAATTTGAGAGAGCTAGTCATGAGAGAACCTCTGCACCCCTCGAGCTAATCCACAGTGATGTTGCTGGCCCATTCCCTCATATTTCCATGAGTCAGGCCAAATATGCATTGAATTTTATTGATGACTTTTCCAGGTATTGCTGGGTTTACTTCCTGAAACACAAGTCTGAATTTTTTGGCCTATTCAAAGTCTTTAAGGCTTTGGTTGAGAACCAGTCTGGGAGGAAACTCAAGGTCCTCAGATCTGAAAATGGTGGTGAGTATGTCAAGTCTAAGTTTATTAACTATTGTGTAGATTCAGGTATTCAGATGCAGCATTCTATCCCTTACACACCACAGCAGAATGGTGTTGCTGAGAGAAAGAACAGATCACTGAAGGAGATGGCAACATGCATGATGGAGGCCAAAAATTTGCCACCAAAGTACTGGGCCAAAGCTATAAATTTTTCAGCCTATATCCAAAATAGGGTTCCTCATAAACATATTGAAGGTATGACTCCTTTCGAAGCATGGAGTGGGCACAAGCCAGATGTGACCCATTTCAGGATTTTTGGCTCAAAGGCTTGGGCTAGAATTCCAATAGAGAAAAGGAAGGCTTTGCAGCCCCAAAGACAAGAGTGTATTTTTGTTGGATATTCTGAAGATTCAAAAGGGTACAAGCTGATAAATTTGAGCACAAAAAAATCCTTTATTGAAAGGTGTGTTCAGTTTGAAGAAGAACCCTTTGCAGCAGTGGAAGTTGGTGAAGCCTCTTCACCACCTGAACCTCAGGAAGTAAGTAAAGAGTTTGTTGAACATTTTGATTCTGATTTTTCTGATGGAGATGAGTTTATTACAGACCCTAATAGCCCTAAAATTCCAAAATGGGCTGCCAAGACACTACATGCAGCAGGAGAGCTAGCTGGGGATCCCAATGACCCAAGGAGGACTAGATCTCAATTTGAGAGTGGTCTGTGCATGAAGGATCCTATGTTTGCTGAAAAATTCTATTTGATGGTGGAGTCTGATCCTTAAACATATGAAGAAGCAGCAGGAGATCCAAGATGGCAAGCAGCCATGAAGGAGGAGTTCAACTTGCTCCAGAAGAGCAACACATGGGAGCTAGTGGATCTTCCCCCAAGAAGGAAGTTAGTTCAGTGTAAGTGGGTCTACAAGACCAAATTTGCTGTTGATGGTTCACCACTAAAGTACAAGGCCATATTGGTATCCAAGGGCTACTCACAGGCTCATGGGATAGATTACAATGAGACCTTTGCCCCAGTGGCAAAGATGGATTCCATTAGGCTAGCTCTAGCAATTGCAGCCTCAGAGCAATGGGAGGTACAACATATGGATGTAAAGTGTGCCTTTCTGAATGGAGATCTCACTGAAGAGATATATATGCAGCAGCCTCAAGGTTTTTCTACTAACCCTTATCTTGTGTGCAGGTTGAGAAATTCATTGTATGGGCTAAAGCAAGCCCCAAGGGCTTGGTATGCCAAGATCGATAGCTTCTTGCTATCACTGAATTTTGTTCGGTGCAAATCAGATCCAAATGTCTATTTGAAGTTAGTTAATGGTTCATTAATGATCATTTTGTTATATGTTTATGACCTCCTCATTACAGGAAGCTCACAGGATGAGATTGTTTCCTTGAAGAGTGCTATGAACCAAGCCTTCTCCATGACAGATTTGGGGCTCTTAAGTCAATTTTTGGGGCTTGAGATTGCTCAAACCAAAGCTGGAATCAAGGTGCACCAGTCCAAGTATGCCTTGGATTTACTGAACAAATTCAAAATGAAGGATTGCAAAGCGAGCAAAACTCCTTTCCTTTCAGGAGTGAAGCTGGAAGAAGCTGATTCTTCACCTATGGTAAACAATACACTATATAGGCAATTGATTGGATGTTTGTTGTATCTGACACATACTAGACCTGATATTTATTATGCAGTAAGTGTGGCTTCTAGATACATGGATCAGCCTCATGATATCCATTGGAAAGCAGCCAAAAGGATCCTTAAACTTGTTCAGGGAACAAGGACACATGGGATCATGTATAAAGCAAAATTTGATCTTGATTTGATTGGGTTTACTGACAGTGATTGGGAAGGTGATAGCATAGAAAGAAATTCCACATCAGGATATGTGTTCATGCTTGCAAAAGGGCCAATCATCTAGTCAAGCAAGAAACAGAGTGCCATTGCACTCTCATCTACAGAAGAAGAGTACAGAGGAGTTGTTAATACAACAACTCAATGTTTATGGTTGCAGGGATTACTTGGAGAGTGTGGCTTTGAATCAGAGTACTCAACTACCATCTACTATGATAACCAGAGTACCATTCAAATCTACAAAGATCCAGTTCAGAAGCAGAGAACCAAACACATTGAGATCCATATGCACTACATCAGAGAGCTTGTGCATGATGGCACCATTCACTTACTCTTCTGTTCATCTTCAGTAGCTGATATCTTCACCAAAGCATTTTGTGAGAAGACCTTCAGCAATCTCAAATCACTACTAGGGATTGCTGATCATGCTATGAAGCATGAGTGAAGACAAGATTTCCAAATTTTGTTTTACAGTCCATGTTTAAGGGAGGATTTTCCCAAGTTGGTTTTGCCTCTTTCCTTGGTTGTATGGACATGCAGTATGTAAAATGGTGACTAAGCCTTGTTGCTAGGCCCTATATTTTTCTGATATATTACTCATAAGTCAGGCTTAAGGGGGGGGGGGGGGTTAGAATAATCAACCCATAGTTTACTACCTTAGACATTAATTTAATTATTTTTGTCTTATTTTCCTAGTTCATGTGTCCCACCTTGTGCAAGTTGTCTTTTGCCTATCCATAATGGTCAAACTTGCCTTATTTAAATCATGTAGCACATGGAAAAGCTAAAGGAATCAATTCTGCTTTATTCCTGGCCTCCTAGGCGCTCTTCTGCTTTTTATGCTTTATTCCCTGCTTTTTCAGTGTTTTAAGGAAAAAGGAAAAGCTAGACTAGGTGAGGTTGACTAGTTTTTTGTCCTACACATCCTCCTCTCTTTTCTCCTTGGAAAAGCATGTATGAGCTTCCATTCCACCACTCTTTAGCTTGCCTAAGCTTTTTTTCTAATTCATGAGCTCCATGATAGATTTGGGATCAGCATTTTACACCTATGGGGGATTTGCTTATTTTTAGTAAGCCTGCTTTATGCTAGATTTGATTTACTCCTCATGAATTCAAATCCCTGATGTATTCTATTTATTCATTAGCCTATGTTATTACAAGGTTGGATATTGTACACTAATGCAATATAGTTTAGTGTTCAGCTCCATATTCAGTCTCTTTTGTGAGTGATTTTGCATGATCAATTGTTAATTGTTGTGAGTAAAATTAATCTATCACTGGGTTCAATTTCCACAATATTGACCTGGTAAGATCTAAATATTTTGTATTTACATTTGAGGTTCTCATTTAAGATGTCTCATGATACCAATCTTTATAAAAAGCTTAAGGAAGCTGATAACTTCCACGCCTAGAAGTATAGAATCTCCCCGGTCCTAGAAGAAAATTAGTTGGAATCCTATATCAATGAGGAGGTTCTAGTTCCAGAGGGAGATGAGGCTAATGCCTTACAAAACAAGAAGTTGGTTATGGCAAAGAGGATTATTGCTTATTCAATCAAGGATCACCTCATACCACATGTGTCCTCTCTAAATACACCTAAAGCTATGTTTGATGCCCTAACCAAACTGTTTAAAGGAAAGAACACAAATAGGAAAATGACTTTGAGGAACCAGTTGAAGAATGTGAAGATTCAGAATGCAGAGACCATCTAGTCTTACTTTACAAGAGTGTATCGGATCAAGGAATAGCTGGAAGCAGTAGATGAGGAAGTAGAGAATGCAGATATTGCAATGACCACCTTGAATGGTCTCCCTAGGACATGCGACTCTTTCATCCAAGGGATCTATGACAGAAACAAGTTAGTCAAGTTCAGCAGACTTTGGGAAGAATGCTCACAAGAAGAAGCTCGGATAGCAGCTCGAGAAGAAAAGATGGGAAGTGAAGATCAAGCTCTCATAGTTCAATCCAAGAAACCCAAAAGGGACCATCATCATCATCATTCTAAAGGTAAGCACTCTTCCTACAAGAAATCTCAACTCAGATGTTATACTTGTGATGAAATAGGGCACTTTGCTAGAGATTGTCCTAGAAATAAAAGAAACTATCACAAGAAGAAAAACAACAAGAGAAGACATCATGCTCATGTTGTAGAAGATGATGAACCTTCCTCAAAGAGAAACAAGCAAGAAAGTGATGATTCTTCAAGTGATGAAGAATATGTTTTGATTTCCTCTCTCATGGGAAACATCACACATGGAAGAAATGATTGGCTTATATACAATGGGGCTTCCAAACATATGACGGGATTCAAAGAGTCTTTTGTGAGATTGACAACACATGAATCACCTCACAAGGTGAAGCTCGAAGATGAATACCAGTGTCCAATAAAAGGTAGTGGAGAATCCTCCTATAAGATAGACTCTGGAAAGTCCATGAAGATGAAGGATGTATTGTTTGTACTGTGACTCAGGAAGAACCTCCTCTCCATATCTGCATATGCAAAAGGCATGAGGGTTGCATTTGTAGATGGCCAAGTTCTCATGTGGCCAAAAGGAAATACCTTCGATGATGCAGTAGTGATTAGGGAACAAGAGGGAGGTCTATACAAATTAAAGGGCCATCTAGAACAAGCCTTGATCCATGAAACAATAGAGCCAAATGAACTTTGGCATAGAAGGCTTGCACATGTGCATTACATAGCACTACCACTTGTAAGCAAAGCTGTTGAAGGTCTTCCAGAAATTCAAGAAAAACATGATGGAGTCTGCAAAGGATGTGCGAAAAGAAATAATACAAAGAATACATTTCCAAGTAGCGAGAGCAAGGCAAAAGGAATCTTGGAAATCATCCACTCCGATGTATGCAGACCAATGTCATCAAGTTCACTAAGCGGGTATGTATACTATGTTTCTTTCATTGATGAATTTTCTAGGAAGACATGGATTTACTTCATGAAGAACAAAGATGAAGTTTTCAGCAAATTCAAGGAATTCAAAGCCTTGATCGAGAATCACACTGAAAAGAAGATCAAGACCTTTCGATCAGATAATGGCGGAGAAATCACATCAAATTAATTCAAAGAGTTATGCAAAGACTCAGGGATTAAGAGGGAGTTTTCCACTCCATATAATCCACAACAAATGGGATTGTAGAAAGGAAGAACAAAACTATCATGGAAGCTGCAAGAGCTATGCTTCATGATCAAGATCTTCACATGCATTTATGGGCAGAAGTGTTGAAATATTGTAACTTTGAAGAATATTATATATGTACTTTTTGTGGTCCCTAATGGTCCTACTGGGAGAACCAATTGTATTTCTTTATACTCCAATGCTTCTAATAGGAAGAACTAATAAGAATCATGAGGTAGTCCCCTCAAATTGTAAAGGTGAGTCATTAGCACCCCAGTTGTGGTTACTTGAGCCTACATGTTTAACTCGAGCCTACATGTCGAAATTAATTATTAAAGTGAACGGATGAATATAAATAGAGGTGCGGCATTCCTCATTTGGAACACACACACTCACTTGTGTAGCGCATGAGAGAGAGAGAGAGAGAAAGAGTTGTGGCTGGAGAAAAAGGAGGATCAGGATTTTGAGTTCTACCTTTAATCTTTTTGGGGCATCTATATTGAGGAAGCTTTTTTTGGGTTTTTCCCTTTAGGGTTTTCCCAAGATAAATATTTTTGTTCTTTTTGTATGGTTGTGCTTGTCTATATTTTAGTGATCTGTTGGCTTATGATTATGCTGTTATAATGCTAAATGTATTAAGATTTGATATAACCATTAAAAATTCAACATGGTATCAAAGCCACCCTGAAAGAAGACATTTTTTAGCTATAGAATCTAGGGCTTCTTACTTTTTGGGTCTCTCTCCACAATCCATCAACAAAAGTATGCTAGGCTAACTCTCCATTGAAGGGTGCATCTTTCTCTTGAAGCAAAATTCGATTCCAAGCTTTTTCAGTTTTCGGTGCAGGAAATTAGGGATTTCTACAAAAGAGGAATTTTTGAGTGAGCCTAGCATAGGATTTATCTCCTCATCAAAACAAAATTTTAGAGACCTGGTTCAATATTTTTGGTTGGGTGAAACTTTGGGAAAGTAAAACCCTAGTTTGACCTCGAGCTGGAAAAACCCTAAATACTAAAACTAATAAGTTTTGGTACATTCACTATATATTAGGAGTGGAAAAGGATCCAAATCTGAAACTTGCATAGGTCAAATATAAGATTCGGATGTACACTATGTCCGAACTGCAGCCTCAGATTCACTATATTCTGGGAGATATGATACCTCAAAGTTAGGGTTCCATCATTTTCCAGGATTCATCCCTAAACAGGACACCTAGGGAGAATTTCTATATCTTGGGATACAAAGGTCCAAATGAAAATTATGAAGATTCTCCAGAAAGGGCACAGACTGTATGTTCTGTCTTCTAAGGTTCAGACCCAGAATATGAAATGGTGACATGTGGAAGTCCATACAACTTAGATGTTCTGAACAGTCCTGTAATAGGTCACGTTGGGAAAATGATCATAAGTCCCAATGGGTGAAACCAATTCTACTAAAACCTATGGTGTTGGAACAGGTACAGGCGAGGCTACCATAGTACAAAGTTTCAGACATAGAGGAGTAGTAATTTTAGAGATATCACAGAAACAGTAGTAAGCATTTTTGCATAAGAAGTTGGTAAACTAGGGCTTCCTGTTCCAGGAGCTTCCCTCCACTATTTTCAGAATAGGAGTACATTGGATAGCTCACCTTGAAGAGATATATCTTTCTATCCAATCAGATCTGAAATATTCCAAGTTCTGAAAATTAGGGTTTCTCTAACAAACCCTAGATCAGCCAACTCCGGAACCAGGATGGACACTTCAAATTGATAAGATCTAATCTTTTGCTAATTTCAAATGAGGTTCTCATTTCAAAGTGATCTATCACCTCAGCTTGATAATAATATTGGTGAGGCTTACAACTTCCAAACATGGAAGTATTGGATCTCACTCATTCTTGAAGAAAATGAATTGGACACCTACATAAGTAGAGAGGTTCGAGTTCCAAAGGGAAATGAGGCTAAAGCCTTACACGTGAAGAAACTTGAATCATAATAAGAGAAGAGAAGATGGGAGAAACTAAACATCAAGTGGTCATAATTCAAAGAAGATCCCTCAAGTGATGAGGAATATGAAGAACTCAATTCTTGAAGAATCTCTTATCCATCTTATCATTTGGATAAGAAATGACGGTTTCATGAATGAAGAAGATGATGAAGCAGAATGATCAAGAGGGAGTCTACCCATGAAACAAATAAAAGATAAGTATTCAATTGTCATTTCATGATATTGTTTTGTATTCAGTTGATGTGTTATGCATGATAGAATGTTTGCATTAATGACAGTATGCATGTGATGATTAAGTAGCTCATGGTGCTATACACCTCTCCATTGCTACTTATATAGAATGAAACCTCCTTGCTGACATATTGGATTAGCACACAATATTAATGATGCCATCTATAAATTTTCTATGAAATATGGATGAATGTTGTATTGTATAAATAGTTGCATGATGCATAAGAATTTGTTGTTATGTATATGTTATATGAAATGGTTCTAACCATGCTACTTGTGCATTTGAATTATAGGAAAGGTCCTATACAACCTCCTACAAGAAAAGAAGGATGAGACTTGTTCTGAAGAACAAGTGATGACAATTCAAGATTCACTCCAGTAAACATAAATATGAAGCCCCCAGGTCCAGAGACACCGTGACGAAGAAAGAGCTTTAGAGAGTGGTAGATCCACCTTGAAGGATAAAGACCACCATGGGTAAGAGAGATAACTCAAGATGAAGAAAAGAATGGTGAGACTTCCAAACCAAAGTAAGAGGCCTCAGACACACTCTAGTTGTGTAACACAGTTGGGTTACATCATTGATGCTAGCCTTTTCGGCTATGAAAGAAGAGTAATAGTCCAGCATGGGGAATGATGTCTACGATATGGTTTCGAGACCTGAAGGGAAGTTCGTAGTATCTTTCATATGGATCTACCAAAACAAGTGTACAAAGCAAGGTTCATGGTTTACCTCAGAAATAATATACTATGAGATGACATACTCAATTGACCAGACCCACTAGAAGTAAATATCAAGAATAGAACAACCTATACAGAATGAAGAAGGAAGATGATACTCCACTTCAGGGGGAGTGACAACAGAAGATATCTGAGTTTGACATGGTACGACATGATGGATAGCTTCCTGATGGATTGACACTTTACCAAGAGTAAAGTGGGTTCCAACCTTCAAGGTTCAATGCAGAAGACTAGGATATGTTGATGACCTGACAAGATGAACTCATGGAAGAAGTTATGATGAAACAATACTAGAATGATGTCTGGGATATAGTACTCAAACCAGAAATCAAGAATGTGGTATCTTCCAAATGGATTTGCAAGATAAAATATGTTGCTGATAGAATTAAGGAAAGACTTGTAGCTAGAGGTTTCTATCAGAAAGAGGGAATTAATTCTGAAGAGACATTTACTCCAGGAAGCAAGGTACACTTCCTTCAGAACTATCATGGTAGTTTCTTCCATGATGAAGTAAAGACAAGCCTTCCTTAATGGTATGATTGAGGAATATTTTTACATCGAATAGTCATAAGGATTTGAAGTTGAAGACAGATGGACTCATGTATGCAAGTTGAAGAAGGCCCTCTATGGCCTAAAGCAAGCTCCCAGAGCTTAGTATGGAAGAATAGATAGTTTCTTGATGAGCACAGGATTTTCCAAGAGTAAAAGCTGATCCTAACCTTTACTACAAGGTTGTAGAAGATGAACCTGTCATACTATTACTCAATGTTATCATAACCGAACCGGTGATCAAACTGGTCGACCCTGGGAACCGAAGCCGAACCGAAACCGGACAAAATACAGGAAACAAACCGAATCAAAAAATCGGATGAGCAAAAATACTTAAATCATTCATATTTTCAAAAAATACATATATATCCATGTGCATCCATGTGAATTCAAACCATTATACAAAAATATGCAAATTTTCTCATGTATATAGCAAGTAAGAGCGCATAAAACCAAAATAGTATCGACTACAAATACATATGTAAATAAAAGTACATAAAAAAAGAGGTTATAAATGGCCTCTAAAGTCAAAATATAAGCATATGACTGTAGTTTAGATTCTAGAATCTACAATCTAATGATTCTAATCATATATCAGAATTATTCGAGTCCTCATGCTCAGACTTAGAATCATTATCTACATCCTCAACATGAGCATGGCTTGACTCCTCTAGTCCTGAAGGTACTTGTTTAATTGCAACATCAATGCTCACATCCTCTTGTTGTAGAAGAGGGCCCAAGTCCATCCACAATTAAATGTGATTGATATGGAGGGTGGGATCCTTCTTTTATAACATTAGAAGGGTCGTGGGTCAATTAAACAACTCACACGTGGATTCTATTTTTTATTTTATTGAAGAATTTGAAATTATCTTTTTTGGGGGGGTCCTTGGCATTTTTGTACAGAACCGGCTAGTTTTTTATTGAACCAGCCAGTTTGGAGAAAACCGGGTAGTTTTCTATGGAACCAATCGGTTTAGTGTTGAAACCGACCAATTTTGTATGGAACCAGCCAAAAACGGTTTGAGAGCATGATTTGAATCGGTGAAGCTTGTAAACCAGTCCAACCGGGGGGTTTATTCAAAATTGGTTGTGTTCTAATAACATTGCTATTACTATATGTGGATGATCTATTTCTGACAGGGAATGAGAAACAGATTGTAGAATGCACGAAGAAGTTCACTGAAGAATTTAGACCTTGTTCTAATACTTTATTTCCTAGGTTTGGAAGTATGAAGGAATCTTTCTCAGTCAGGGAAAGTATGCATTGCAAGTTTTGAAAAGATTTGATATGTTTGAATGAAAAGCCATGGCCACACCCATGGATTCCAACATGAAGTTATTAGCTGATGACTCATCAGAATTAGTGGATGTGACTCAATATAGACAGATTATTGGGTCATTGATGTACTTAACAAATACCAGACCAGACATTTGTTTTGCTGTGACCACCTTGAGTCAATATCTAGTTTAACCTAGACAGGTTCACCTAATATCCACAAAACATGTGATGAGATATCTGAAAAGGACTATAGACTTTGGTCTATACTATGATGGAAACCATGACTACAGATTGTATGGCTATACATATGTAGATTGGGCTGGAAGTATCTCAGACAGGAAAAGCACATCAGGTAGATGATTTTGTTTGGGGTCTACTATGAGTTCATGGTTTAGCAAGAAATAGTCCAGTGTTTCTCTTAGCACGGTTGAAGCAGAATACATAGCATATTTCTCTGCTAAGTTGTGAATCCATATGGCTTCAAAAGCTAATATCAGGTCTCTTTGACCTAAAGATGGATACTACAATGATTCTATGTGATAACCAGAGTTGTGATGATAGAGAACCCTGTGTTCTGTCATAACACATAGAAATCCAGTATTTATACATATGAGATAAGATGCAGATGATGATGTTTCAGTATTCCCATACTGAAGATATAGATGATGTTTCAATATTTACATACTATAGATGCAGATGATGGTGATTCCGTATTTCTATATTGAATATAGAGATGATGATGCTTTCAGTATTTCTATACTGAAGATATAGATGATGATGCTTTCAGTATTCACATACTGGAGATATAGATCGTGATAGTTTAGTATTCACATACTGAATATGTAGATGATGATGTGTTGACGAAGCCTCTGTCTCAAGTAAAGTTCGAACACTTTCAAGACAAGCTTGGTGTTGTTCAGAAAGACCTTCCTCAAAACGGGGAGCAATGATGTAGCAATGGGATTGTATCATCCTGGGACATCTGTCCATAATGGATTTGGTGACCTTGGTCCTTGAGAATGAAGACGGATTTCATCATCCTTGAACTTCGGTTCAAAATCTATCCAGAGACTTTGGTCCCCATGAATGTGGAGGGATTGCATCATCCTTGGACATAGTCCTAAAGTGATAGGGACTTATTCTCCCATAATCAATACGATGACTTCGGTTGTCAAGAATGTGGTAGGACTGCATCATCCTTGGACATAGTCCTAAAGTGATAGGGACTGATTCTCCTGTAATCAATCCGATGACTTCGGTTGTCAAGAATGTGGTAGGATTGCATCATCTTTGGACATAGTCCTAAATTGATAGGGACTGATTCTCCCATAATCAATCCGGTGACTTCGGTTGTCAAGAATGTGGTAGGATTGCATCATCCTTGGACTTAGTCCTAAAGTGATATGGACTAATTATCCTGTAATCAATCCGGTGATTTCGGTTGTCAAGAATGTGGTGGGATTGCATCATCCCTAGACTTTAAGTCCAAAAGTGATCCAAAGACTTTTTTGTCTTTGAGTTGTGGATTGCAGGTTGTTGCTACTGATGATGATGTTATTGATCAAAAAATCAGAGTGTGATGATGATGTCGTACTGATCGAAAGATCAGAGTGTGATGATGATGATGTATTGCTCGGAAGTTTGAAGTATGATGATGATGTATTGCTCGAAAGTTCAAAGTATGATGATGATGTTGCTGATCGAAAGATCAGAATATGATGATGATGATGTTGCTGATTGGAAGATCAGAATATGATGATGATGATGTTGCTGATCGAAAGGTCAAAGTGCTGAAGATGTTGTTGCTGATTGAAAGGTCAAAGTGCAGAAGATGTTGTTGTTGATCGAAAGGTCAAAGTGCTAAAGATGTTGTTTCTGAACGAAAGTTCAAAGTGTTGAAGATGTTACTGATCGAAAGGTTAAAGTGCTGTTGATGATGTTATTAATAAAAGCAGTCAAAGTGCTATTGTTTCTGAAGGCTGAAGATTGAAGATGAAGACAACATGATGTTGAAGAACTTCCAATGATTTATATATGTGTTACCCTAATGATGTTGATGATGTCCTCTATTTATCTGCTACTATTGTTGTTGTTGATGTTGTTGTAGAATACCCTTCTCGTCAAGGGGGAGTGTTGAAATATTGTCACTTCGAAGAATATTCTATATATAATTTTTGTGGTCCTCGATGGTCCTACCGGGAGAACCAATTGTATTTATTTATACTCTGATGCTTCTAATCGAAAGAAATAATAAGAGTCATGAGGTAGTCCCCTCAAATTGTAAAGGTGGGTCATTAGCACCCCAGTTGTGGTTATTTGAGCCTACATGTTTAAATCAAGCCTACATGATTAACTCGAGCCTACATGTCGGAATTACTTATTAAAGTGAATGGATGAATATAAATAGAGGTGTGGCACTTCTCATTTGGAACAACACACACACTCACTTGTGTAGTGCATGAGAGAGAGAGAGAGAAAGAGCAGTGGATGGAGAAGAAGGAGGATCAGGATTTTGAGTTCTACCTTTTATCTTTTTGGGGCATCTATATTGAGGAAGATTTTTCTAGGTTTTTCCCTTTAGGGTTTTCCCAAGATAAATATTTGTGTTCTTTTTGTATGGTTGTGCTTTTCTATCTTTCAGTGATCTTTTGGCTTATGTTTATGCTATTATAATGCTAAATGTTTTAAGATTTGATATAACCATTAAAAATTAAACAAGAAGCTGGCAGAACATCGGTGTATGTATAGAACCGTACTCCACACAGAGTACTAGAGAATAAGACACCTGAAGAAGTATTTTCCAACAAGAAACCAGAAGTCATCCATCTCAAAATATTCAGCTATCTAGTGTACATACACATTCCAAAAGAGAATAGGACAAAATTTGATCCTTTAGGAAAGAAGGGTATATTTGTGTGATACTCTGAAAGCTAGAAGTCTTATAGAATATACTTCCCAGGATTCAAGAAGATTGACATCAGCAGGGATGTCAGATTTGATGAATACTTTGCTTACAACAAATCCAGAAAGAAACCTGCTGAAGAACCTGAAGAACCTGAAGCACCTAGAATTCATGATACAACCATGAACGAAGAAACTCAAGAAGAAGATCGAGAATTTGAAGAACCTCAAGAGCCTGTAGATCCACCTTAGGAAAAGAATTCTCATAAGAGGAAACCTGCTTGGATACGAGAAGCTATCCAAGGTGTAGAAAGATATGGAGCTCCAGAAGAGAATCACAAATAAAGAAAGAGGACCAGATCCTGCTCCGAGTATGTAGCATTATTATGTGATTTTATCGATAAAGAACCTTCCAATTATGAATAAGCGGCAGAACAGAAAGAATGGAAGGATGCTATGATCAAAGAGTATCAATCGATCATGAGCAATGATGTTTGGGATGTTGTCTCAAGACCAAAAAGGAAGTCTATTATAACTTCCAAATGGATCTACAAGATCAAGCATGTTGCAGACGGTAGCATAGAAAAATATAAAGCGAGATGTGTTGCTCGTGGTTTCTCCCAGAAAGAAGGAATAGATTATGAAGAAAATTTTGCACCTTTAGCCAAATACACTTCCATCATATCAGTACTTTCTCTAGCTATAGTAATGAAATGGAAGATACACCATATGGATGCCAAGACTACTTTCTTGAATGGTGTAGTGGAAGAGGAAGTGTATGTGGAGCAGCCACTCAGTTTTGAGACACATGATAGGGAGTCTCATGTATGTAGATTGAAGAAAGCCCTATATAGTTTGAAACAGGCACCCAAGACATGGTATGGCAGAATTGATAGCTTTTTATCCAATTTGGGATTTACCAAGAGTAAAGCAGATTCCAACCTTTACTACAAGGTTGAAGATGGCAACCCAATGATGCTCCTACTATATGTAGATGATCTGTTTGTAACAGGTATGGATGGGTTGATTGCTAATACGAAGATGAGGCTTGCTTTTGAGTTCAAAATGAAGCACTTGGGTATGATGCATTATTTTCTAGGCATGGAGGTGTGGCAGAATGCAGATGGAATTTCCCTAGTACAAGGGAAATATATAGTAGAGATACTGAAGAGATTCGGGATGATGGACTGCAAGGCCATGACCACACCTATGGCATCGAACCTGAAGCTATTGAGTGATGCTTCATCAGAAGCGGTTGATGCTATGATGTATCATCAGATGATTGGGTCCTTGATGTACCTGATGAACATGAGACCAGATATTTTCTTTTTTGTGAACACCTTGAGCCAGTTCCTGATAGATCTGAGACATGTTCACTTGATTACTACAAAGCATATTCTAAGGTACGTGAGGGGTACAGTTGATTATGGGCTCAAGTATGAGGTAAGTCAGAAGATTAACCTAGAGGTTTATGTTGATTCAAATTGGGCAGGCAGTGCCATCGATAGGAAGAGCACTTCAGGGTGTTGCTTTAGTATGGGATCAGGTGTGATCTATTGGTTTAGCAGGAAGCATTCCTGTGTGGCACTAACTACAGCTGAAGTAGAGTATGTTGCAGCTTGTTTATCTAGTTGTGAGTTAGTATGGCTAAGGAAGCTACTGTCTAATTTATTTGATCTCCAGTTGGATGCTACTTGTATATATTGTGACAACCAAAGTTGTGTGAAGTTGTCGGAGAACCCTATGTTCCATGACAAGTCGAAGCATATCGAGATCAAGTATCACTATATCAGGGATATGGTACAAAGAGGAGCAATGAAGCTCCAATATGTTGTGACGGACGAACAGATAGCTGATGTGTTGACAAAGCCATTAGCCAGAGTGAAGTTTGAGTACTTCAGGGAGAAGCTTGGTGTTCTCCAGATCGAGGTTCCTTCCAAGGTGAAGTGATGAGTCCATGAGCCATTCTGACATGGTGAGAGGATTGGTTCCTTCCATGGTCAGATCTAAGGGCTGAGCCATTCTATCATGGTGAGAGGATTGGTTCCTTCCATGTCAAATATGAGTGTTGAGCCATTCTGATATGACTGTAGGATTGGTTCCTACATGATCAGATACAAGGGCTTTTTCCATTCTTTGAATGGAAGCACCTGGTCAGTTACCAGGAAAGCTCAGTCTGGGACTGAGAGCCATTTTGATATGACTGTGAGATGTAGTCTTACATGATCAAATGTGAGTGCATAGACATTCTGATATGATTGAGGGATATGTTTCCACTTGATCAGATATAAGGGCTGATGCCATTCTCTGGGAGAATGGAGGCACCTAGCCAGTTACCAGGAAATTTCAGTCTGGGACTAAAGGCCATTTTGATATGACTGTGAGATGTAGTCTTACATGATCAGATGTGAGTGCATGGCCATTCTGATGTGATTGAGGGATATGTTCCCACTTGATTATATATAAGTGTTGATTCCATTCTCTAGGAGAATGGACGCACCTGGTCAGTTACAAGGAAAGCTCAGTCTGGGACTGAGGGCCATTTTGATATGACTATGGGATGTGTTCTCACATGATCAGATATGAGTGCTGGGCCATTCTAATGAGTCAAGGTCAGATGTAAGGGCTAGGCCATTATGATGATTCAAGGTCAGATGTAAGGGCTGGTCCATTTTGACAAGTCAAGGTCAGATGTAAGGGCTGGGCCATTCTGATGAGTCAAGTTCAAATGTAAGGGTTGTGCGATTCTAACATGGTGAGAGGATGAAGTTTCTTCCATGGTCAGATGTAAGGGCTGGGCCATTCTGACATGGTGAGGGGATTAAGTTCCTCTCATGGTCAGATGTGAGTGCTGGGCATGCCTTTCTGATGATTCAAGGTCAGATCTAAGTGTTGGATGGGCCATTCTGACTTAGGCTCAGATATAATCGTTGAAGAAGACCTACATGGAGGCTAGGCCTACACCCAACATGAAAAAGGGCCAGCTCTGTAGAACTTCCTATGATGGGAAGAATCATGAGATAGCATCCGTGATGATCCGGTGATGATGATCCAGCAGTGATGATCTAGATCGAGTGATGATATAGATCCAATGATGATGTTCCAATGATGATCCAGATCGAGTGATGATCCAGATCCAAATGAAGATGAATTGAAGATGACAAGAACTCTAGGATGATCCAGATGATACGAAGAAGAAGACTTGTGCTGATAAATTGTGTCGAGAGAATACCTTCCTAGTTAAGAGGGATTGTTGATGTAATTGTAACTTCGGAATGTATTCACTTATGTATCTTATGTATTGTACCCTGATGTTTATTTTGGGAAGTGTTTGTAATGTAATTGAGTCATTTCATGCCTCGATGTTCCAATTTGGAGTTTCTACAATGTAAACAATTCATGTCAAGTCATTGTGGGTAACCCTCCTATTGATCAAGGGTTAAATCCCCTTCAGTTCCGGGGCACTAGGGTTATTAGAATCTCCTAGAGAATTTGGCCCTAGTAGGTTATTGTGAAGTTGAGAATTAGTATAAATAGAGAGTGAGCCTCTCTATTTATCACACACTCACTCACACTCAGTTGTAGCGCATAGTCGAGGAAGAAGAAGACACTAGGGCTAGGAAGAAAGAGGCTACTGCTGTCGGGAGATCATCTTACTGTTTTGGGGTTTTACTTTTGGTGTTGATTCTATATCTGAGGAAGTTGTGGGGTTTTCTCCATTTATAGTTTCCCCAAGGAAAAACACTATGTTCATTGTCTCTTATGTTTGATTGTTGTTCTTTTTATTTTCTCAGTTAAAAGATCCTAATATAATTCTAGCGTAATGTTAAAAATCTAACACATTATTCATTCATCATTATAGCAGATCTACCAATGGGAAAAACATCATTCATCATTATAGCAGATCTACCGGTGGGAAAAACATATCTAAAATATGACAATATCCATAAGAAGAAAGCATTGAATTATCCATTCATATGCAGATTTATTCATCATTCATTATCAGACTCACAGTAATGCAAAGTAGGAAAAGATAAAAGGGCAACAGGAGTTCAGGTCAATCCACATCAAATCATATTAATTCCATAGAATAGATCACATATCAAAACATACAAGGATCCAGTATCATATCACATTGTCTATCATAAAAAAACTCTTCTTAACCATGATTTTCAACAAACTGTTTGTTACATGCATACTTCTTCTATTTATAAGCTTGTGCCTTTACATTCAAGGTCCACTTCTAACTAAATTATAACTGATTTCTAACTGATTTAACCACTAAGGACCAATAGTCCAAATAAATGGTCAACAAGTACAAAACATGACATGGAAATATCAAAAAGTGGCCTATTTGCCGCCTATCGCGCTATCTTTGCCTTGCACGGTGCCACGTGAGCATGCGCAGCATCCTAGATGTTGCACAACTCACTTTCCCAAACCCTTTCAAAAAAATAAATAAGATATTCCTTTCACAACATCATCCAACTCATAGAATATCCCTCATACAAATCTAGTATAAAACTACTTCAAGATTGAAGCCAAAATCCATGAAAACTAGTGATACAATGGCATGGGAATGCAAGCTTTTCACATAGGAAATTCTTGGATTTAGAGATGAATAGAATATGGGAATGAGATTAAAGAGTCTTAAATAATATATGGCTTCCCCAACATCATCAGACTCATATAAATGTTCTCATACAAATATGATATAAAGCTACTTTAGTATTGAAGCCAAATCCATGAAAACTAGTTATTCAAGAGCTCTTGGGAGTTACTCTCCTTTAACTATTATAATTTCTTGGCTCCTTATATGATAGTTTACACCACATAACCATACAATAATTTTACATTACCCATGTGTTATAATTTGGATGAAGATCATGCCAAGTTCGTGGGAAATCTAGTCATCCAAAGGCTCCATAAGCTTCCAAGTGTCTTCATGAATTCATGACACCTTATTTTCTTAGAGTTTATGATTTATATGACCCATTTAAATGTGAAATGGTAAAATAAATTCATTTTGGGTCCCATATCCCCTTATTACAAAATTTATGTCTCAATCTCAACCTAGGGAACTAGTAGTTGGTGGAACATTATTTGCAAGTAGTCTTATTTGAAAATTATTTAATTGGGACATGACATGGTGATGAGAATATTGTAGATAATCATGCAGATATATATGATACTGAAATAGAAAATGTCGACCTAAATTCCATATTACAGGAAGAAGAATCACAAGCCAATACCCAACAAGACCAATTCCTCCTATGGGGTTCTAACATCTCCAAACCATTGTGTCCTCAGTTAGTGTATTTTCTAGAATTTGTAGCTTGGTGATCCAAATAGTATTCCCCTAGTAAAAATGATATCATGTCTCTAGAACTATATACCACCTTATGAAATATAGAATCCCCCAATCTGCAGAGAATGATTGGTATTCCAAAATTTTTGAAAATGCAAGAGCTTAATGAAATAGCTTTTTCATCCTCCTACCAAAACCTTACCCCATTCGAAACATAAATTTTTCTCCTAAAACCTTTATAGAAGGGATTTTCTCTCCCTAACACGTCCTCACCTTATGTAATTGTAGTATTCTTTGAAGCATCCAAAAAAGTCATATCACTGATTTGTATAATTATCAGTTATGAGAATGGAAACCAAGTTGATGAAGTGAATTTGGGTTTCCTATTGAGTCTAACCCCCGTGTATACAAATAAATTCCCCACATATGACATATGTAGGCTCCTATCAATAAACATTCATGAACATTTGGAAGAGTTCCCTATCATCCCTTTTTTCAAATACCCATCCTATCTCTTTTACTTGTTTGTTTACCAAAATTATGAATATTTCAAGGGTTTAAATTTAGAGATTACTAATTAGGACGGAAAATAACTTCCAATATTCAAGTGGAGTGAAATATTCTTAATAATGGATTATAACACCAATTATTCTAAATTTACCAATGAAGTGATGAAAATAGTTACACCATAATGGTTCAGAGCCTCTTAGAATGTTCCCTAAGAATCATAAACATCTATGGTTCACACCAGATATTGGGATAGGGGATTGGTTCCTCTTTGAGGAATACATAGTGATCAAGGTCTACGGTTTTGAAGGGGAGCCATATCATATCCCATGTTTCCTCACTCCTAAGCAGGGTAATTTTTAGGGGCAAAATTTTGCCAATTGGCTATTTTTTGGTTTTTTTCAAAAAATAAATTCGTTATTTGGTCGTTTTTAGCATCTAATATCGCCTATATTTACATAAAATATGTTTTTTTATCATAATATTTGCCAAAATGTACACATTTCAGTGCTAATTTTGTGTTTCATTTTTAATATTCACCTACCTATCTATAAACACATTTTTTTCAATCCAAAACAATTGCCTAGAATACTATACTTAAGTATCATATTAGAATCCTTAGAAAATACCCTAAGACTCCTAGGGTGCTTGAAATGGAGCATGCTCAACAAAGGTTCATAGTGGATGAAAGAAATTTCAAGCATTACAGACACCACAAAAAATTTAATCTACCTCAAGCAGTACAACATTTGGAAAATTTCTTGATCCAACTAAAATTAAAAACAATAGAGGCTTTTGCTTATGACCCCCATGGGTGTTGATTGTACAATTTCATGATTCATTCTATGGAGTTGTGAGTAATATCAAGTCAGACTTATGAGTCATATTAAGTCCTATGTATACTCATATGATTGAGGTGGTGATGTTGTATTATAAAGCTTATGAGTAATATCAAGCCGAGTCTTGTGATTAATATCAAGACTATACTTGTGAGTAATGTCAATTCAAGTATTCTCATACAAGTTACCTTATGAGAATGGATCTCTAATTATTAATATGATATTATGTTGTATCAAGATTGAATTATTGTATTGTATCAAGACCATGGACCTCCATTTGTTGAGGTGGTTATACTATGTGATATATTTCTAGTCATAGTCATTGAGTGCTATAAGTCTCGTTTAGGGCTTATCTACCCCTAGAGTTAACTAGTTTAGCATATGACTATATGGATTGGGATAATATATATATGATCATCAATATGTATGCAATAATTCTTCTGAGTATGATATGATAAGATGGATAAATAATACACATATGGACCACACATTAATTATTTAATGATTATGAGATAAATCATAAAGAAAGAGAAATTGAATTGCCCATGCAAAATGTTTGAGTGAACTCAAGTTATAAAGCTTCAGTAAAATATGAATGCCTTAATCAATGAATCATCCAAAGCATCAATTGGACTATTAGTGAATGCAATTAGTTAAGTAAAATAAGAGCTTAATGTTCATCAATCGTCATGCATCGGCTAACTAAAGAGATCCATGCAAATATTAATAATAGAAATTGTGCATGGATGGAACTAAGAGTAAAGCATTGTTGACACTTGAGTTAGCTTGTTAACTAAGTGATCAACATTCAGCTAAACATTGAGTTCAATTTAGTTGTCATTCAGTTAAAGTTAGTTAACATTCAGTTCAAATGAGTTAACATTCAGTTCAAGTAAGTTAACATTCATCTCAACTCAGTTAACATTTAGGTCAAGTAAGTTAACATTCAGTTCAAGTAAGTTAACATTCAGTTCAAGTAAGTTATCATTCAGTTTAAGTCAGTTAACATTCATTTCAATTCAGTTCAATTCCAGTTGAAGACAATGAACATTCAGTTAAAGCTAATTGATGAAAGGAAGGATGCTAATGTTTTCATGGAGTGAGTTCTAGTTATCTCCTCTTTGTGAATGTACTACATGGTTCTCTCAGTATGTTTACTGAGCCTCCTATGTGCTTCCTTCTACATGCTAGGGTGTTTGGCTTGTTATTAATATGATAGGAATATGGAAAGTTCCATACAGTTGGATACAGTTGTTTTTATAGGTTTACATTGGATCTCTCTTCTCTACTGTTGTGGCGATATCTATTATCGGGAAATCTACTTATGTGTTGTAAACCATTCACTGCAAATCTATATATCATACTCAAAGAATTGTTGGGTTTTTCGTCCTATGTTTTTAGAGGGTTTTCCTAGGGTATATCTTGTCTCTCATGGTTGATTGATTTACATGGTTGTTTTATGGAGCTGATTTATGTGGCTGATATATTCATGATATTTATATGTGGATGATATATTTATGAGATTCACATGTGGCTGATATATTTATATATGGTTTATTTATGAGATACATATGTGCTGAAATTGATTGATAAAAGTGTTAAAGTTTAAGCTTCTTTGATTTTGCTCAAAACATAAACAATGGAGTTATATCAAAATAGAGAATTGATAACAAAAACTATGTGTATGATCCTATTCCAATACTAGAGTAGAAGAACATAGAAAATATGCAAATTTGGGAGGAGGTTCAAAGGAATCTAAAGAGAATGGAAGAATAAAGGATACATGAACAACAATCCAACAACAAAAGAGGATAAGAAGTGATATCTTCAAATATGGAGGTCGATGATATTATCCAAGAGAACACAACAAATCAATACAAGATTGAAGAGGAAGAAGTGTCAAAAGAGAAGAATGTAAAACTAACCAAAGAGATAATAGACATGAAGCCACAACCTTCCTACATAGGAGTAGGACCAGCAGTAAAATTTACACATTATCCTACTTTGAATTTCACACAAAAAAGGATGCTCTAGATTGCATCATTAGAGTCACCTTTTGCATGTCTAATACATGTTCCTACTAATTTACATACTAAATATAAAGAATTAAGGGAAAAAATGTGAAAATAAAAAATGATGCTAGACAAGATATAGGAGCATCAGGTAGGAGTTTACTCACAATAGAAGATAACCAAAATAACACCCTAAGATGGTTTGTGGTACAACCCATAGTCCCAAACCCTACCAACATGAAATATTATAGAGATGATGAATACCAACTAGACTTCAACAAGATTGAAAAATTAGAAAAATTGGATTTATTCAGGAAAACTAGTGATATAATATGCAATGAGGTGGTGCATTTTGTCAAGGCAGAAAGAAAATTCAGGACAGTCCTTAAGAAATTTGAAGAACTCTAAAAGGAAGATAAATTCACAGTAAAAGATAAACGGGTGATTATCAAGATCTTAGAGGAGAAGATATTAACCCTTAGTGTGAACCCAAAAGATATCTCACATGTTTCATCTATTATGAAGGAAAAATATAATCAGATAGCTTTTCTTAATAAGAAATTGAAAATCCCAGCAATAGAGCTAGTATAGACCCTAGAATTAAGGCAGACACATGAAGAAAGTGAAAAGAACTATGAAAATATGCTTCACTTCCAGAAATTAACTAAAGACACGAGAGAAGAAATTAATGAGGTGAATTAATAGATAAATACATTAAAATTGTAAAAGACTTCTATATCCCATGAACAAGTAACTCCAAGTATATCTTACACTACTCAAGAAAGGAACTAGATCACATGAGCAAAACTAGAAGCGAGAGATCCTGAAAATTCAGAGAAGTAGGTATAAGTGGTTGATGTGGACGTTATGGATGAATACTCCCTTGACAAGTAGGTTGATAAATATTGTCAAATCAAAGAGCTGGAAAGTCATTTCCAATAGAAAGAGGAAATAATGGTGGAGTTATAAGGGGAAATCTCAAACAAAGAAGATAAAATCTATGATATCAAGAAAGAAATGGATTATCTTAAGAGTCAAATAGTCAATATGGAGATGGATATAAAGCGATATTCATTGATAATAAGGACAAACAAATACTTATGGGAAAAGGTATCTTAGTTGATAATGGATGAACGGGACATTGTTATAGCTGGTTTTACCACACTTGGTAGATCATGTGTTTATGGCCTTCCTTGTCCCTATGCAGACTCTTTGGACCCACTTTGCTCAAAATAAACTTTGATGATCTAATAAATCCCTTAAAAAAGTATTATTTATTTCTATACACGGGTCACCCGCTTACAGACCATGTGTACAGCTTGCTCCACTATGGACCGCGCATATCAGGAAATGTGCCCAGAAATAAAATATCTGGAGTTTCCTTAACAAGTCACGAATAAATTGATTATTGGCCATCCATATTCTTGGAAACAATCTGACTCAACCCTTCACTTCCTATTGAAGGGATATATATTGAACCTCTTGGATGCATTAGAGGAGGATAAATTATGAGAGAAAGGAAACTATAGTGGATTTGTGCCCCATTCATACATGCTTGAGTATGCATCCCTTTGTCCTTTTGAGTAGTCATTGATGCTCTTCCCAAGCTTACAATTGTCTTGTGAGCTTGCCATTAATATGGAGGATTGAAGTGGTGGAGGCCTAGGTGGAGGACTCGATTTCTCCATTTCGAGGAGGTGACAAAAGAGTTTGTCACATGTATCTCTATTTATAATTAATAGAAATATCCATTTCTCATCCATTGTATGTGTGTAACTATGAATATTCTTTTCTATGGATTTTGTTTCTTTGATTTATATATATTGTATTTATATAGGCTATAGTAGGCATAACACTTAATATCTATCATTCTTGTTTATTCTGTTGTTGTTGAGAATGGAATGTAGGTGCAAGTGTGGTTATAAGCTCAACGAGGATCTACTACAACCGTCCGAAATAAGGTACGTTCTTCATCCCTTAGTGTTAGCCTTATTTATCTCTATTACATGTGGAAATGGATTGATTCTGATGTCTTACTATCTTTTGTGGTCTACCCCAAGCCATAGGAAGTTTTCTCCGTAACAGACATATTTGAGTTATACAAAAGGAGCTTGAGACATGTAAGACCATCAAGGAGGAAACAAAGAGAGTAGAAATAAAACTATGGAAGATGAGAAATATGGATGAGCAAGTAATATATTACTTAAATTTTAGGAGAAAGAGTCAGTTGGAACAATTGCAGATATCAAGTAGGACTCCAATCATAAAAGTGGCCAACCAAATTATTTTCAAGCAAAATTCCTGAAAAGAGCACATATTAGCTTATAGATGTCGAATAATGATATAATCAATTTCAAGAGAATGTTTGAGAAAGTAATAAATTTAGGACTACCCCACCCATGGGATGGAAATGGGAAATTTTTTGCTAAAGAAGAAGTTAAAGAAAGCATAAATCAAAAGAGGAATGAAACACCTTACACCAAGCAATTAAAAAGTGTAATTTCAGAAGAATGGGTCATTGAAAATATCAATCCACAATTCCAAATATAGATGACCTTAAGGAGGTTATTCAAGGATATAGATCCAGCTTCTTATACCAGAAATATATATGTATAACTTTATTTGGATTCTTTGAAATCTCATAGAATGCCAATAGAGAATGACTGGAAAATAGTGACAAGGTACTCTAAATTAGATACACCTCAATTTCCACAATATACAGGGAAAGCCTCAAGTACACAAGGTATTATATAATAGAGTCAACAATATCAAACAGTGTCATCATATTTCATGAGCTATCCATCACCTGTATCTTCCAGGACACCAACAGGAAATATGAATACGCTTGTGTTGCCACACACACATCTAGAGAATACTCCTGCAACTCAGCAAACTGCTCCAACCCAAATATATATTAGGGGACATGTGTCTCTAGACAAAGGAATAAAAAAAAGTACATATAAGAATACAAAATGAAAAGTGTGTGAAGGAGTCAGTAAAAAAGTTAAATGTAAAATGTCTTTTTTTTGTAAAAGAGTCATAAGGTGAAAGTATGTTACAAGTCACTTTAGGGTCGACTAGATTCAATTAGATTTTGAAGGCTATATATTATAGTAAAATCCATGAGCTTGAGGATGACAATTTTAGATTCAAAAGTATTTTGTATTTATTGTTGAGTCAGATGAATACTTTTTCCCCGTAATATTTTTGTTAGATATTAAGGATAGAGAGTCATACAGAGAATTCTTTATTTATTTTTTTCCACTGTAATATTGTTCCATTGTATATGAGAGGGTTCAAGAGATGATCAATAAAAGTCGCAGCATCATATTTGGTTCTAATTTAGTATTGGTGATGCTTTGTTGTGATTAAATTTTGATTTTAATATCATAGATTCAAATTCTTGTTTTCTTTTGTCATAATAATTAAATATTTTAAGTTGATACACCCGTGTATGGAGTTCTTCTTCCAGTGTTGTAACCATGAATGTCTTTTTGATAAAAAAATTCATGAAAATCCTCATGTAATTCCTTTCTTTCTGTAAATAATTACTAAATTCTGTATTTTATAGCTCAGTACTTCATATTTTGTCTCAATTTAGGAAATTCACTCGTTGACACTTCTTAAATTCTCAATATCACTTCATCTTTTAATTATACCTTCATTTCCTTATTTTTGTTGTTGTGCTCTATAGAATTCCTCTACAATTTTACATCTGAAAAATTGTTCATAAACCAGTTAATTTCCCAAAGAACTCAAATAATGATTCAAATTCAAGTAAATTTCAAGATATATCTCTAATATTTCTAAAAGTTGATCCCTACCATGCCTAGGCATGGTCTATTTTCAATCTAGTCCACCTTTGGGAACTAACATGCACATGTTGTTTTGGTTTGGACTAAAGCTAATAAAATAAAAGTAGGACATTATTAAACATACATGAATTTTCTAATGTGGGTCATCGAAGTGGTAATGGAAAAATTGGAACATCATTTGGGTGAATAGAGGAAGGATCAGTATAATATTATTTGAGACTCCTTTGAAAAGTGGTAATAATGCAAAAATAAATTTCACTCAATGATGTCTCTTATAGAAACTAACTTCACCACCTTTAAGGTGGAAATAGTTACTTACATTCACTGGTACAATGTGAAGTAACTCACTAATACATACCTGAAATGGGGAAATTTTTCAAATAAGCAATAACCCTCCCATGCACCCTCCCTCCTCCCCCACACCACTCTCAATTTCCCATAGCCAATTTAAGTAGTGCACAAAGAACCATGGATTAATTATGATATTCTATGTAGGAAGGATTGTTATGAGTGCTCTTTAAATTTTCAAAGGAGGAATAATATCATATCACGGCATAAAATAGTCATTTATGGCTCATGGACCATGCACACAATCCAAATTACTACACATGTTATATATAGGGAATACTTGGTTTATTTGTTTTTTATGGGAATCATTACAAGGTTTTTTGCATCAAGTGTGGTTATTAAAACATCACTTCACCCATGCAAATGAACATTTGGCACACACGTTCCATATGGGAATCATTTTGAGTTTTTATGGAATTTGGATGGTTCTTGGCACCTTATGGATGTTTCTTGTGGACTTGTATATGGTATGAATCAGATCACTACAATCATAGGGACTAAAAGAGGATTTTATGGGTTATGGATTATGGACATGATTCAAGACCACCAAATAATCCTTCTGAAGGAATATTTGTCCTATAATTGTTGTATGAGTGCCATTTCAAGGTTTTGAGCATTGGAGATGAGGAAAAGTAATATTCATATCAATAAAGTGTTGGAGGATCATATGCAACAACTTCATCACTAAACTCACCATAAACTTGGTGAGGATCAAAAACCACCATTGATCATATTTTTGATTATGGTGAGTAAACGAGCCAATAATACAAGAAGAAACCACTTGTATAGGTGAGAGTTTCAAGATATCATATAAGAAGTAACTTTCAAGGGATATATAGCCAAGTGAGATATAGGTTTCTATCTAAAAAGAAGGAAATGGTCCTATTATTTATTAAACTAGCTATTGAATTGAACACCTAACTCTGGGAGTAAGTTGCAGGAATCAAACTTCATGAAACTAAATAAGTGTTGGTAGGGGTTTTGGGACAAGTTATTTGTGTTGATGTAATTGTAACTTTGGAATGGATTCACTTGTATATATTATGTATTGTACCTTGATGTTTATTCTGGGAAGTATCTATAATGTAATTAAGTCATGTCATGCCCTCATGTTCCCATCGGGAGGTTCTATAATGTAAACAAGTCATGTCAAGTCATTATGGGTAACCCTCCGATTGATCAAGGGTTTAAGTCCCCACAGTTGTGGGGCCCTAGGGTTATTGGACTATCCTAGAGAAGTTGACCCTAGGTGAGTTATTTTAAGTCAGGGAAATAGTCCCCACCAATGTGCTAAGGATAACCATCCTTGTCGATTGGAGGGGAAAAGTCCCCACAAGTTGTGGGGCACTAGGGTTATTAGAATCTCCTAGAGATTTCAGCTCTAGTAAGTAATTGTTTAAGTGAGGGCAACATGTTGGAGAGGACATTAAGTGAATGAAAGAATATAAATAGAGAGTGAGTCTCTCTATTTATAACACACACACTCACTCACTGGGGTGCATGAGTGAGAGAATAAGTTGCTAGGACAAGAGAGAGACTACTGTTGTCAGGAGATCATCTACTATTTTTGGGTTTTAATTTTGGTTCTGATTCTATCTCAGAGGAATTTTTGGGGTTTTCTCCTTTATGGTTTCCCTGAGGAAAATCTTTGTGTTCATTGTCTCTTGTGTTTTATTGTTGTGCATGTTATTCTCTCAGATAAGATCCTGAGATCATAATGCTAGCTTGAATGATAAAAATCTAACATGGTATTAGAGCTAACTTGAGAAGAAGACATTGTGCAACTAAAGAATCTATGGCTTCTTAATTTTTGGGTCTCTCTCCACAGTCCATCAGTAAAAGTATGCTAGGTTGACTCTCCATTGAAGGGTGCATCTTTCTGTCAAAGCGGAATTCAATTCCGAGCATTTTCAGTTTTCGGTGCGGGAAATTAGGGCTTTCTACAGAAGAGGAATTTTTGAGTGAGCCCAGCATAGGATTGATATCCTCATAAAAATCAAATTTTAGAGACCTGGGTCAAGATTTTTGGTTGGCTGAAACTCCAAGAAATTCAAACCCTAGTTTGACCCTAAGCCAAAAAAATCCTAAATACTAAAAATGATAAGTTTTGGTACAATCCCTATATCTCGGGATTGGAGACATTTCAAGAGATGAAACTTTCCCAATATGAATATAAAATCCTTATTTACACTATATCTAAAATGCAGCCTCATATTCACTATATTCTAGGAGATATGATCCCTCTAAGTTAGGGTTCTACCCTCTTCCAAGATTCATCCCTAAACAGTACACCTGGGGCGAATTGCCATATCTTGGGCTACAAAGGTCCAAATGAAATTTATGAAGATGTTACAAAAAGGGAACATTTTTATTTTCTAGGGTACAATTTTAAGACCTCGACGATGAAACCATGACATGTGGAGGTCCATACAACTTCGCTATTCTGAACAGTCCTGTAATAGGTCACCTTGGGAAAATGATCATAAGTCCTAATTTCTGAAACCAATTCTGATGAAACTATGGTGTTGAAAGAAGAACAGGTGAGGCTACCTCAATGTGAAGTTTTAGACACATAGGATCATTAATTTTGGATATACCGTAGAAATAGTATTAGGCATTTCTGCAGAAGAAATTGGGAAACTAGGGATTCCTGTTTCGGGAGATTCCCTCCACTGTTTTCAGAAAAGGAGTACATTGGAAAGCTATACTTAAAGAGATATATATTTCTATGCAATCATATCCAAAATATTCCAATTTTTGAAAATTTGGGTTTCTCTGACAAACCTTAGATTAGCCAGCTCCGGAACCAGGACGAACACCTCAAATCAGTAAGATCTAATCTTTTGCTATTTTCATTTGAGGTTCTCATTTCGAAGTGATCTATCACATCAGCTTGATGATAAGATTGTTGAAGTTGAAAAATTACAAGCATGGAAGTATATGATCTCTTTGAAGAAAATGAATTGGATACCTACATAAGAAGAGAGGTTCTTGTTCTAGAGGGAGATGAGGCTCAAAGCCTTACACAAGAAGAACTTAGTCAAGGCCAAGAAGATCATTGCTGATTCAATCATGAATCACCTTGTACCACAAGTGTCTTCCCTAGAGACACCAAATATGTTTTATTCCTTGACCAAGATATTTAAAGCGAAGAACATAAATCATATTATGACTTTTAGAAAATAGTTGAAGAATGTAAGGATCCAGAATGCAGAGACCATACGGTCATACTTTACGAGGGTCTCTGGAATCGAAGAACAACTTGAAGCGGTAGAAGAAGAAGTGGAGAATGCAGAAGTGGTGATAACCACCTTGAATGAACTCCTAGGATCATGGGATTCATTCATTCAAGGAATGTGTGCCATAAGGAAGTGATTACTTTCAGTAGACTCTAGGAAGAGCACACACAAGAAGAAGAAGCTCGACTCATAATAAGAGAAGAGAAGATCAGAGAAACTAAAGATAAAGCTCTAACCATCCAAAGAATATCCCTCAAGTGATGAGGAATACGAAGGACTCAACTCTTGAAGAAACTCTTATCCATCTTATCATTTGGATAAGAAACAATGCTATTATGAATGAAGAAGATTATAAAGTTGAAGGCTCAAGAAGGAGTCTACCCACGAAACAAATAAAGATAAGTATTCAATTGTCATTTCATGATATTGTTTTGTTATGCATTTGTTTATATTCAGTTAATGTATTATGCATGATAGAATGTTTTCATTAATGACAATAATACTAATATGCATGTGATGGGTAAGCAGCTCATGGTTCTATACAACTCTCCATTGCTGCTTATCTAGAATGAAACTTCTTTGCTGACATATTGGATTAGTGTACAATCTCAATGTTGTCCTGGTAGAGATGGAAGGCATCTAGAAAGTTTCTGTGAGATATGGATGAATGTTGTATTGGCTAAAGTAGTTGCATGATCATATATTTATCCATAAGAATTTTCTAGTATGAATATTCCTTATGAAATGTTTCTAACCATACAAATTCATTTGACTTGTAGGAAAGATCGCATACATAATCACCTACAAGCAAAGAAGGTTGAGACTTCTTCCAAAGAACAAGTGACAACAGTTCAAGATGAAGAATAATATGACAAATGCAGTGAAATCATTGATGCAGAACCTTTCAGCTATAAAGAAGTAACCAAGAATAAAGGGAAGACCAGTTCAAGAAGAATGATCTCTAGTATACAGTATCGATACGTGAAGGGAAGTCTGTAGTTCCATCATGCAGTAGATGGAAACATCATGGGATACAAGGAAATATTCGTAACACGATGCTTCTCACAAAAAGAAGGCATAAAATACAAAGAGTCATTTGCAGCCGGTGGGAGTTGAGACACATGACAGGCAGAATCATGTGTGAAAATGAAAGAAGGCCTTGTATGAGTTCAGAAGACACCCATGGGATAACACATACATGATGAGCTTGATGAATATCTTAACCTTTGCTACAAGGTTGAAGATGAAATCCTATAGAGAATGACAAGCTCACAGATGGGTGCAATAACACTTTCAAAGATAGAGGATCTTGGTATCCAGTGAACCTAGATGGATACATAAAATATTAGTAGCATAGGAATCTACTTGTCACTCTAGTACAAATTTTTTTAGTGCATAGAGTATGGAAGATAGAGGAAGTATGATGTTTCAGAGGGAGTGACCGCAGAAGATCTTGAGGTTTGACATGGTACGACGAGATGGATAGATTATTGATGACTCTAGGCTTTACTAAGAGTAAAGTGGATTTCAACCTTTGCTTCAAGGTTGAAGGAAAAAAACCAGTGATCCTCCTGTTATGTGTCATTGCACTATTTTCTAGGCATGGAGGTGTGGAAGAATGTGAATAGAATCTTCCTGGGACAAGGGAAGTATGTGATAGAGATCGTGAAGATGTTCAGGATGACAGATTGCAAGGCCATGACCACACCTATGGAATTGAACCTGAATCTATTGAGTGTTGCTTCACCAGAGACAGTTGGTGCTACAATGTATCGTCAGATGATTGGTTCCTTGATGTACCTGATGAATACGAGACCAGATATTTTATTTGTTGTGAAAACATCGAGACATGTTCACCTAATGGTTGCAAAGCATGCAGTAAAGTACCTGAAGGGTACAGTTGATTATGGGCTCAAGTATGAGGTGAATTAGAATATTAACCTGGAGGTTTATGAGGATTCGTATTGGGCAGGCAGTGCTATTGAAAGGAAGAGCACTTCGAGGTGATACTTCAGTATGGGATCAAGTGTGATCTCTTGGTTTGGCAGGATGGAGTCCTGCATTGCACTGAGTACAACTGAGAAAAAATATGTTTCCACTTGCTATTTGGGAGAGAGGAGCAGTGAAGCTCTAGTATGTGATCCAAATCGAGATCTCTCAAAAGAGGGAGTTCTGGCATAGTCGGTGAGACAGTTTTTCTAAGCATAAATCATGGCAAAGCTCATAGGTTTCTCAGATGTAAACAGACCTGTAGGTTGTCCTCGAATGTAATCCGTCCTGGCGAAGCTCACAGGTTATCCTTGAATGTAATTAGACCTGACGTGATTCTATGCTAGAAATGGCCAAAGTGAAGTTTGATTACTTTAGGGAGAAGCTTGGTGTTCTCCAGATCGAGGTTCCCTCCAAGGGGAAATGATGAGACCTAGAGCCATTCTGACATGGTGAGAGGATTGGTTCCTTCCATGGTCAGATGTAAGGGCTGATCCATTCTATCATGGTGAGAGGATTGGTTCCTTCCATGTCAAATGTGAGTGCTGAGCCATTCTGATGTGACTATAGGATTGGTTCCTACATGATCAGATATAAGGGCTATTGCCATTATTTGAATGGAGGTACATGGCCAGTTACCAAGAATACTCAGTCTAGGACTGAGGGCCATTATGATATGACTGTGGGATGTAGTCTCACATGATTAGATATAAGTGCAGGGCCATTCTGATGTGATTAAGGGATATGTTCCCACTTGATCAAATATAAGGGCTATTTCCATTCTGTCATGGTGAGAGGATTGGTTCCTTCCATGTCAGATGTGAGTGTTAAGCCATTCTGATGTGACTATAGAATTGGTTCCTACATAATCAGATATAAGGTCTATTTCCATTCTCTGAAAGGAGGAACCTGGTTAGTTACTAGGAACCCTTGGTTTGGGACTGAGTGCCTTTCTGACGAGTCAAGGTCAGATGTAAGTGCTATGCCTTTTTGAGGAGTCAAGGTCAGATGTGAGTGATGTTCCTTTTCACAGATTTTCACAGATGATAGTAGTTGTGTCCTATCATGCTGGTGAATGTAACTGATGTGCCTTTCTGATGAGTCAAGTTCAGATGTAAGTGCATTGCCTTTCCACAGATGATAGTAGTTGTGTCCTATCATGCTGGTGGATGTGAGTGCTATGCCTTTTTACAGATGATAGTAGTTGTGTACTATCATGCTGGTGAATGTAAGTGCTGTGCCTTTATGACATGGTGTTGGATGTGTTCCTCTCATGGTCAGATGTGAGTGTTGGCCATTCTGACTTAGGGTCTGATATAAGCACTAAAGAAGACCTACAAGGAGGCTAGGCCTACAACTAGCATGAAAAAGGGTTGGCTCTGTAGAACTTCTTGTGACAAGAAGAATCATGAGATAGCACCAGTGATGTTGACCCAGTGATGATCCAAATCCAGTGATGATGATACAACAATGATGATCCAGTGATGATGATCCAGCAATGATGATCTAGTTCGAGTCATGACACAGATCCAGTGATGATGATCCAGATCAAGTCATGATCCAGATCCAGATGAAGATGTCTTGAAGATGAAAGATGACTTGAAGAAGAAAGATGACCTGAACATGAAGATGACGAGAACTTGATGATGATCTAGATGATATAGAGAAGAAGACCTGTGCTGATAAATTGTGTCGAGAGAATACCTTCCTAGTTAAAAGGGAGTTTTGATGTAATTGTAACTTCAGAATTTATTCACTTGTATATCTTATGTATTGTACCTCAATGTTTATTCTGGGAAGTATCTGTAATGTAATTGAGTCATGCCATGCCCTGATGTTCCCATAGGGAGGTTCTATAGTGTAAACAAGTCATGTCAAGTCATTATGGGTAACCCTCCTATTGATCAAGGGTTTAAGTCCGCACAGTTGTGGGGCCCTAGGGTTATTAGACTATCCTAGAGAAGTCGACCCTAGGTGAGTTATTGTAAGTCAGGGAAATAGTCCCCACCATTGTACTAAGGATAACCTTCCTTGTTGGTTGGAGGGGAAAAGTCCTCACAAGTTGTGGGGCATTAGGGTTATTAGACTCTCCTAGAGATGTCGACTCTAGTAAGTAATTTTTAAGTGAGGCCGACATGTTGGAGAGGAGATTAAGTGAATGAAAAAATATAAATAGAGAGTGAGCCTCTCTATTTATAACACGCACACTCACTCACTGGGGTACATGAGTTAGAGAAGAAGTTTTTGGGACAAGAGAGAGACTACTACTATCGGGAGATCATCTTACTGTTTAGGGGTTTTACTTTTGGTGCTGATTCTATCTCAAAGGAAGTTGCAGGGTTTTCTCCTTTATGGTTTCCCTTAAGAAAATCTTTGGGTTCATTGTCTCTTTTGTTTTGTTGTTGTGCATGTTATTCTCTTAGATAAGATCCTAAGATCATAATGATAGCTTGAATGATAAAAATCTAACAAGTTGCACGGCACCACGAGTGCCACAAAAGCTCAGAAGACACCGTGCAAGTGAAAGATGGCACACAAGATGGAAGATAGAATATTTTGAATATTTTATGTCACTTTTTGTACTTTTCGACCATATTTTGTGGATATTGGTCATTAGTCGGTAGAATCAGTTACGAATTAGTTAAAAAATCATCCAAGTGGACCTTGAATGTAAAGGAGAAAGCCTATAAATAGAAGAAGAATTGTAAATGTGATAAGAGAGAATAGAATGAGAATTGAGAGCTTAAAACTCAATTGAATTGTTGTATGTTTTGGATCTGTGGTTGATTGTGCAGAATTAATATGAGAAGATGGAGGTTGATATGAACTACTGTTATCTTTTTGTCTCTTTCTGTCTTTTTGTTTCTGTGGATCCAATGATGAATGTGTGCGACATGGAGCTATGATGCGATGTTTATTGCTTATGAATAATGTTATCTTTTTAGATCTATTTGTGCAGCAATATGGTTATTTCTGTTATGAATGAATGATGTGATGAATGTCCCTATTGATGATGAAATAACTAGTCAGATCTGGTAGATAAGTTGATGAATTGTTGATGCCCATAGTCCTCTTCTATTCTGTAGAAACTTGGTTCCGACAGCCCTCCCTTGAACATCTCAAGTGAGACTTCATTTGCTTTGTGGGTGTTGTCGGACATGGTAAAACTTGTCTGGGCCGGTGCTCAGGGAGATCGTGGTGAGTTGAGTGTCGACAGAGTGGGAACCCTTTTCAACTGGGTTTTGTTGGTTGGGTTTGCACCAACAAATGGTTCTTTTGTTGGGACCTTGTTGAGACTGAGAGGAGGATATGTGCCATCTGACGTGACTGGAAATTCAATATTGGTTTTATCAGAAGCTATGAGAATTTTCTAAAGCAGAAAATCAGAACCCCGAACTGACGATGGACACGTGGTTGGCTAGATGCATACACGACGGTCATCATAAATACTTTTTCTCTAAGTTTCCTATCATATTGTATGAGTGGTTGTCATGGTTCACTTATAAGGAGACAAATATCCAAGGAGGAGAGACAATATCCTGGACCCCTGAATTGATCCAGGAGCTACAGGAAACTGACAACAAAGCACCGCAAGATATTGAGATCTAGCTAGATAGTATCCTAGAAGGATATATCACTAAATTCGCAGTCGAAATTACCAAGTCCTAGAGAGAAGCAAAAAGGGAATTTTTCAACGGACCCAAACGTAGGTTCTTGCGATCTTTGTAATTTTCAATTAAGATGCTTGTCTATGAAAAGGGTATACTGAAGATGCACCTCGAGCAATAGAAATCCAGTGTGTAAAGACGGTGGATACCACGATAAAAGGGGGGAGACAAATGGGAAGATAAGGGGTAGATGGGTGCACATTTCGATGAGACTGTGAGGGAATCTGAGGAAGAAAGTGGTCTTACAAGGGGAGGAGCAAGGTTTAGGAAAGAGAAGAGGCAGAGGACAGGGGAAAGTCCTGCTATGATCTAAACGCAAGAGCACAAAGGAATATCACATGGGACGAAGTGACCCTATAGTGACGAAGAGGATGACTAGTGTTGGAATATATTAAACCCACTCACAACTTAGGATAAAATAGTTAATAATTATTTGATTAATTATTCACCCACTAGCTTAATTAGTTGGCATCCACTTGCACCTTAAAGTCAATACATGACATCTATATCCTAGGAATGATTTCTTTCTAATTCTAGGTTGATCTTAACCACCTTTTGACCATCTAGAATTAGTATACATGACTTTACAATAGATTATGTTTTTTTTTTTGCTTTTTCTGGTTTTCTTGTTTTTCTATGGATAAGATAAAAGCTAGTCAACTAGGAAACTGACAGCTTTTGTTTCCAACCCATCCTCCATTAGTTTTTCTCCATTTTATAGGATTATAATGTTTTTTCCATCTCCTTGACAAGTCACTCATGATTTTTCCAACTCATGAGCTCCTTGATAGATTTGGAAAGTGCTTTAGCCACCTATGGGGGTTTGCTATATTTTGGTAAGTCAGCCTTTTTGAGCTTTATGAGTTGTTTCCATACAATTAAATTTTCCTATGATGGATGTACTATTTATGTACACCATTATTCATCATTATTAAATGGAAGGATACACACCAATATTCATCTCTTCATTCATGTGATTCAGTCTCTTTTCTTCTCTCTATTTTTTCTGTGTATGCTTGTGAGAATTCTTAGTAGCAAGATATAATTCCTGTGCTTCTTATTAGCATCATTGGTCATAGCATTGATATATTATTTCTACATGTTATCAAAGCTACAGGGATCACAACCTTTCCATATTCTACAGCAGCAAGGTTGATCAAGGTCTATGGAGTTGAGGAGCGCATCGAGTCTCCTATCCCTCTTTGAAGAAGAGCTTGTCTAGCTTACAATATTTTCTCCTAGTTTGTTTTGCAAGTTGCAGAGAGTATCTACTAGATCATATCAACAAATTCTATATGGATTCAAAATTTCCTCTACTACCTCCTTTCAACTATGCTTATTGGAAGCAATAGATGAGGGCATACTTGAAGAGGTAATGTCTCTTTGATGTCTCCATTGGTACATTGAGTGAACCCGAGTCTTATGAAGAGAATATTGATTGGATAAATAATTATGATAGAGGTTATGGAATTATGTGTTTGGGAATGTCTCCAAATATATATCATCTCATAGATTGTACTAAGTATCCATTTGAGCTTTGGAAAAAATTGGACAAAGCTTTTGGTTTGCAGGAAATAGAAGATGAAGCATGGAGCGAACCCAACATCTCCTCTTGTTCTCTTTCTCAAGATTTCTTGGCCTCTACGTTCTCTGATGAAGTTGATCATGATGAAGAAGCTTCTCATATAGTTCATGTTTCTGCTTCCCTCTTTGATTCGATGCTTCCTCCTTCAATGAAGGAGCAAATATTGAAGAGCCATCTTTTTCTGTGTCTCTTGAAGGTGATTTTTCTTCTTGTGATACTATTGATGAAAAAGAAGTAAAATATGGAGCTGTTGTTGATATTTATTATGATCCTATAACCCATTCACTATTCTCTAAATCTCCTATATTATATTCTGAGATCTATGTGCCAGATTCTTCACACTTTTTGTATACCTCTCTCATTGATGGTGCACAACCCTGTGACTTCCAGGATGCTTGCTTAGCCAGATCAAGCCTTATTTGTGTCATACCACTTACCTTACTTGATATAATGTGCTTTATCATATCCTCCTTTGTTATTGGCATCAATACTCAGAGCATTCTTGAAGATTTTGAACATCTCCTTATTTCCTCCTTTCATACAGAGGATTCATTACCAATGTATTCCCATGAGTCTATTGATATGCTTATATCTGATCCTTTGGATTCTGATTTAGAAGCATATTTGTAGGTTGATACACATATCATACCACCATCCATACCATATACCATAGCTCGGAATAATCCTAAGACTATACAAATCCCTAGTTCACTAGTTGATTCCTCATTGGTCTCTTATGCAGTGATATTTATCTTACATGATTTGAAGTCTTTCCTAACTTTCAGTGGCTGGTTATCCATGACCTTATTCATAGATGGACTGATATTAAATATGTTTGGATCTGTTCTAAACACTTATGGTTCAGATATTATGCCCATCCATCATACATATGTTTACACCTATCAGTTTTCCCCAGTTGCTCATAATTTTCCTAGTTTATCCCTATAACCTCATGGAGCCATTGAAGCCTTTGTCCTTGCTGTTCCATATGCTAATATTTCTGATATATCAGATTTTTTTCAGACACATATCAGATATATACAGGTGCTACATCAGATTGGAAGATTGACATGTGATTCACATCACAATTTTGCAGCTATTCAAGGAATTGGGTGTGAAATAAATTGTCTTAATTTTTTTACTCTTTGGAAAGGAGTATGCATAGATATCTTTTTGATTCAGATTATGTTTGCAGATCAGATTTTGACAGAAGAAAGAAGCATTCATATAATGCTCCTACTTCATCCGTTGATGAGATACAAGGAGTCTCTCCTCTTCCTTCTTGCAGGTTCTACACTCCAGTGCATGATCATGGAGTTCATGATTTCTTCAACAAGTCCGTCATCCATAAGAAGTTTAGTCAGCTTATTAAAGTGAATATGGATATATGTTGAAGACATATTTCAAATTTTGTGCCTTGTCCTATCTTGAGGGAGGATTTGCCCCATGTGGTTTTGCCTCTTTCCTCACTTTTTTGGACATAATAATTGTTAAAGGGTGACCATAGCCTTGTTGCTGGGCCCTATATGCATCTATATGCATCTATATTTTTTTGTCATACCATCACAAAGTCAGACTTATAGGGGGGTTTTGGAATATATTAAACCCACTCACAACTTAGGATAAAATAATTAATCATTATTTGATTAATTATTCACCCACTAGCTTAATTAGTTGGCATCCACTTGCACCTTAGAGTCAATACATGCCATCTATATCCTAGGAATGATTTATTTCTAATTTTGGGTTGATCTTGACCACCTTTTGACCATCCAGAATTAGTGTACAGGACTTTACAACAGATTCTGTTTTTTTTCTACTTTTTCTACTTTTCCTGTTTTTCTATGGATAAGATAAAAGCTACTCAACTAGGAAACTGGTAGCTTTTGTTTCCAACCCATCCTCCATTATTTTTTCTCCATTTTCTAGGATTATCATGTTTTTTCCATCTCCTTGAAAATTTACTCATGTTTTTTCCAACTCGTGAGGTCCTTGATAGATTTGGGAAGTGCTTTATCCACCTATGGGGGTTTTCCATATTTTGGTAAGTCATCCTTTTTGAGATTTATGATTTGTTTCCATACAATTCAATTTTCCTATGAGGGATGTACTATTTATGTACACTATTATTCATCATTATTCAATGGAAGGATACACACTAATATTCATCTCTTCATTCATGTGATTGAGTCTCTTTTCTTCTCTCTATTTTTCCTGTGTATGCTTGTGAGAATTCTTAGTAGCAAGATCTATTTCCTGTGCTTCTTCTTAGCATCATTGCTATAGAATTGATCTATTATTTCTAAAACTAGACCCATCCTATGCCCATAATAGTAGTAAGTTCAAACCCCAGCAGCAACGTACCCACACCTCCATGCACTATTCCATATTCGGGAAGAAACATAAGTTCCATGTCGACTTACCCAATGTACCAGCAGGATTCTAGTAGTAGATCAACATCTGTAGGAAGAAGGCCCAGGATGGTGGGAGAAGATACAAAGTTAACTGTGTTCCATATAAATGGGACTGACGATCCCAAGCAGTATTGGTTTCTATGTGAGGCAGTGTGGATTGTCAGACATGCCACATATGACAACGTTAAGAAAGGCCAATTGGCAACTACTCTTCGGGGTCATGCGCTGGATTGGTAGATGAAATTTATACAAGTTTCTATGGGGACCCCTGAAAAAACATTAGATGAAGTCAGGAGAGCACTGATTGAATAATTCCAGAAACCAAAGTCTGAAGCACAATATATTACTGAGTTAGAAGAGCTTAAGTAATTTCCTAGTGAGACCATTTGGGACTTCAATCAAAGATTTAAGACACTGATGGCGAGAGTCAGTTTCGATATGAGTGAAATTCATCACAAAAAATGGTTTATTGCAGCATTAGTACCTCATATCCAAAAATTATTGATGCAGCAGAAGATCACGACACAGAGCGAGGCTCTGGAGATCACAATGAAGTTATAAGATTCGCCTATTGGGGAGAATGCAGCTGGTATGAACCAAATTCAGGTGTTGCTAGAGAACTTGACCCTTCAGTTAGGGAAAGAGAATCATGAATATATTTGGTGCACTCGTTGTCGTGCAGATAGAAACACTAAAGATACTTTCCCTGACTTATGAAATTATCTTCTATCTAGGGCGCCGAACCCACTGAGTTGCGAAAATGTACCCCATGGTGCCACATATGCCAAGTCTATTGGAACTGACATGAAGAATGTGTGTTAACCAAAAAAAATCCCTCAGTAATATCTACATGACCTACACCACCCAAAGACATCTATGTACGACCCTCATTTGACCCCCACACCCTCAAAAAGGCTCAAAAATATGAAAAAGGGCTTAAAAACTCCTAAAAAGATCCAAAATAGCTCTCATAGGGGCTAAAACCTCCAAAAGGGGGCTAAAATCCCTCAAAGGAGCTTAAAACCCCCAAAGGAGCTAGGAATTGGGCAAAGGGGCTAAAAGCCCAAAAAAGGCACCAAATCGCTAACCAGGGGCTTAAAACCCTAAAGATCTTAAGAAAAAGTATAAATAGAGGGGTGGGGGTCACTCTCAAATCACTTCTTATCTCCCTATCATTATGATGCCCATGGTAGTGCCTTAAGACCCTTTGCCTCTCAATTCATTCACCCTTCCTCTCCTCCATTCCTCCATTGAGCCAAATCTCCCCATCCATTGAGAGGTGCTCCCCCAAGCTAGGGCATGGTGGCCCATTTCAACCAGAGAAGGTATATTTCTATTTTTGTTCTTTCATGTTGTAGTTTTCTACCATTTTTGCTTCTAGGTTTATTGTTTAATATTTTGTTGCAGGTTTCCATGGACTCCTGGTAGCTATTTCTTTGTTTGCTTACAGTTTCATGCAAGGTTTTTACTGTTAGTCCCTAACCGTGTTTGCAGGGTTTTATTTGTTTTTCTTCCATACCTCATAGGGAACCTACCCTTCTGTCCTATATATGGAAGGGATTTTTCCTTCCTGTAGCAAGGAATAAATGCCTACTACATATTTGGCGACCATACCAGGCTGATCCCATAGGATCCCTGGATTTAATTTTTGTATTTCAGTTGTTATTTTTCCATAGTTTATTTTTCTTTAAAATATAGATTAAATATGTGTTTTTATGCATTTTAATTCATAGCTAAGCCTCCTTAAGGCCAAACCGATCCCATTCGACTACAGTACAGGTTACTGTCAGCCGGTCTTGGCTCAGGCTAAATTTTTTTCCATCTTTCAGACTAGGTCTCTCTTATCGAGTTGAAAGGTGCGACCAGGTCGCTCATTTAGTCCTGAAAGGTGTGACTTCATCCCCAAAATTAGATTGATTCTGTCTGTAGTTTTTGAGCAACCCCCTCCACTGATTTGGGGAAAATTTGTCAACCCCCTCGCCACATTTCCCCCAAAAAGAGCGATCTGTCTCTCAGATTCGGATTTTTAAAGTTATTGGGATAGTCAGTGCAGCTCAGGCACCTCTGTCCATCAATCTATGTTTATTTCATTTCAGTCTCTATTTATTTCATTACAGCCTATGTAAATCACTATTAAATCAAATGGTTAATGGTTTAAAGAATCTAATTAAAGCTTGAACAAAATTACTATAGATTAGGTTTTTGTTTTTAATTGGAAATTGATATATTTACTAGCCCTTCCTCCTCTACCCAGTCATCACCCTTCGGGGTATTCTAAGATAAGACGAAGTGTAAATCTCGTATATCAATAGGCACTTCACCTGTCATTTTTCAAAACCACTAAAAATGGGTGACTTGGAAGGTAGATGGGGTGGAGACCATTGGGGGTTTCATGGCGTTCGTGTCCTCCTTGTTGACCGACCTTGCATTTGAAGAGTGACCTAACGATATATGAATGGGATTAGTCCCATTGTGTTGAGAGCCTAGCACTCATTCCTGGTTGAAGAGAAATACAAGTGTAAGGCAGTCACCTAGTCAAGATACCACAGTTCATATTTAGGTATGGCATGTATTCAAGTTTCTATTCACAATTTACTGCTATCATAAACAATTTATTCATGTTATAAGTTTTGCAATACAATCTCTGCAGACTATTCATAAACCATACAAGCAACCACTAAGTGTAACAAAAATATAAAAGACATGCACACAAACCATACCACATAAAACAACCAAACTCAGTTCATGACGCTGAGCTAGCCATTAAAACTTATAATTTACACTAATTCAAACACTTCTAGTCTTTGAGGACATAAGTCCCTGACTACCTTAACCATGGGAAGTACTCAGGCTCAACCCATAAACTCATTGTAAGGAGTACCATGGGAACCACAAAGTATCTAGCCACTGAGAGGAATTGCCAAGTGAAACGGGCAACGACCCCCACTGATTGACTAGAATTCCCATGAGAAAAAATCCAAGCATTGTCTCCTGGTAATCTTGGTGGCCAAGTGACCACCTGAAAGCTAATAGGAAGCCATTAAAACCGGGGTCCAAAATTCATTACCATATTTCACCACATGACATACCAATCAGACACAATTGATCCCCCACATTCTTCCTCATGCATGAGAGGTGATCCACCATAGTTTGGTTCCTTGAACTAGCACTGTTAAGACCATTCTTGACGACCCTATACACCATTAGAAGGCCACATAGCCTCTGATTCAGACTCAAAATCATACCAATCTGAGCCAAACCTCCATACTGCACCATCTAGCCCCATGGCTGGTGCAAACTTGGATCCATTTTTCAGCTTAGTGATTGGTACTAGAACCACATCCATACCCCACACCACCACCAACACCCCTATTGGTGGCCCTAGCATGGTCATGCAAACCTTCATAAGTTAGCTACCTCCACCCACACTGACCAGTCAAACTGTCCCACCTCTCATGCCTGGGGGCAGTGTCCCATCCACTCACACTGTCCCACTTGGCATGCCTAGGGGCAATGGCCTTTCCACCTACACTACTCCTCCTATCATACATGGGGGCAGTGGCCCTTCTACTCACATAGTTCTATTTACCACACTTGGGGGAAGTGTCCCGTCCAAAAATGTGCCACAAGTACCTCGAGTAATGCAGGTGCATCATGTCCCTGCGAACCCCACCACTATTGCTGCCCCATCACACATCAACCTTGGGTTAAACCTTACTTTCATGGCATGCCTCAACCTACCTAACTTGACTCGGTTAACAAATGACCCTATCTGCCATCAAACATTTTGGCCTCCCATGCCTACCAAAATCCCCTCAGACATTCCCAAGTTTGAAGGGAATGCAGTGAAGTGCCCCAAAAACCATATCATGACATTTCACCTATGGTGCTAATTAAATAGCATCGTAGATGATTCAATCAGACTCGGACTGTTCCAATGCACCCTCATAGGTGCTGCAGCCAAGTGGCACATTGAGCTACCACAAGCCAAGTACCTGGATTTTAACTCCTTGGCTTTCATATTCCTGCAATATTTCCAACTCCCTATTAGATACGATGAAGGGGTGGAGATATTTCTATCTTGCCACCGGAATACTATGACCCACATAATTGACCACATCCATGAGTGGAGGCGACGCTGTAGTTTGTGCAAGATTCAACTTGATGACAGTATCTTCCTGGATTGGTTCCTAAAAACTTTGCTACCACCTATAGCAAAGGACGTCGCATCTGAACATCCGCAATTCGAAGAGGATGCCATCTTGAAAGCCCAACAGTTTGATCTGATCTACACATAGTCTGAATACCTTTACACTGTCATTCTAGATGCTCCCCGTGTAGGAACCTCCTACCGGGATGCACTGGGGGCATCCCATGCCACAGATGGCATCATAGGTTCTGTCTCCCACCAACCACATCACCATCCGACACCACTCACAATACCACCACCACCAAGGAACACCCCCAGTGTTGCCTACCAAAACCAAATTCCAGACTATGCAAGAATGATGTCCTAGTTCGGAGCCACAAATTCTTATGCACAACCTGTGCCACCGCAGCAGGAATTAGCTTGGCTGGCACAACAATATGCAGGAAAAATGCCCACATTTGTGGAACCTGCACCCACCCAAGTCTATTATGCATCACCAGTGCAAGCCGTTCAATCCCTCGTCCCCACTTTGCCAACACCTTTAGGATAGGTGTTTGCACAACAAAACTGTCCTAACCAACCAGCCCCCAATAACCAACAAGGGAAAGCCATAAATAACTGAGCCCGGAACCAAGGAAACAATCAATCGCATGGAGGCAGTCAACATCCAAACCCTCCCAACAATGTCAGGGGAAAAATGGCCAGCCCAAAATCCTCAGCAACCAAACACACCTAGACGCAACGCTCCTTTATGCACAAACCATCCATGCAAGTTGTGTGAGGTCTACGAGCACTATGCACACAAATTTCATGGGTCATGCCAAGCAAGTAATTCACAACAAGGTTCAACATGCTACCAATATGGCAGCGTAAGCTCAACCTAACCCGACACCACCAGAGTCCCCACCCATGGTCCTCCAAAACCCATTTCCAGTCCAAGGACAAGTAGCAATTGTACTCACTCCCCAGCCCAATCCAAATGCCCTAGGGGCACCTTTAATAGCAGAAATAGGTGTTCACCACCTACTAGCCATGACAACTGAAGAGGTCAATTTACAGACCAGACAAAATCAGTACGAAACTAACACCGAACCCACTAACACATCAGCAGAATCTACATCCAAAAAAACCAATGCACCTCTTCATCTACCCCCTTTTCCTTCATGCCCCCCCATACGGCAAGTTTCCAAAAATGTCACGGCTAGAGCTGCTATAAGCTACATCATCATGGATGATTTGGCCCAAACACCTACAACCATGTCCACTCTTGAGGTACTCAAAAATTTCCCAATGCAGCAAAAATACTTACTAGCCACGCTTGGTGCTGTAGACCCCTCTGAATCCAAGTTGATCACATTCAACACAGAGAATGGATAACTATAGATGCCATCAACCATTACCTTCCAAATCTCGATTTCCATCCGAAATTTGGTCATGCACCAGTGTATAGTGGATGGGGGGGCATCCACATGTGTTATGTCTACCCTAGTCTGGCAGAAGCTTGGATCCCCAATTCTGCAACCATCCTCTACTACTCTGTGGGATTATGATTTCCACCCCACTAAAGCCCAAGGAATCCTCCCTCATATCCCCATCACGTTGGTCAGGAAAATAGTACTGATTGACATAGAGCTTGTCAATGCTTAGTTGGACTATAACCTTCTCCTCGGAAGAAGTTATATGTATGCCATGAGAGCCGTAGCATCAACTATTTTCCACCTCATGATGTTCCCTCACGAAGGGAAAATCATGACGGTTGACCAACTGAATTATCATGATCCATAAGGGCTAATGGAACCCTCCAACATTATCCCAACAATAAACACCATTTATCCGCAAGGGCTAATTGCACCCACCAATGTTATCCCTATGGTCAACACCATGGTTGACAACATACCAACCTCCCCATTGTTGAATGTGGGCCCTGGGTTTTTTTCCAATACCACCATGATGGCTTCATTTCCCTTAGTGTCACTACTGCTAAAACCAAATGATATTGTGGATTTGTGCATGCTCTCATCCAGCACTTTTGTGCCTAAACATCAACCGTAGCCGTAGCCTCAACCGCAACCACAACACCATCTGTAGCCGAAGCACCATCAGCAGCCGCAACATCACCAGTAGCCGCAGCATCATCCACAACCACAACATTATGCGCAAACACCACCACAACCTCATCCCCACATGCAATCATCAGGGAGTTATCTGGGCTCCTCCCTAATCCACACAATTCCCTTCCTCTTTCCCCCACCTAGTGTCATGGGTAAACCAGTAATGGATACCTTAAACTTACCCAATTTCACATTGGGGATTCTCGTGTGGTACCTAGATCCACCCGCCCAACCACTAATGCCCCAGGTAGCCTTAACCCCTATGTAACCCATTATGGTCAAATCTCATCCTCCACCTGACCCACAAAAACCAACCACTACACCCGCACCTGCACAGCCCCACCCAAAAAGGGCTAAGGGAAAAAACACGAAAGCTACCGCTGAACCTCGATAGATCCTGTCTTGCGTTGTTTGTGAAGAATAGGTCCATCCAACCCAAAAATTCCTTGAGATTCCTATAATTCGTGCACATTTGGATGCCATGGATACAACAAAAAACCTCCCCATGGTTGAACTCCCAAGCGAGCCAAGAGTGAGAAACAAGTCATTCAAAATAAACCATGCTTATGCCCTCTGCGGATTGTATGGACACTATTCTCACCACTTCCAGGACTTGTCCAAGTTTTGAACCGCTTGAGCCAACCTTCGACAACATTCCCTTGAATCTAAGATCACTCTAATCGAATAAATCCATCCCCCACCTCCTTCTTTAGACACCATGTCCATTTACATGATGTCTAGTTCTATAGACCCTCTTGTCTCCACCATCACCAACGGTCCATCAGACCTGTCTCTTCGTTTCTTATGCAATGACGAGGAGATACTTAAAGCCTTAACCACCCCATACTAACCATGGTATGACATGCACCATAGCTTGTTCTTCCTCCCTGAAGAACTTGTGTCGCAGTCTGACTAGTTTTCCATGGAAACCAAGGATTTCATTCATGGGAAAGTCGACTGGTCCAAAAATCTCATTCCAACACCAGATGCCTTTGAAGAAGGGAACATGTCCAACATCTCGCCAACCATCAAAATCAACATCTCAACCAATCCTGAGGTTGTTGAAGAAATCATGCTGGGGGCATCCTATTCCCCGGAAGAAGTTGTTTCCTACAAAGCCCTCTTCCAAGAATTCTGCGACATCTTTTCCTGGTCCTACACTAAAATTTCCAGGTTGGATCCATGCATTGTGGAACACCACATTGACACATGGCCTGATGTGGCCCCTGCGCGCCAAAAGCAACGGCCCATCCACCCCATTCACAACCCCATGGGGCACATTCACCTATCGAGTAATGTACTTTGGTCTGAACAATGCTAGATCCACCTTCTAGCATGCCATGGCACACTATTTCTATGACCTCATCCACATCATGTTGGTCTATCTTGACAACCTCATTGTGTAGTCATAGAAGCAAGAACAACACATAGATGACTTACAACAAGCCTTCCTACGATGTCGCAAGTACAAAATTTGCTTAAACCCTTTCAAGTGTGTTTTCTATGTCCCAATGGACCGTCTCCTGGGGTTCATCATGTCACACAAAGGAATGACTGTTGATCCCCTGAAAGTCCAAACCACTTTCCCTCTAACGTCACCTCTTTAAGTGACGGTAGTTCATCTTGTAATATAGTCTTGTCCCTTTTTTTTTACACGTTTTTAAAGTGAGTCTCATGTATTGTTTCCCCTCATTGCTCTAGATGGATCCTACCTCAGATCGGTACATTGGATTTGATGATGGAGCGAGTAGATGGTCTCCAAATATCACCTCAGCTGCATGGGTCATCTAATCCCCATCGCATGAGTTGATCCATATCAACAAAATAAGTGTGGGCAGTGCGACCAACAACTAGGATGAATATGATGGTGTCAATGTCCTCTTGGCCCCCACTCTCCAGTTGGGAATTTTCTATCTCGATATCTTCTTAGACTCCCAGCTGCTTGTCTCCTATTTGAACAACTACTATCGAGTATATGATCCCTGTCTCTTTAGAAAATTCCTATGCACTAAATAGATGGTTAGAACATTTGAATCCATCGCATTCACACATGTTCCCAGAAACCTCAATAGTGTAGTAGATCAAATGGCTAATGACATTCTAAATTGGCACATTCATAATCGCATATAGGAAATATAAAAACACAACATCATGCATAATCATATATAAAGCACACACACACGTGTAAAAATACATCACATAGGCATTGCATTTCATATCATCATAAAAAGACTCACATATAAAACCATAAAAAGTGCATCCACATGCGTAAAAAATATATATAGATATAAATCGAATGTCCAAAATATGTCCAGTACAAAATGAGAAGCCACATATGCTTTCTGAGTTGAATATACATAGTGATGCAAAAAATCCTAAGTGCACCAACACACTAGGAGCAGCCCCGCTAGCTGCTAGTCTGACTCAAACTCATACTCATAATATGAATCAGTATCATCATCATCTTCTTCCTCAGAAGACTCATCATCCTCTACAGGAAGATCCCCTCATGTTTCTCGATGAAAGTAATCACAGGCCACAACCATCCTCCTCATCACAGATGTCCACTCCGGAGGCACACTATGAATGGCGGCAATCAGCTCATTGTCCAAATGTTGCCAGCCGTCATCAAAAATATTCTTATCTAGCCACTCCAAGTGTGGAAAAATAGTCTCTGCCTCCCATCATCACCTGCGAGGGTTCCCCGTAGGGACCGCCACCTCTACAATAGCGACCGCCTGCCTCTGATACCTGGGCAGCGGGTGGGGACCAACATCTGCATACGCAAACAAAGACACCATCAGTCTATACATATAATCATTAATCATCTCAACTACACTATGTATAAAGATGAACATAAGGACATCACACATACATACCAGCTAGTCCCCATGCCTGATCAGGAGCTCGAGGCATCTCAAGATCCCCACAATAATCCATACCCACATAAGGGTACTCCTCAATAATCACTGAAAGCTACCGCCACTACTCAAGAAACTCCTCAGTGAAGAAGCGGCCCACTCTACAACCACCCTGTCGTACCATCATTTGGCACCACCTGTGCATCTGCGGCTCTCGTGGACCACCATCCTGCACTGCCCAGTGCAGATGCAGAGTAGGTACTTTCTCAAAAAAGAAAGCACATAAGAAGGACCCAAAACAAAAGTCTCCCCCAGATGCCCCCATGGAACGCTCTACTATCTGCAGCTTCCCTCCAGATATCTTGTGACTCCCCATAGAGCCCAAGATGCACAACAGCATAGTAGCAATAGCCAGTGTCGACACATCCTCAATTTCACACATAAGAATGTGCGAACCATGCAAGTATGCAGTTGCATAACAGTTCCTCTCACATAGATCCTCAAGCATATCCCCATGAGATAGCACTGGCGCCAAGTCGCCAACAACTCCCAACATAGGGAGTCCAGTAAAAAAGTATACATCCAACAACGTAATATCAACATGATGTCCCTAGATTAGGAAGACCTCCTCCCCAATATCCCAAAATCTCACCAAAGTCTATAGCAATAGACGCAAGTTCTTCATGAGGGGTGTACACATAAACTTCAGTAACCCACAATGGGCCAGTGTAGCACGCACATTCCCTTCTCGGAATGCCTCCTCCCAGAGGTCTTTGTAGTCTCTCTCATGCCACATTGCCTCAGGCATCTTACACAAGTAAAATTTAGCTGTCAGCCACAGCTCTCAATAAAAAATACACCTAGGGACCAAGTCGCACCTATCTATCCAAAAAAAGCGACCAAGTTGATCAAAAAATCCTCACAGGTGCGACCCAGTTGCTCTTTTACCCTCAAAAGGTGTGACCTAGCTCATAGAGACCCTAACAAGCTCATAGAGGACCTTCGGGTGAGCAAATTCAAAATGAAAACCACTGAAAATGATAGATTTTGCAAGATCTCTTACCTGCAAGTCATGGAACTCGAAACTGCCAGTCGAAATAGGTGTTGGTCGCTATGGGTAGACTCGGGTTTACTGTAATGTACCAACAACACCCCTAGCTCACTGGCCCTTTCGGCGACAGACCGCAGAGCGGCCTGAAGTCTCACCCGAAGTGACTCTAATGGGTTGAGCAAAGACTCAAGTGTCTTTTACCAGGTTCTGTAGCATCCTACGTGTCTCGCTGCTCTTCTTAGCCCATGCGGTCTCTCCGCGATGCGCAGTTTCCTTTTACTCGTGATGGTTCTCACCCTTATCGCATCGCTGCGTCCTGGTCGACACGTAACTCTCTCCAATGCTAGGTCCTTAACCTGTGGTATCGTGCACCACAGCTCCTCTGCTGGTGCGATATCGCCTCCCTGCAATATCCTACCACCGCGGCTCAATGCACTTAGCGTTGCTCATGTCGACTTACAGGACTCAACATACAAGGTTATTTAACACTGTGACTCTTGACTGTCTTGAGTGAAACATAGACAAACTCTCATACATAATACTTAAAGACCTCGACTTGCATTTATCCTTCTATAATACTGTAAACTGAATGAAAACATACATACATTTAACTGTAAGCAAAGTTCATGTAATGAATGGAAGATACAACAAGTAAACACAATCACATGAATCAATCACATAACACTCTGATTTTACGTGGTTCACTTCTAGGGTAGAAGTTACGTCCACAGAACTGTGTTTCTCTATTATAACTCAGGGGAAGTAAGCATAGTTCTGCTACACCACATATGCAGCTCGAGATCTTCTAGGTAACTCCGCACACAACTTGGAGCCCTTCTCTCTTAGATCTCTTCTCTACCTCTATATTGCTTCTCTACAATCTCTTCTTCCCCCTCTGTCAATCCCTGTGGATTGTTACATATGGGCTAAATGAGCCATCTACTGGTTACAGTAAGATAACTACAACTAATAACAGAACCAGAGCTTAGTTTCTATATTACAACTGTCTAACTATCTAACCAACCGTCTGACCAACTAACCAACCCTTTTACAATACAAAATATATCCCTTTATAGGCGGCCTGAAGGTCTCGCGATTACAACACTGTGGGCCTGTCCCAACAGTAACCCAAAAACCATAACTAGTGACAGTCGGCGTATCTGTACTTGGAGTAGCCGCTTTTCGTCATACCACTGCTCTCTGCAGTCTTCCATGCTTCCTGACACTGATCATGGGTACTATGCACCACTTCCCTTCTTCTGTCCTTCGTCTTCAATACCTCGGCCTCGTCGCTCCTTTTCCTTTATGAGGGTAGTTGAGTCCTCCTGTCTTTGTCACTGCCTTCAATGCAGTGGTTGAGCTCTCTCTTCTTAGTCGCTGCCTTCAATGCAGTGGTTGAGCTCTCTCTTCTCATCCGCTGCCTTCAATGCAGTGGTTGATCTCTCTCTTCTCGACCGCTTAGGTACTGTCGTCTTCCTTGACTTCTCTGTCCCAACAGTCACGGTTTCCGGCTCTGATCTGTAGCTAGAAACATGCTATGGCGTCATAGCTTTACCTTATCTCTTCATCTTCGTCAAAACTATCTATCTTCCAAAATGGTAGCGTCTCCTGTAGCTGTGGGACCCTGCTCCAATAGTCCCCTAAGACTTACTTGTGGCTCATCCCCGAGCCACTACCAGCTGGATTCTCCTGCTGTAGCTTCTCCTTGGCTTCCTGCGAAGTCCGTTGCAACTTGTCTCGAAGTCCTGCGACTTCGTTCTGCATAGCCTCGACACGCTCTTGTGCCGATTCAAGCATAGCTTGACTAATACTGGAGTCTTCTGTTGCTTAGTTTGTAGGTCTCTTTGGCCTTTCTGTATTGTTATGTTCACCTTTCCGTCACTTGCAGGGCTTGCTATCCCGTTTGTTACTATAAGGATTCAAATCCCTGGTATCATGAGAACTCCTCTCTATCTGTGTGAGAGCTCGTGCTATAAGGAAGATATAAATCTATATCTTCCTGCCTTCGTAGAACACTTCACTCGGTCTAGAACCTTTGATATGAGCACGATACAAACCATGAATTCCATTCCGAGAACAAGCCTTTGTCTACACGCTGGAGTTCTGCTTGCTGGATTTGCTGTCCTTTTCTATTTTCCCTCTCAGCAAGTCGCTCTAGGTATTCATGCTGCCTTTGATCTTCAAATTTCCGCTTGTTTGCCTCAGCAATCTCTTGTTCTTCTCTTAGCTGATCAGATAGGTCAGCGGCCTTCTCCTGTTGTTGTCTTTTTTTGAGCTTTACTTTCTTTCTGACAAGATATTTCTTCTCATCATTCTTCTGCTCTGCTTTCTTATCTTCAGTGAGCGGCTCATCTTTCTTCTTCTCTTCTGCAGATTTTTTGATGACATCTTCGACATCCGACACTTGAATCTTCATCCTTGGTGGCTGTCTGACCTGCGATGCACCTAATTTTACAACCTTGGGCGACGTCGTCATGGCGGACGTAAGGCCACCACGCTCGAACCCTTTCTAAAATCACTTCTATAGGATCCTCCTCGGACAGAACCCACTCAGTGGAATACTCTGAATGGGAAATGACTGCGAAATACAGAAATCACAGCACTCTGTAATGGAATTAGCTCTGCACAGGGAAAAATTAACAATGCACTCTATAGCTCTCGGATCTTTGCAAATGTAAGCCTCCCAAATGAATAATTTCTGCTTTTATGCTGAGGCGATAATCCCGTACGCAATGGTCATCTAGGGTGAACCCATCGGTCGTATTAATTGCATGGACGAGACCACACCCGTCATCTCGATCCTCAATAAATGCTGAAATCCGATCAATTTCCCTCAAAGCGTGTGTGTGCAGGCGCCGGTCTCGTCGAAGAATTACCAAATATGGAAAATTGATTATGCTGCTGCCAAATCTATGGTAAGATATACCGGTCATTTCTTCATTAACTGCCTGTCAAAAGGAGACTTGACTGGACCTCTATCTCCTTGCAAAACTGGGTATGTGGCACATAGAAACATTGTGTTGCTGTGATGCAACACCGCATCATCTTCTCGAACAAAATTAAGCATTTTTTTTTCCTCTGCAAGCCGCTTATGACTTGCACAAAATGAACCATCCTCATGCGATTCCTTATACTTAGAATACCTACCAGTGTAGACTAATTCCCGGTGCGATGCCTCCTTTCAACTACACTGGACATCTGCACCCTCATAAGCTGTCTCAGTTAGGGCTGAGAGGCGGAATGGCTATCTCTATAGAGCTTAAGCCTACTGCCATTAATCAATTTGGGAAGAATCTCCCCATTCAGTTTGCTGAGCTGAACGGAACCTCCCTCTGTAACTTGCTGTATCTGATATGGCCCCAACTAATGCGTCTTGAACTTCCCTGAAAACTTAATGAACTTACTATCATAGAGGAGTACTAGGTCTCCGATATGAAAAGTCTTACTCTTAATGTGTTAGTCATGCCAAGCTTTTTCTCGTGCCTTCTGCATTTTCTGGTGGAATCTAGCAATGAATCTATCTTCCTCTAAGGCAAGCAGCTGCACTAGCCTTTCATGCACTGTATCTGTATCAGCCATCCCGGTGATCTGAGCAATTCTTAAACTAGGAAGAATATACTCCATAGGCATAACAGCCTCCTGTCCATACACCAAGCTGAAAGGTGTGTGTCCTGTAATTTTCTTGCATGTAGTCCTATACGCCCATAATACAACGTTAAATCTGAGGTCCCAATCATTCCTTTGGCTGTTTCAGATCTTAGTAAGAGCATTTTCTAAAGTTTTATTAAAGGCCTCCACCGTACCATTAGCTTTTGGGTGGTAGGGAGTGCTTTTATGGTGCTGTATCTGGAATTCTTTTGTCAAGGCCTCAATGGTGCGATTCAAGAAATGGGTGCCTTGATCGCTCATCAAAATTACTGGGCATCCAAATCTACTGATGATGTTTTCAAAAAGGAACTGTGCGGCTGTAGCAACATCAAAATTTCTTACTGCTTTGGCCTATGCCCACCTGGTGAGGTATTATGTTCCAGTGATGATATATCTCACACCAGTTCATTTTCCTGGTGGGTTGATAGGACCCACAAAGTCTATAGCCCACTTGTCAAATGCCCGCAGTGTAATCTGTGGTCGTAGCAGCATTTCATCTCGTCGCGAAGGTTTTCCTACCCTGTGGTAGATATCGCAGCATCTGCAAAAGTCCTTAGTGTCTTTGTGCAACGTAGGCCACCATAATCCTGCGGCTAGGATTTTCTGCACAGTCGGCTTTCCTGCGAAATGACCTCCTGTGGTACCTGAATGTGCCTCTCTGATGATAGCCTCTTTTTCATGTGGCATCACACATTTGCGCAGGACTTCATCTGGACCTAACTTGTATAGCTGTCCTGCGATCAGGGTGAAGTCTGCTGCTTTAACAACCAACTGCTTCTTTTGATGCTTAGTAAACTCAATAGGTGTGCATCCTGTAGTGATAAAGTGAATGATATCAGCATAGTACTCGTTTGTGATATGGATAGAAACAACTACACATCTGGTAAATTGTCTTCTAGATTACTTGGCTCTTCTCCTGATTCTATCCGCGACAAATGATCAGGTCCGGTGTTCAATTTGCCTGGTTTCACAATGATTTCAAAATCATACTCCTGAAATAAGAGTAACCATCTGTAGATTCGTCCCCCTAACATTGGCTTATTGACCAGATACTTCAATGCAAAATGGTCAGTAAACATCTTGAACGAGGCACCCAACAGGTAGTGCCTAAACTTCTGTAGAGCATACACCATAGCTAAGCCTTCTCTTTCTGTCGTGGTGTAGTTCTTTTCTGCCCTAGATAGCTTTCTGCTGGAGTATGCGATAGGATGATCGATACCTCCTTCTCCTGGTTGTGTTAAAACAATCCCTAGTGCGATGCCAGATGCATCCACATGTACATGAAAGGGATTAGTCCAGTCTAGAAATACTAAGATGGGTGCTGTAACCATCTTCTCTTTAAGTGTGTCTAGACTTTGCTGGCATTCCTCATTCCATAGGAATTTTACATCTTTCTTTACTAGTTTTTCCATCGGTGCTGTAATCTTTGCGTAGCCCTTGATGACTTTTCTGTAGTACCTGGTATGACCAAGTACTATCCTCAAATGTTTGACTGAGTTGGGTTTGGAATATTTACAATGATGGCAATCTTTGCGGGATCTACCATCAAGCCTTGTCTGCAAACAATATGACCCAACAAAATACCAAATGGCGCACAGAATATACATTTTTTCAAGTTTAGAGAAATCCGGTACTGCCTACATTTCTCCAATATCAGTCTTAAATCTCCTATGTGCTTGTTAATCAATCCAAATACAGTCCAATCATCAGAATAAACTTCTAGGAATTTATGGATGTATTCTTTAAATACAGCAACTACTACTCTAGAAAAGATAGCTGGTGCATTCTTAAGACCAAAGGGCATTACCGTATACTGGAATGAGCCCCATTCTATTGCAAAGGCAGTCTTAGATCGATATTCTGGGTGGATTCTAATCTGGTGATATCCTGAAAAGCTATTAGTGAAGGAGTAGACCTCTTGTCCTCCCACATTGTCTAGCACTTCATTAGTGAAGGGTGTCAAAAATGGATCATGAAGCGATGCATCTTTGAGTTTATGCAGGTCAACACAGATCCTAATGTCTCCTTTGGTTTTATTTTCTTGTACAACCATGGGGCTAACCCATTCGCTTTCTTCTACAGGCTCAATGATACTTGCTACTAGAATCTTATCGATCTCATCCTTAAATTTTTCTTTATAGCGCGGATTTAATCTGTAAGGACGCTGCTTGACTGGTCTGGCATCCTCTTTCAATGGTATCCTCATTACTCCCATGTCTCCAACTATTCCCTTCATCTCTGTGAACTTGGTGGGAAATAGGTCATGATAGTCATGTAGCAAGTCTGCAATCTGTCTGACTGTTTCATCGTTCCAATAGTCTCCAATAGAGGCAAAATTTGGTTCTGTGTCTGTGCCAATATTGATCTTTTTAGTCTTGATGGGCTCTGTGATTGCTGGAATTTCTAGCTTTGGTCCATCAACATCGCGAGTCCCTTCTGACTCTGGAATGTTGATGTTGCGAGGGTCATCATCCTCATCCCCTGGTTCTTCTGCGAAGTTATAGCACTCGAGCGCATCTTCTAACTGGATGGCCCACTCAGGTTGAGTATGTACTGATAGGGTACAATCCTCGAATATCTTAATCTTTATTACATCTAGGGCCTGGTCAACACTTGGATACTCAGATTCAAAAGCGAAGGTGAGTAGAAAGATGTCTATCATAAGTGGCCACGTAGTCGTTCCCTTGCGCAACTCAGTCTTTGTGTACCAGTTCCTTGGAACTGTGTCCAAAGTGTGAGTGAATCGGTGAACCCATTCATCCTCGGGAATGTCCAACCAATTCTGTTCACACGTCTGAATATGTGACCTGGGGTCACTTTCTCCTGTGTATCTCTGCTGGACATTCACTCTGTCAGTAGAGAATTTGATTGCCATCAATCTCTTTAGATCATTCCATGATGTGATATTCTCTTTATGTGCGTACCACCATCTTGCAGGTGTGGCTCGTACTGCAAGGTCCATAGCTGCGATCCTCTGCTCATGAGGAATTTGTTGTTCAAACTGCGTGAGAAATTCCTGGATATTTGTTACACCATGAAATGATGGAATCTTGTTAATCTCTGCACCAATCCATCGCAGTGACTTAGTCATGTATGCACATCTACGCGCTGAGACTTCGTAAAGTCTGTTCTACCAGTTCTCTAGACCAACATCCAAATCCGATGCGCATGAGTTGTCGCATCACCAACTAATGTTCCCTTCTGCAGTTGGATTGATGTAGTCGCTCTGGTTCATAGTCATCTGATAGAGACTCTCCATGTTACATGCCTCTTCCTCTACTTGGATAGGTTCAATGTATCTAGGACCTTGAAGAGGATCCAACGATGCGATGACCTGGATCTGCGCATCCTCAAAAATCATTTGTCTTCTCTTTAGGTCAATAACGGCCATGTTACCGATCGCCCAGTCAATGCCTAGTAATGCTTGGTATGGTCTACTATCGCCAATGATTTCTATAACTTCAAAGTCCACAGAGCTGCAAACTCTGTCAATGTCAACTAGTACCTGCAGTAATCGACCCAGTGGTGATACCCGCTGCTGATTAGCTATTCTCAGGTGGATAGGCGATTTGACTAACTTATGGCTACCCATCTGTTCCCATGTCTCCTTAGTCAGAACATTTACCTCTGATCCTAGATCTAGGATCACCTCATCCATTTCAAATTCTCCAACTTGTGTTGTTAGTCGCATCTCTCTTCCTGTTCTTGTATGTCCCATGAACAACATGTTGTGCACTGCTCACGGCAGAAGATGGTTGACATTGATCTATGATGCACTGAAGTTCTCCGATAGCTTGCTCATTTCTGATGAGTTTTAAGCAACTCCGCAGGAAGGATTGTACACTTCCTATCAACTCGTCCTCGTCGCATGTGCCCGATGTGGTAGCCTACGATATCTATACAGGGCTAATGCCACAAGGTGCTTGCTGCGGTATGCCCCTAGACGGCGGTACCTATGATCTTGATTACACAGGGTCATCAAAGATAGTCTTAGCTTCCTGAAATGTCTGTTTATTCTTCTATAGGTCAAGTGGTGTTGCTTTGTTAGGAGCTTTGCGCACCCACTCCTAACCTGTGTTCTTTTCAATATCCTGCGATGTCCCACTGGTGGAAACACCGCTGCGAGTCACAATGTTGACTCTTGGTTCTGGTTCTTCCTACTCCACAGCAATAAGCTGAATGTTCTAGTGTACTACTGGCTTAGGTTCTCTGATCTTAGCTATAAAGGTAGGACATTCTTCTATAGCGTGATCGTAATATTTGCAATAGTTACATGTGGTGGTGGGGCTCTGACAGTCCCTAGCATAATTTCCTACAACTCCAAAGTTGTAACAAGTGATTGGTCCGTGACCACGGCCAAAGCCTTCTCCACGTCCAAAGCCTCCTCCATGACCTTGTCCTATAAATCCTCCTCCATGGCCAACTTGAGCCGGATCATGCTGTGGTGCTGCTGCTGGACCCTGTGTTTTTTATTGGACTCTGTACAAGTCTTGCTTGCTCCCGACCATGAGATCATAGGCTCGGCAATCGTGTTCATCATGGCCTACGGACTTGCAGAAGACACAATATAAGTTCTTAGGTGTTTGTACGTACTTCTGAAGTAGAGGGCATTGCTGAGGTGGATGTCCTTGCGTTTTGCATATTTCACACCACGGACCATGGGTCTGTGGTAAGGGGTTAGGAGCCCTGGTTGATAGATATTCTACAAATACTAGACAGTTGTCTTTAGTATGGCCTTGTGCTTTACACTTTACGCACCATATGTCTTGCACAACCTCTTTCCCTTTCTTAATATCATGCAACTGTAACATGAGATTAGCCAATTGGTTTTGCAGATTTGTCATACCTGTGCTGGTTTCAGCTAGAGGTGAAGCCTCTAGTTTCATCGCCATATCCAATGCGTCATCCTGCATCTGGAGTTTCTGCTGCATTAATGGCAGTCTGATGTGAGGTAGCAGCGCTACAATAAACCATTCCTTATGCTGCTCCGGCACAAACTCAAAGCTGACTTGGTCTATGAGGGCATTGAATTTCTGATTGAAGTCCCATACCGACTCTGTAGGTAACTGTTTGATGTCTTTGAGCTCTGTAATGCACTGTGACTTAGACTTAGGTTTCTTAAACTCTTTAATCATGGCGGTCTTGACCTGGACAAGTGTTCTGGGTGCTGCTGTGGCATACTTCATATACCATGTTAAGGCTCGTTCTCTCAGTGTGGTGACCAACTGTACAAGTTTAATATTATCATCATGGATTCCTTTAATGGTCCACACGGCTTCACATAGAAACCAATTCTGCTCTGGGTCCTCTACCCCTATACTTTTAAAAATAGGTAGCTTCATATCATTCCCCATTCTATTTCTACGTGGTGGATGTTGATTTGCTGTGTTACTACCACTCGGCGGTGTAGGTGGAGGTGATGTAGCGGTAGTATGTACTGTCTGCGAGCCACTGGATGGAGTTCCTATGGGATTGTTCTGAGTCCCGGTATGTTTCTGTGGGGTGTAAGGGTGGTAAGGGATACCCCCTTCTGTTCTTTTTGTGGTACTATGACTCTGTTGTCTAGTATTTCTTTCCACTACGTGTACGTCCAATGTCATCAGAATCACTCTCAAACTCTTCTGACATTACAGTTTCTTAACTTATTGATCTAAAACCATATCCATTACTCCGTTTTCATGTAATAGCATCTTAATGGACAATTTTAAAGATTTTAGGTACTTACTACGATATCCTTTGAAGAAGTACCGCTCAGCCTCGTTGAAGATTTTTCTCTGTTCAACTGCAAACTCTGTGACGAAGCCTTCTAGCACACTCGCAAGCCAGAAGTCTACTATCCTCGTAATGGGATTATCAAGGTTCTTTAGGGTCTGAATCAGCTCCAGTGTCCAGACAATGTTTATTTTCTTCTTGAATATGTCTGTATCAGTCAACTTTGATAACCAGTTGTAAAGCTCATTCCCATAGGTCACAAAAAATATCGTATGCAGGTCTGTAAAGATATGTTTTTGTAACCAGTCCTCTGTACTTAGTCTAGGACTCTTGTTCTCTTGCTCGGCAAAATCTTTCTCCTTAGACCCAACCCACTAGTTGAGTTTGTCTCTAGTAGGACACCAACAAAACATCAATGCTCAGTTTGTTAAAAACCGGCAATGGAACCATTTGTTGGTCGCTATGGGAAGACCCGGGTTTACTGTAATGTACCAACAACACCCCTAGCTCACTGGCCCTTTCGACGACAGACCGCAGAGCGGCCTGAAGTCTCACATAAAGTGACTCTAATGGGTTGAACAAAGGCTCAAGTGTCTTCAACTAGGTTTTGTAGCATCCTACATGTCTCGCCGCTCTTCTTAGCCCACGCGGTCTCTCCACGACACGCAGTTTCCTCTTACTAACGATGGTTCTCACCCTTATCGCATCGCTGCGTCCTGGTCGACACGTAACTCTCTCCAACGCTAGGTCCTTAACTTGTGGTATTGCACACCACAGCTCCTCTGCTGGTGCGATATCGCCTCCCTGCGATATCCTACCACCGCGGCTTAGCGCACTTAGCGTTGCTCGTGTCGACTTACAGGACTCAACATACAAGGTTATTTAACACTGCAACTCTTGACTGTCTTGAGTGAAACATAGACAAACTCTCATACATAATACTTAAAGACCTCAACTTGCATTTATCCTTCTATAATACTGTAAACTGAATGAAAACATACATACATTTAACTGTAAGAAAAGTTCATGTAATGAATGGCAGATACAACAAGTAAACACAATCACATGAATCAACCACATAACACTCTGATTTTACGTGGTTCACTTCCAGGGTAGAATTTACGTCCACAGAACTGTGTTTCTCTATTATAACTCAGGGGAAGTAAACACAGTTCTGCTGCACCACATATGCTGCTCGAGATCTTCTGGGTAAATCCGCACACAGCCTAGAGCCCTTCTCTCTTAGATCTCTTCTCTACCTCTATATTGCTTCTCTACAATCTCCTCTTCCCCCTTTGTCAATCCCTGTGGATTGTTACATACAGGCTCAATGAGCCAGCTACTGGTTACAGTAAGATAACTATAGCTAATAACAGAACCAGAGCTTAGCTTCTATATTACAACTGTCTAACTATCTAACCAACCGTCTGACCAACTAACCAACCCTTTTACAATAAAAAATATATCCCTTTATAGGTGGCCCGAAGGTCTTGCCATTACAACACTGTGGGCCTGTCCCAACAATAACCCAAAAACCCTAACTAGTGATAGTCGGCATATCTGTACTTGGAGTAGCCACTTTCCATCACACCACTACTCTCTGCAGTCTTCCATGCTTCCCGACGCTGATCATGGGTACTATGCACCGCTTCCCTTCTTATGTCCTTCGTCTTCAATACCTCGGCCTCGTTGCTTCTTTTCCTTTATGAGGGTAGCTAAGCCCTCCTGTCTTCGCCACTGCCTTCAATGCATTGGTTGAGCTCTCTCTTCTCGGCCGTTGCCTTCAATGCAGTGGTTGAGCTCTCTCTTCTCGTCCACTTCCTTCAATGTAGTGATTGAGCTCTCTCTTCTCGGCCACTCAAGTACTGTCATCTTCCTTGACTTCTCTATCCCAACAGTCACAGTTTCTGGCTCTGATCTGCAGCTAGAAACATGCTATAGAGTCGTAGCTTTACCGTATCTCTTCATCTTTGCCAAAACTGTCTATCCGCCAAAATGGCAGCTTCTCCTGTAGCTGCGGGACCTTGCTCCAACAATAGGAGAAATCAGCAAAAAAAATCAAGCACCCACCTCTCCAACTTTGTAGTGAACAGTGACAATGACACCTCACAAAGTGATCCCCACCCATATATAGGCCCCATTTGACCTATTTTCTCCCTTTTGACATAACAAGGCCTACAAAGTCCATTTGAGGCACTGTTCACACCACTAGTTTCATAATTCCGCCCTCTATCTTCTAATGAGACCATTGTCTCATGTTTAATAAATAATTTTTAGGACCACTTCCTGAAATTTACCTTGGTTTATGAGCCACATCATGGTGATACAAGTGCCTTTGAACCTATACTTGCATCACACTTGCCTACCGCCACTCATACAGGTTCCCAGGACACCGCACGAAAGGTGCCTCATTTTATTTCAACATATAGTTGTCTAATCCGCCCACCACACCTTATGCGGGTTTCCAGACCATCGTCTGGAGGACGGATCATTTCCTTTGCATGCATTTGGCATATAACTACCTCCGAATTTGCACTCACATCACATGTATTCAAGTACATCCACCACAACTCACACACGACTCTCGTGACATCTGTCTAAGAGCCACCTCGGTTTGCATGCCTCTACCGCACCAACTCGTGTGCCTCTGCCACAATCTATGCCATGCATGTATTGGTATGTTTAAGAGCCACCTGCTCCATCCATTCTGCATGGATGACCTATGGACCACTGTCGACTGTCCCAACATGGGGGCACCACCAGTTCCTTCTCGATCGATTAACCATACTAGAGTTTCTTTTAAGCTCTTTTCTGACTCCTAAAAGAATGAAAATTTTGCCGAGCGTAGCTGCTTCCTTTCCTGCTCATTAAAGTATAGGAAAGGGAATCTACATCATCTCATTTATCTCCCTTTGCAGACTATGTAGGCCATCAAATGAAAAGGACCACATTGGCACATTCAAGCCAAGACCATTCCCCTCTACATCGTTTTATGCTTTCTCAGGCAGAAGGGGCCGAACTTTACGAAAAAGCTCACCATGGATTGTTGTTAAGCTCTTTTCCATCCTTCTCATCAAGAAAATATTTCCTAGCAAACTTGGTTTCATTCATGCTCGTAAAAGTATCTGAATGACCGTCCAATTAGTATAAGTTTAACCTTTTCTGGTCTGACTGGACTACCAACAGTAAAGAATTCTCTCATCCCCTAATGGATGGACGAGCTCTCCTATGTATACTTTTATCCTTTTTTGGGCATAGGAGACTACCAACAAAAAAGAGCCCCCATTGGATTCTTCTTTAGGCTTTCAGAATCTCTAAAATTGAAAGCACCATCGAGTATTTACTTTCTTGGGCTCGCCAAAAATCCATGAGACCGTACCACAACAGTGTCTCTAGACACCACCCCATAGATAATAGTTAGGTAGCATTCCCACTTTGGGTCACCTTTGTTTAGAGTACTCTATGATGTGTCTTCCTTGGATCCCATCAATATCAAAAGGGTTTACCTTCGCCATGTATTTCCCATCTGTAGTTACATTCTCAGTATTACAGCTATGATCTCGTTCCCATGAGTTAGTTTCATTTGCTACCTGGTCTACCCTATCATCATACTCTCAACAAAGGAAGTTTGAGTCCACTACACTCCCTCTGCCCCTGTTAAACTCCTCCCCCCCCATTCAGTGGGTAATTCGTCATATTGTCTCACATCTTTTGGTTATCTCCCTCACGCGTCTGGTCAAGGAAACACCATTTCCTTGACCATGGTCAAGTCTCCCTATATCGAAGACAACACATGTATTCCAGAGGATAGACCTAGAGGTCCCTATATCCTAGTTTCATTAACCTCATTGATGAGTTCTTTGGACCACTTGAGAGGAGTCCTTAGTGCCTCTTGGGATGGTTGTTTCTCACGTGGTCGACTCCAGCTACATCATCGTACCGTTTAGATTCATAAAGGGTGTTGGTCTATGCAGTATTTAGTCAAATACCCCAGATGTCACCTGATTCCAGCACATTTATGAGTCTATTTGAGGGATCCCAACAGGTTCATGTCCCTTGTGATTTCTGGGTTGCGTTGGAGACAGTGTTCAGAAGCCCCAGAAGTGCTTCTATATAGATTTATGATTGATCCAACATAGTTGTACCACAAAGACTCCGACTCTCCATCAGTGGGTCCCTACAACTACGTACCATTCCAGATCTAGCAGGTCATCAGTCATGAAGGTATAGCATTCCATGAGAATTCCATGGGTCCAATGTAGCAGTTCTTCATATCAGTATTGTATTCATCCTCTCATTGAGGTAACCACTATTGTAACAACAGTTGTACATGATCGGCTCTTTTATTATAGAGATCAGATCACATTATTCTTTTGACATCGTTATGAGCATGGGGATTCCCACCTCATCCATATGCATGTCACACATTATTTGTATCTCACCCATTGATGGGAACCATATTAATACAAAAACCAAAAGCCACCATGCCCTAGCCCAGGAAGCACCACCTCTCCCTAGAAAATCCTATGATGTTCGTCGGCCATACAATGAACTCCTGCCCTCACACATCAGGGGGCAATCTGTTAACCCAAAAAATACCTCAGTAAGATCTACATGACCTACACCACCCAAAGACATCTATGTACGACCCTCATTTGACCCTCACACCCTAAAAAAGGATCAAAAATATGAAAAAGGGATTTAAAACCCCTAAAAAGAGCCAAAATATCTCTCATAGGGGCTAAAACCTCCAAAAAGGGAATAAAAACCCTCAAAGGAGCTTAAACCCCCCAAAGGAGCTAGGAATTGGGTGAAAGGGGATAAAATCCAAAAAAGGGGCTAAATCCCTAACCAGGGGCTTAAAACCCTAAAAATCTTAAGAAAAAGTATAAATAGAGGGGTGGGGGTCACTCTCAAATCACTTCTCATCTCCCTATCATTATGCTGCCTATGTGAGTGGCTTGAGACCCTTTACCTCTCAAGTCATTCACCATCCCTCTCCTCCATTCCTCCATTGAGCCAAAGCTCCCCATCCATTGAGAGGTGCTCTCCCAAGCTAGGGCATGGTGGCCCATTTCAACCAGAGTAGGTATATTTCTGTTTTTGTTCTTTCATGTTGTATTTTTCTAACATTTTTGCTTTGAGGTTTATTTTTTAATATTTTGTTGCAGGTTTCCATGGACTCCTGGTAGCTATTTCTTTGTTTGCTTAAAGTTTCATGTAGGTTTTTTACTGCTAGCCCCTAACCGTGTTTGCAGAGTTTTCTTTCTTTTTCTTCCATACCTCACAGGAACCCTACCCTTCTGTCCTATAGATGGAAGGGAGTTGTTCCTTCCTATAGCAAGGGCGAAATCCCTACTACAATGTGGATACATGTAGAAGATGGTGATGAAGCCAACAAACCTATCTTGTTCATTGTGTCAATTTGTGGGGCATGAAGATAAAGACTATCGTGCATATGACCTGCTTCAGGAAATGACATACAACTCATACTTTGTGAAGGGTGAAGATCATCATGCAGCACAAAAATCACAGCTGCAGTCTCAGGTGGTAAACTATCATACTCAACCACAGTATACACCACCGCCATAGATGCAATTTATAACATCGCAGCCGCAGTCACAGTTTGCATCGCGGCCATAGTATAATCAGATGTTGATCGCTCCACAGTAGCCATAGTAGGTTTAGGCAGCATACTACATTTAGCAGCATCCGAATCCCCCACCACAACAATTGGCTCAGGCACAGTATCAACAGCAAGGATGATTCCACGGAGGATTTCGAGGAAGAGCAGGAGGATTTGGTAGAGGAGGAGGACGAGGGTGCAGACCTATTTAATGTTATAATTGTGGGTTATTTGGAAATTACTAGGTGTGGAGAACCTCCTACAATGAACAATCAAAATGCATGATATAACAGAAATATTGGAGCACAAAAGAGATTTTATTGATCACGGGTCACTTCGAGGGGGCCACCTCCTTTGAGAAAGCTCAATACAAAATAACTCTTGGATACTTTCATTAGCCTCAACACATACTTATATACTAAGTCTAATCTAAACAACTATTACTCCACATGAATGTGGGATAATGCAACCTATTAACTGGACGACTTAACAACTATTACTTACTCCCCATGAATGTGGGATAATACATCATACTAATGGGACGACTTACAAAGCATATGCGTCCAACAAAATATACCAAAAAAATAAAGAGGGGGGTTGACACAGGTTCTTAACATCCCCTCCCTCTTAGAAAAATCTTTGTCCTCAAAGCTTTAGATGTGGAAACTGCTGCTGAATCTAAAGGAGCGATTCCCATGTAGCATCCTCTGGTTGCATGCTGTGCCACTTAATTGAAGACCTTTGTGATGGACCGAGAGAGAAGCTGACAAGTTTTCTTATTGAGGATGGCCTCTGACTTCGAAATTATGGATCCTTCATTATCCCATTCTGGTAAAACAATTTGTGTGCTGATGTTGGCTCCAATCACTTGCTAACTGCAAGAAGGAGGAAGTGCCAATTTATAAGCAACATACCTAATATTTTGAAGAACTAGATATGGGCCAGAGATATTTGGAGAGAGCATTTGATTCCCTTTGTCTTTCAAGGAGGATTGGTTGTAATGCTGTAGACAAAGAAAAACCATATCACCAACTTGAAAAGTGCTCTCAGAACGGTGTTGATCAGCTTGTTGTTTCATGTGGGCTCTTACCATGTGAAGATTGTCCTATAGGAGGTGAAGAATCTGATGTCAGTTGCAAAGAATCATGTCAACTTCCTGAACTGGTGAACTACTGGGGGTGGATGGAAGGAGTACTAGAGGTGCGTGACCATAAACTGGTTCATATGGAGTCATTTTAGATGTAGTATGGTAGGAATTATTGTACCACCATTCAGTGAGAGGGAGCCACTTTTCCCACTGATGTTGTTCTTCAAAGGTGAAACAATGAAGATAAGTTTCCCAATATTTGTTGACGACTGTAGTTGGACCATCTATTGGTGGGTGATAAACTAGAATCATATGCATTTTGGTGTCAGTGAGGCAAAAATGACTTGTGAAAGTTGTGTTGCGGTCTAAGACAATGGAATAAGGGATTCCATGAAGAAGGAATATCTGGTCCATGAAAATTTGTGTGATTGAAGAGGTGGTATATGGATGGATGAGAGCACAAAAATGACTATATTTGGAGAGTCTATCCACCACAACCAAGATTACGGTCTTCCCTCCATATTTAGGGAGCCCTTGAATGAAATCCATTGAAATATATGTCCAAATCCTTGTAGGGGTGGGAAAAGGTTTGAGCAATCCAGAAAGGATTGTAGTTTCACCCTTGTGGTGTTGACAAGGAGCACATTCAACAACCATATGTTGAATTTCGTGTTGCACCGTGGTTGCACCCCCTTCCAAAAGAAGTTACATTGCACCAGCTCATATGTTTTGATGAACCCAAAGTGTGTTGCCGATGGAGAAGCATGGAGTTCATAAAAGACCACATTTTTAAGGTTTGTACTCTAGGGAAGCACCAGACGACCCTTGTATCTCAGAGAAAATCCATCCCAAGAGGATTACGGTACCATAGAAGGGTTACTAGACAACTATTGGATGATTTCAGATAATGAGGATTCATTGACATAGCCTTCCCGAATAGAGTGTAACCAAGTTGGAATAGGCATAGAAATAACTGAAAGAGAAACATGGGCATCAAATGTGTGGAAAAGATCATCCACTGCAAGATTGTCTTGTGCATTCTTATAGCCATAATCCCTGAGTTTGATAACCCATTTCTGTTGTGTTGGGGATGAGACCCATTGTTCCAGAAAATATTTCAAACTCTGGTGATCAGTATTGATGCCGAAAGGATTCTCTAAGAGGGATGGCCACCACTTATGTACTGTGTGCAAAATAGTCATCATTTCCTTCTCATATGTAGAGGTGGATAAATTCTTTCTAGAAATGGATTTGTTGGTGAAGGCAATGGGATGTTCATATTGAAAAAGGAAAACCCCAAGTCCATTGTTGTAAGCATCACTCTCAAGAGTGAAGAGCTTGGAAAAATAAGGTATCTGAAAGGTGCATCGAAATGAAAGATCCAAGGGAGTAGTTGAGAGTGTTGAAGGTTGCATTTGAAGAAAATGGAGCTGAGCAATGACACCATGTGAATTCGTCTTAAGGAGATTTTCCATGCGATAGGAACTGATGATTCTGAGAGAACCTGGCTGTAAGCCATTGAATTTGTGTTTGTTCCCATTAACTGAAAATTACATCCATAGTTCAGCAAAATCCCATAAGATGGGTCCAAGTGTGCGTAACCATTGAGTTCCCAAAATCACATCACATCCTCCTAGAGGCATGGCAAACATGTTCGAGCACAAGTTATAATCTCCAATAGAGATACACACATTGCGGCACTTTCCTTTGCAAGGTAAGGTGCTCCCATTGGCAACCATGACTTTAAAGATGGAGTAAGGATGGAAAAAGCTATTAGCTTGTTTGGCAATATGAGGGTCAATGAAGTTATGGGTGCTACCAAAATCAATGAGTATTGTAAGAGGAATCTTCTTGAAGAAACCCTTGACATGCATGGTTTGTGGGGTGGTGACTCCAACTAATGCATGGAGAGATATATTTGGGTGTTCGTCATGAGAATGAGGGTCAACAGGTGGTTGCTAAATGTCGACCTAATTGTCTACTGGATCCTGAGCAGCTTCATAAATTTCAAGTGCAGGTGGAGAAACCACATCCAAGGGATAGAGCTTTGGTTCAGTGGATTGATGTCCTTGGGTGAATTTACCATCGCAATTATAACAAAGTCCTTTTTCCTTACGTTCCCACACCTCAGCTTCAGATAAATACTTGATAGGAGTGGGTGTAGGATTTGGAGGGATTGGATGTCTTTGGGAAACCATATTTATAAAAGGAACGAAAGTGGATTTGGGGCGTTGTTGAGCCCTGATCTTATCCTCCACCAACTTATCCAACCCAAGGATTTCCATCATTGTGTTGGGATAGAACATGTTAACCTCAGATTGGATTGTATCCTTAAGACCACTGATAAAACAACTCCTGTAGAATGCATTAGAAAATCCTTCTGTGTGCTTGACTAATTTCTCAAATTCTGTTTGATACTCTCTCACAGTGCCAGTCTGACGAAGTTTGGTGAGTGCTCCTATGAATTTATCAAAACCACTAGGGCCAAATCAGTGCAAAAGGAGTTGGAAAAAAATCTATCCATTGGGGCTCTTCATGATCCTTGATTTACCAACAGAACCATTGAAGGGATTCACATTCCAAATGAAATGATGCAACTGGGACTTTGGTGACATCAAAAGTGTTATGCATATTAAAGTATTGTTCTGCCTTGTGCATCTATCCAGTTGGATCATCACCATTGAAGCAAGGAAAATCAATCTTCGGCCCACAAAAGGTGCTGGAAGAAGAGAACTTAGTGTCTGCAGAAGACTCAAGCTGTTGTCAGTTGCTCATAGCTGAATGTTGAAGATGGAGGTCGAGAAATCTTTGATCCAGATCTGTGAGTTTGGTCTTGAGGGTGAAAAGTTCTTCTTCCATTTGTCTATTTGCTCTTATGCGGGTGACAACAGCAATATTTTTTATTTATTTTTTTGGTGGGGGGGGGTGGGTAGAAAAACAAAAACAAAGAGGGTTTTAGAAAAGAAAAATTTTGAGTTTGGAAAGATGTGAGTGGGTAATTGGAGTTGACTAGGTTTGGGACACTTTCTAAAGGAGAAGGAAAAGAAAATGCGAACTTCAAAAGCGAGGTGAAATAATGGGAAAATTTGTTAGAGAGGGACAATGAAGCAGAATTCAGAAATGAACACTGTGGCAAAATTTGAAGGCGATTGAGTAAGAATTGAAGAAGTTATGACAAATGTGGAATTTCGAGCTTCGAGAAGTGGAATTTGGGATAGGGTCCTCAATGAATGAAATATGCATAATGGAATGACGGGGGTGACTATGAATTTTCAAGGGAAATGGAGATAAATTTTTGGAGTAGGGTCCCGCAGCTACATGAAAAGCTGCTACGTTGGGACAGAGAAGTCAAAGAAGACGACAGTACCTGAGTGACCGAGAAGAGATAGCTCACCCACTACACTTATGGCAGTGGTGAAGATAAGAGGGCTTAGCTACCCTCATAAAGGAAAAGGAGAAACAAGCTGAGGTATTGAAGACGAAGGACAGAAAAGAAAGCGGCGTCGGTACCCACGGTCAGCGCTGGGAAGCATGGAAGACTACAGGAAGCGGCGCCCAATACCCATGATTAGCGCCAGGAAGCGTGGAAGACTACAGAGAGCTGTGGTGTGACGAAAAGCAGTAGTTCGAGTACAGATAGATAGAATGTCACAGTTAGGGTTTTTGGGTTATTGTTGGGATAGGCCCACAGTTTTGTAACGGTGAGACCTTCGGGCCGCCTATATAAAGGCATGTATTTTTTATTGTAAAAGGTTAGATAGTTAGCCATTAAGTCAATCAGCTAGCTAAGTGTCTCTAGTGTTTCAGTATTGTAGGAGTCGAGCTCTAGTCCTGGTATTCCATCTATTTTATCTTATTGTAACCAGTAGCTGGCTCCGTGAGCATGTATGTAACAATCTACAGGGATTGAACAATCAGTAGGGATTGAGAGAGAGAGAGAGAGAGAGAGAAGAGTATATTGTAAGAAGGAAATATAGAATATAAGAGATCTAAGAGAGAAGGGCTCCCGACTGTGTGAGCGGAGTTACCCAGAAGATCTCAAGCTGCACATCAAGCTGTAGCAGAACTATGTTTGCTCTCTCAAGATATAATATACAAACCAGTTCCCGTGGACGTAGCTTCTACCCTAGAAGTGAACCACGTAAAATCAGTGTGTTGTGTGATTGTTTCATGTAAATGTGTTTACTTAGTTACTATCTGTTATTCGTTACATGAAATTTGTGTTAACAGTTAATGAATGTATGTATGCTATCTGTCAGTTTACAGTAGCTTAGAAGGTTGAACTGCATGTTGAATTTGTTAAGTATTCTGTGTATGAGTTTACCAGTGCTTGATTTACCTAGTAGCAGTACAGTGTTAAGTGATTTCTGCATATTAGATTCATCAAGTTAAGTATAGTTGAGGTCGAGTGTGTTGAACCATGGAAGCTCAAGTAAGATAGCCTAAACACCCTATTGGAGGTGTCTGAGTTATTTTACCCAGAGAGAAAACCCTTAGACCTTGCGAGCTATTGGGAATATTGAGTATTGCCCTGAGAGATATAAAGCACAGAAAGGTGATATCGCACCAACAAAGAAGCTGCGGTGTGAGGTATCATCGGTTAAGCGTTGCGCGGAGGAGATAGTATGTGCACCATCATAGAAGCTGCGGTGCACTAGGAGCCAGCTCCCTAGTGGAGTCAGCTCGGAGGAGAGAAACAGTGCAGCGTTGAGAAAACCCGCTGGCTGAGAAGAGATAAGAACCACCGGGATGCTACAGAACTTGGTTGAGGACACTTGAGCCTCCAGCCAACCCATCTAGATCACTTCGGGTGAGACTTCAGGCCATTCTATGGTCTGTTTCCGAAAGGGCCAGTGAGCTAGGGGTTTTGTTGGTACATAACAAGTAAACCCGGGTCTACCCACAGCGACCAACAAATGGTTCCGTTGCCGTATTTGAACACAATGCAAATCTAATGTTCTGTTGGCATCCTATGAAAGAAGAACTCAACCAGTGGGTTGGGTCTAAGGAGACATAATTTTCCGAACAAGAGAACAAGAGTCCTAGACTGAGTACAGAGGACTGGTTACAAAAACATATCTTTACAGACCTGCATATGATATTTTTTGCGACCTATGGAAATGATTTGTACGACTGGTTATCAAAGTTGACTGATAAGAACATATTCAAGAAGAAAAGGAACATTGTGTGGATACCAGAGCTGATTCACACTATGAAGAGCATAGATAATCCTATTACATGAGTAGTTGACTTCTGGCTTGCGAGTTTGCTGGAAGGCTTTGTCACAGATTTTGCAGTGGATCAACGCAAGAGCTTCAGCGAGGCTGAGCGGTACTTCTTCAAAGGATATCGCGGTAAGTACCTAAACTCTTTAAACTTGTCCATTAAGATGTTATTACATGAAAAAGGAGTAATGGATATAGTTTCAGACCAATAAGCTAAGAAAGTGTAATGTCACAAGAGTTTGAGAGTGATTTTGATGACATTGGATGTACACATAGTGGAAAGAAATATAAATTAGATTTCAGATCTCCCATATTTGAAGACAGTTCAGATAATACTAGACAACAAAGTCATAGTAATACAGAAAGAAAAGAAGGGGGTATCCCTTACCACCCTTATACCCCACAGAAAACAACCGGGACTCAGAACAATCCCATAGGAACTACATCTAGTAGTTCACATACATCACATACTATTGCTACATCACCTCCATCTACACCGCCGAGTGGTAGTAACACAGTAAATAAGCATCCACCACATAGAAACAGAATGGGGGATGACATGAAGTTACCTACCTTCAAGGGTACAGGGGCAGAAGACTCGAAACAGCATTGGTTTCTATGTGAAGTTGTGTGGACCATTAAAGGAATCCAAGATGATAATATTAAACTTGTATAGTTGGTCACCACACTTAGGGAACGAGCCTTAACATGGTATATGAAGTATACCTCAGCGATACCTAGAACACTTGTACAGGTCCGGACTGCCATGATTAAAGAATTTAAGAAACCCAAGTCTGAGTCACAGTGTATCACAGAGCTCAAGGACATCAAACAGTTACCTACAGAGTCAGTATGGGACTTTGATCAGAAATTCAAAGCCCTCATAGACCAAGTTAGCTTTGAGTTTGCGCCGGAGCAACATAAGGAACGGTTCATTGCAGCACTTCTCCCTCACATCAAACTGCCACTTATGCAGCAGAGACTCCGTACAAAGGATGAAGCATTGGATATGGCGATGAAACTATAGGATTCACCTCTAGCTGAGACCAGCAAAGGTATGACAAACCTGCAAAACTAGTTAGCAAATCTCACGTTACAGCTGCATGAGATTAAAAAAGGAAAAGAGATCGCACAAGAAATATGGTGTATAAAGTGTAAATCACAAGGCCATACTAAAGATAACTGTCTAGTATTTGTTGAATACTTAGCAAGTGGGGCTCCTAAACCCTTAGCACAAAATCAAGGGCCATGGTGTGAACTATGCAGAACAAGAGGACATCCACCTCAGCAATGCCCTTTACTTCAGAAGTATGTACAGACCCCTAAGAACTTATACTGTAACTTCTGCAATTCAGTAGGACACAATGAACATAACTGTAGAGCCTACGATCTCATGTTAGACAGAAAACATGACTTGTACAGAGTCCAATCAGAAACACCGGGTCCAGCAGCAGGACCACAGCATGAACCAGATCCTATAGGTCGTGGAGGAGGATTCAGAGGATGAGGCCGTGGCGGAGGCTTTGGCCATGGTGAAGGATTTGACCGTGGCCATGGACCTATTACCTATTACAACTGTGGAGTTGTAGGACATTATGCTAGGGATTGTTAGAACCCTACTACGACATGTAACTATTGCAAATCCTATGATCACCTTATAGAAGAATGTTCTGTCTTATTAGCCAAGATTAGGGAACCTAAGCGAGTAGTACATCAGAACATCTAGCTTATCGCTGCTGAGCACAAAGAACCAGAACCAAGAGTCAAAATTGTGACTCGTAGTGGTGCTTCCACTAGTGGGACATCACAGGATATTGAAAGGAACACAAGATCGGAGTGGGTGCGCAAAACTACTAATAAATCAACACCACTCGACATGTAGAAGAATAAAGAAACATTTCAGGAAGATAAAACTTTCTTTAATGAACCTACACAATCAAGATCGCAGGTACATCCATCTAGGGGCATACTGCAACAAACACCTTGTGGTGTTAGTCCTGTGCAACCACCGCAGGCTACCACATCGGGAAGGTGCGACGAGGATGAGTCGACAGGAAGCGTACAATCCTTCCTGCGGAGTTGCTTGAAACTTGTGAGAAATGAGAAAGCTATCGGAAAGCTTCAGCGCATCATAGATCAGTATCCTCCATCTTCTTCCATGAGCAGTGCGCAGCGTGCTGTTCATAATATTATGGGCCATACAAGAACAGGAAGAGAGATGAGACTCACAGCAGAAGTTGGAGAATTTGAAATGGATGAGGTTATCCTAGACTTAGGATCAGAGGTAAATGTTCCGACTAAGCAGACATGGGAACCGATGGGTATCCCTAAGTTAACCAGATCACCTATCCATCTGAGACTAGCCAATCAGCAGAGGGTATCACCACTGGGTCGATTACTGCAAGTGCCAGTTGACATTGACGGTGTTCGCACTTTTGTGGACTTTGAAGTTATAGAAATCATTGGCAATAGTAGACCATACCCAGCTTTACTAGGTATTGATTGGGAAATCGATAACATGGCTGTTATCAATGTAAAGAAAAGACAAATGACCTTTGAGGATAGTCAGATCTAGGTCATCACACCATTGGATCCTTTTCAGGGTCCTAGATATATTGAACCTATTCAAGAAGAGGATGAGGAACGTAATATGGATAGCCTCTATCAGATGACGACTAATCTGAGTGATTACATCAACCCGACCTCAGAAGGAAACATTAGTTGGCGATGTGACAACTCATACGCATCGGATTTGGACGTTGGTTTAGAAAACTGGCAGAACAGACTTTATGAAGTCTTAGCTCGTAGATGTGCATATCTGACTAAGTCACTACGATGGATTGGCGCAGAAATTAAGGATATTTCGTCCTTCGATGACTTAGCAGATGTCAATGAATTTTTATCCCAATTTGAATAAGAAATTCCTCAAGAGTAGACGATGGCAGCGATTGACCTTGCAGTAAAAGCCACACCTGCAAGATGGTGGCACACACATAAAGAACATATTGCATCATGGGATGACTTCAAGTGACTGATGGCGATCAGGTTTTCTAATGACAAGGAGTGTCTACAGCAGAAGTATACAGGAGAAAGTGACCCCAGGTCACATATTCAGAGTTGTGAACAGAATTGGTCGGACATTCCCGAGGATGAATGGGTTCACCTATTCGTTCACACTTTAGACCAAATCCCAAAGAATTGGTACATAAAAACCGAGTTGTGCAGAGGAACCATTACATGGCCACTTATGATAGACAACTTTGAACTCACTTTCGCTTTTGAATCTAAGTATCCAAGCATTGATCAGGCCCTAGATGTTTTAAATATTAATATCTTTGAGGACTGTACCCTATCAGTACATACTCAGTCTGAGTGGACCATCCAGTTAGAAGATGCACTCGACTATTATAACTTCGCAGCAGACCCAGAGGATGAGGATGAGGATCCTCGCAGTATCAACATTCCAGAGTCAGAAGGGACTCGCGATGTTGATGGACCAAAGTTAGAAATTCCAGCCATCACAGAGCCTATCAATATTAAGAAGATCAACATTGGCACAGACACAGAACCAAAGTTTGCCTCTATTGGAGACTATTGGGATGACAAAATAGTAGGACACATTGCAGACCTGCTCCATGACTATCAGGACTTGTTCCCCACTAAGTTCACAGAGATGAAGGGAATAGTTGGAGACTTGGGAGTCATGCGGATACCATTGAAAGAGGATACTAGGCCAGTTAAGCTGCGTCCATATAGATTAAATCTGTGGTATAAATAAAAGGTCAAGGATGAAATTGATAAGATGCTAGTAGCAGGCATCATCGATCCCGTAGAAGAAAGTAAATGGGTTAGTCCCATGGTCATGCAAGAAAAGAAAACCAAAGGATAAATCAGAATTTGTGTCGACTTGCATAAACTCAACAATGCATCACTTCATGACTTATTTCCGACACCTTTTACTGATGAAGTACTAGACAATGTAGGAGGAAAGGAGGTCTACTCCTTCACCGATGGCTTTTCAGGCTATCACCAGATCAGAATCCATCCAAAGGATTGATCTAAGACCACTTTTGTGACAGAATGGGGCTCATTCCAGTATATGGTAATTGCCTTTGGTCTTAAAAATGCACCAGCTATCTTTTCAAGAGTAGTAGTTGCTGTATTTAAAGAATACATCCATAAATTCTTAGAAGTCTATTTTGATGATTGGACTGTATTTGGATTAATCGACAAGCACATAGGTGATTTAAGACTGATGTTAGAGAAATGTAGGCAATACCAGATTTCTCTAAACTTTAAGAAATGCATATTCTGTGCGCCATTTGGTATTTTGTTGGGTCACATTGTTTGCAGACAAGGATTGATGGTAGATCCTGCAAAGATCGCCATCATTGTCAATATTCCAATGGACAAATCAGTCAAGCAGTTGAGGACAGTGCTTGGTCATACCGGGTACTATAGAAAATTCATCAAGGGCTATGCAAAGGTCACAGCACCTATGGAAAAGTTGTTAAAGAAAGATGTAAAATTCCTATGGAATGAGGAATGCCAGAACAACCTAGACACACTTAAAGAGAAGATGGTTATAGCACCCATCTTAGTCTTTCTAGATTGGACCAAACCATTTCATGTACATGTGGATGCATCTGGCATCGCACTAGGGATTGTTTTAACGCAACCAGGAGAAGCTACAACAGGAGAAGCTCACTGGTAGTGGCTCAGGGATGAGCCACAAGTAAGTGTTAGGAGACTGTTGGAGTAGGGTCCCGTAGCTACAGGAAAAGCTACTACGTAAGGACAAAGAAGTCAAAGAAGACGACAGTACCTGAGCGGCCGAGAAGAGAGATCTCAGCTACTACACTTATGGCAGCGGTGAAGACAGGAGGGCTCGACTACCCTCATAAAGAAAAAGGAGAAACAAGTCGAGGTATTGAAGATGAAGGATAGAAAAGGAAGCAGCGCCGGTACCCACGGTCAGCACCGGGAAGCGTGGAAGACTGAGGAAGCGGCGCCTAGTACCCACGATCAGTGCCGGGAAGCGTGGAAGACTGTAGAGAGCTGTGGTGTGACGAAAAGCGGCAGTTTGAGTATAGATAGACCGACTATCATAGTTAGGGTTTTTGGGTTACTGTTGGGACAAGCCCACAGTTTTGAAATGGCGAGACCTTCGGGCTGCCTATATAAAGGCATGTATTTTGTATTGTAAAAGGTTAGATAGTTAGCCATTGAGTCAATCAGCTAGCTAAGTGTCTCTAATGTTTCAGTATTGTAGGATTTAAGCTCTGGTCCTGGTATTCCATCTGTATTATCTCACTATAACCAGTAGCTGGCTCCGTGAG
>LPNX011229032.1:0-53927 GCA_001517045.1 Pseudotsuga menziesii | reverse complement strand
CACCAAGCTTCTCCCTGAAGTACTCAAACTTCACTCTGGCCATTTCTAGCATAGAATCACATCAGGGCTGATTACATCCAAGGATAACCTGCGAGCTTCACCAGGACTGATTACATCTGAGGACAACATACAGGACTTTTTATGTCTGAGCAACCTACAAGCTTTTCCAGGATTTTATGCTCAGACAACCTGTCTCACTGGCTATTCTAGAACTCCCTCTTTCGAGAGATCTCGATCTGGATCAAAAATTGAAGCTTCACTACTCCTCTCTTAGCTATACTCAATGCCATGTAGGACTGCTTCCTACTAAACAAAGAGATCACACCTGATCTCATGCTGAAGCAACACCTCAAAGTGCTCTTCCTATCAATGGCACTACCTTTCAAATCTGAATCCACATAACCCTCTAGGTTAATGTTCTGATTCACCTCATACTGGAGCCCATAATCAACTGTACCCTTTAGGTACCTCCCTGTATGCTTTGCAACCATCAGGTGAACATGTCTCAAATCCATCAGGAATTGGCTCAATGTGTTCACAACAAAGGAAATATATGGTCTCATATACGTTAGGTACATCAAGGAACAAATCATCTGACAATACATCATGGAATCAACCGTCTCTGATGAAGCATCACTTAATAGCTTCAGGTTCGATGCCATAGGTGTAGTCATGGACTTACAGTCCATCATCCCAAACCTCTTCAGGATCTCCACTACATACTTCCCTTTTCCAAGGGAGATTCTATTTGCATTCTACCACACCTCCATGCCTAGAAAGCGGTGCATCATATCCAAGTCCTTCATCTTAAACTTAGCAGCAAGTGTCCTTCTTGCAACTTTAATGAGTTCCTCTTTTCTTCCAGGAACAAGTCATCAAAATATAATAGGAGCATCACTGGTCTTCCACCTTCAACCTTTGAAGCAAAGGTTGGAATGTGCTTTACTCTTATTAAAGCCTAGATCCATCAGTAAGCTGTCCATCCTGTCGTACCATATTGAACCTCAGGATCTTCTATAGTCACTCCCTCTGAAGTGGAGCATCATTCTCCCTCTGCCTTTCATACTCTATGTATTGAAATATTCTGTACTGGAGTGGCAAGTAGCTTCCTCTGCTACTAATATTTTATGTATCCATCTACGTTCATTGGATACCAAGATCCTATATCTTGAAAGCATTCTTATCACACCCATCTATGAGCTTGTCATCCTCTATAGGATTTCTTCTTCAACGTTGTAGAAAAGGTTAAGATATTATCTCCTCATTTATGTGTTATCTCATGGGTGCCTTCTGAGCTCGTACAAGGCCTTCTTTTGCATGCATGAGTCCACCTGTCAAACTTCCAATGGCTACAAATGTATCTTCGTAGTCTATTCCTTCTTTCCATGAGAATACTCATGCTATGAATATTTCCTTGTATCCCACGATGTTTCCATCTACTACATGTTGGATCATGTAGATCCATATGGAAGACATTATGGACTTCCCTTCAGGTCTCAATACTGCATCCTAGACATCATTCTTCTTGAACTGGTATTCTCCTTCCCTTTCTTATTGGCTACTTCTTCATAGTTGGAAGGCTCTACATCAATGATGTCGCTCAACAGTGTCTCATAACTAGAGTGTCTCTGAGGCCTCTTTATTTCTTTGAAAGTATCATCATATTATTCTTCATCTTGGATTCTTTCTTGAACTGTCGTCACTTGTTCTTTGGAACAAGTCTCGTCCTTTTTTTCTTGTAGGCTATTGTACGCGATATTTCCTACAAGTCAAATGCACCAGTTGTATGGTTAGAAACATTTCATAAGGCATATTCATAATGGAAAATTATTATGCATAAAGATATAATCATGCAACTATTTTAGCCAATAAAACATTCATCCATATCTCATGGAAACTTTCTAGATGCCTTTCATCTCTACCAAGACATCATTGAGATTGTGCACTAATCCAATATGTCAGCAAAGAGGTTTCATTCTAGATAAGTAGCAATGGAGAGTTGTATAGAACCATGAGCTACTTACCCATCACATGCATATTAGTAGTATACTGTCATTAATAAAGACATTCTATCATGCATAATACATCAATTTATTATAAACAAATGCATAACAAAAATAATATCATGAAACGACAATTGAATACTTATATTTATTTGTTTTGTGGGTAGACTCCTTGATCCTTCAGCTTCATCACCATCTTCATTAATAACAACATCATTTCTTATCCAAATGCTAATATGGATAAGAGGTTCTTTAAGAGTTGAGTCCTTCATATTCCTCATCGCTTGAGGGATCTTCTTTGAACTATGAGCGCTTGATATTTAGTTGCTCCCATCTTCTCTTGAGGGATCTTCTTTGAATTGTGAGTGCTTGATATTTAGTTGCTCCCATCTTCTCTTCTCTTATTATGGGTCAAGATTCATCTTGTGTGTGCTCTTCCCAGAGTCTATTGAAAGTAATCACTTCCTTCTGGCACACATTCCTCGAATGAATGAATCCCATGATCCTGGGAGGCCATTCAAGGTAGTTATCAAAAATTTTGCATTCTCCACTTCTTCTTCTACTACTTCAAGTTGTTCTTTGATTTAAGAGACATTTGTAAAGTATGATTGTATGGTCTCTACATTTTGGATCTTCACATTCTTCAACTGGTTTCTCAAATTCATCTTCCGATTTATGTTCTTCCTTCAAATAGCTTGGTCAAGGAATCAAACATCTCTTTAGGTGTCTTTAGGGAATACACTTATGGTATAAGGTGATCCTTGATTGAATTAGAAATGATCTTCATGGCCTTGACCAAGTTCTTCTTGTGTAAGGATGTGGTAAGGATTTAGCCTCATCTCCCTTTGGAACTAGAACCTCTCCACTTATGTAGGTGTCCAGTTCATTTCCTTGAAGAACCCATGAGATCCTATTCTTCCATGATTGGAAGTTTTCATCTTCACCGAGCTTGTCATCAAGCTGGTGTGATTAGTCATTTTGAAATGAGAACCTCAAATGTAAACATAAAAGATTAGATCTTACCGATTTTAGGTGTCCGTCCTGGTTCCGGATCTGGCTGATCTAGGGTTTGTTAGAGGAAACCTAATTCTCAAAACTTGGAATTTCAAAATTTTGATTGGATAGAAATATGGGCCTCTTCAAAGCGAGCTATCCAATGTACTCCTTTTCTGAAAACAGTGGAGGGAAGCTCCCGGAACAGGAAGCCCTAGTTTGCCAAATTCCTCTGCAGAAATGCCTGAGATTGATTCTATGGTATCTCCTAAATTAATACTCCTCTATGTCTAAAATTTCATACTATGGTAGCCTTGTCTATATTCTTCCAATAGCATAGGTTTTAGTAGACTTTTTTTCACCAATTGGGACTTATGAAAGTTTTCCGAAGGTGACTTCTTTCATGACTGTTCAACATAGAGAATCTGTAGGGACTTCCATGTGTCACTATTTCACCTTGGGGGTCTGAAACTTTTACCACTGAAAGTAAATTCCATTCCCTATCTGGAACATCTTGAAAAATTTCATTTGGACCTTCATAGGACGAGATATAGAAATTCTCTCTAGGTGTCCTGTTTAGGGATGAATCCTGGAAGAGGATGGAACCCTGGTTTGGAGGAATCATATCTCCCAGAATATAGTGAATCTGAGGTTAAAATGTTTACAAAAGGTACATCAGGATTTTATCTTGGGCCTATGAAAATTTTGGCTCCTGATCCTTCTTCAATTTCAAGATATAGTGAATGCAGCAAAACTACTAGTTTTAGTATTTTTAGGGTTTCTTAGGCCTGAGGTCAAATTAGGGTTTGAATTTCCCAAAGTTTTACCCAACCAAAAATATAGACCTTGGTATATAAATTTATATTTTGAGAAGGAGAGAAATCCTATGCTAGGATCACTCAAAATTTCCACTTCTGTGAAAATCCCTAATTTCTCGATGCAGAAACTGAAAATGCCTGAGATCAAATTCTGCTTCGATATAAAGAGGCGCCCTTCAATGGAGAGTTAGCCTAGCCTCCTTTTGCTGATGGATTGTGGAGAGAAACCCAAAAAGTAAGAAGTCCTAGATTTTGTAGCTACACAATGTCTTCTTCTTAGGTTAGCTCAGATACCATGTTAGATCTTTATCATTTAAGCAATATGATCTTAGGATCGTATATAAGAGACTAACATGCACAACAATAATCACAAGAGACAAGAGACACAAATATTTTCCTCGGGGAAACCATAAAGGAGAAAACCCCACAACTTCCTCAGAGATAGAATGAGCACCAGTAGAAAAAGTAAGACCCAAAAACATAAAGATGATCTCTGACAGCTGATCTCCCTCACTTATGCCAGCACTTCCTCTCTCACTCATGCGCCCTAGTTGAGTGAGTGTGTGTGACAAATAGAGAGTCTCACTCTCTATTTATACTAGTTTATGACTTGAGAATTACTTACCAAGGACGACATCTCTAGGAGAGTCTATAACCCTAGTTCCCCTCAACTGTGGGGACTTTTCCCTCCAATCAACAAGGAGGGTTAACCTTAACTCAATTGTGAGGTCTATTTCCCCAACTTACAATGGAGAATTAACCTCATTGAGTTTGCATGAATTTATTATATTAATGACTCTCCCGATAGGAACATCAAGGTATAATGAAATAAAATATATGAAATATACAAGTGAACACATTCTGAAGTTACAAATACATCAACAGTGCTACCCTAACTGGTGAATAGTAGGCGACTGAAGTCATATACGACAGGGCTAGAACCACGCGGTGCTTGAGTCAAAGCACAAAAAAAAAATAGATAGGATCATAGGAGAATGGAAGGTGCACCAAGAGGAGGTGGATGCACAGGAATAGGAGTAAGTAGCGGAAGTAGAAGGTCGTGTTGCAATAGCTGCAGGGTTGTGATGAGACACCACATCAATAATCAATGATGATAGTTAAAGTAGTTAAATGACAACACTTTTAGAACTGACATGTAATGATAGTGGATCCAACCGGTGCGTTGGAAGAATCGGTGGCAGATTCAGGTAGTTAATGAATGATTTAGTCATGATGTTTGAATTGATGTCATAATTATGAAGTCTTAGTTGAGTTGGTGCTATAAGAGGAATCCTGCTATGGTCGAAAGACACCATTGTGCAGCATTGAATTATTTTGAGTTGCAAAAGTTACCAAGTTATCAAGAGGGATGTTGAGAAAATATAAACAGAGTAAGGAAGTTTCTAAGACCAGAAAGGGTGTGGGATTAGTAAGTCGAGAGAATAATTGGTACGGTATGTAGAGAAACCCAGACACCATTCATATTTCAAGTGAGTGAGATTCACCACTCAGACCAGTTGAAATTGAAGAAGAAGTCACAACTATGCAGGTTAGCTCGACACGAATAGGAAGGCACAAAATCCCATCTCTCCTGTATCACAGAAGCGACGAACTAGAATGACCACAACGGCGCACAGAGAGGGTACACCACATATGGGGCCATCGAGCCCTGAATTTATGGATTCTTCTGCTCAAGTAGGGGCATCTATCAAGGACATCCTTGGCTACGTACTTCATAGTCAACCTGGGGCACAAGACAGGAAATCCACGAAGAACCAGAGATACCAGAATAGGATGTCGACCATAACACAAGGGATGGTATGCACTTCTAATATTGTGCCTACACTGATGCAGCTAAGATATGAATACCATGACCTTCTTTATTTATATGATGTCGCGAAGGAGCCATACCATCCAATGGTACCAGTAGAAGGCACCTGACTTAAGCGTATTCCACAAGATTGGGAAAGAGGATTAGAAAAAGATGGATTACTTGTACTGATCAATATGCCACACTTTAGGCATCCAGCTGAGGTGAATTCATGGGTGAAACAATTGTTGGCATGTTTTCATGGTGGGTATTTATGGCTAGATGAGCTTGTCACCATCACGGTGGGATTGATTTCAGTAATAAAGGGGCTACCCAAATATGGGCTAGATCCCTCATAGTATATCCAAGGAAAAGATAATGACAGAAAGTTGGAAATGAATCTAAAGAAGTGCTATGCTCTTGAGTATGATGGGATATCTTACCGCATTGATAGCATAAATGATCATGTGGTCCGTATTGGTGCCAGGATTCTGGCTAGTAAATTAGTAAGGAAGAACCGCCCGGCTTAGTGTAATTTCGGGGTGGTTGCATGTACTGAGTTATGTGCACAAGGAACATGCATGAATTGGTCTCTTTTTCTGCTGAACCATCTAGTGGAGGATGTAGAGTCCACACAGGTAGGTTCAAGATCATTTACCTATAGTTGGCCCCTCATCTTAATTGCACTAGTAGCTTGGATGGAACAAGAGTATTACCAAGGGATGGATGTCAAAGCAGTAGAAATGTGTAAAGGTGCCAAATATCAAAATTTATCATGGGCTAAGCATGCAGAGAGAGTGGTAGATTGCTTGATCCAATTCTGGATATACTAGGAAAAACTACAGGCAACATCGACAAAAATTCCTCGACTGACAGAGGAAGTCATGAAAACATATCAAAGAATTGTGCATTTTGCAATTGGACCCCACACTGTTTATGTTCATGCATGGTGAAACCCCACCAAGAAATGGGTACCAATGAGGTACAAAGTGTCTGATACAGAGTTGGAGGACAAGATTAATGGTTGTCCTGCGGTGTGGTGAGAACTGATTAGTATAGTCGAAGCTTCAACCAAAAATCCGAAGGATGCACCTAAGGATCTCATATGCAAAGATGACCACCAATCAAATAATGACTCATCAATAGAGACACCTACTGAACCAAAAATGTAGTGCATACTCCAAGAAATAAGACCCAACAAGTGCATGGGTCAAGCCGCAAATAACAACACTGTATCAGTAATGGGATCACAAATACACAAACTTGTCAAGGCTCTCAATGATGTGACTGATGCAGCCGCAAAAGAAATGGATAAATCATCCCAAGAAGGATTTGTCGAGGTAAGAAATAAGTTGGATTATGTTTATAATCTTGTTTTACAAAGATTACCAGAGAGCGCAGCTGTGCAGGAGTATGTGTTAATCAACATCGAGTCACGGGCCAGGAATGTTCAAATTCCCCCAAGTGCGATTAACACTAGATGAGAGGACTTGAATACCTCCTTGCAACAACTAGAGATCGTTGCCTTGAATATCAACATAATTTCCACCTAGATTCTGTTATCCATGTAACATAAGGAAAACCAGGAATCGGTTGATCAACGGAAGAATATTAGCGACCAGTACTTGCAGTCGCAGGAGAAAGTCCATGCCGTGCAAAAAGAGGTTGAATATTTTTGCCAAGCCAAGGAGAAATTGACTAAGGATAATTCATAGGAGATAGAGGTCTTGAAGAAAGAACACAAGGAGTTGGAAGCAACAGCCACAAATGCTTGTTAGCATGTCTTGGAGAGCACCGCAAAGCTAGATGCAGTAGCCAAAGAAAAGAAACTTGGAGCTATTATTGAGAAGCTACATAGTGAAACTAGTATTTTGGATGCTTTGATACATCCATCTACACCACCATAATAGATAGCCGTAAGGAAAGGATGAGATAGAAGCGCTGGCCACATAGCTCGATAAGTTAGAGAAGGACACTAAGAAAGTCACAGATGCCACTATGCAAGTTTGGGGAAGCATCGTATAAGACGAATAGCTTGAGCAACTGACTTTGCAGTCGTAAGAAGAAGATGGGAAATTGGCTACCTTGAAGATGTCGCTCAAAGAAATTCCCTTTATGATGCATATCACCAATGCGTCGGAGCTAAAGGAGCTATAGCAGAGAGTTGCCAACACAAGGGAAAGGCAACAGCAGTGAGAGAAGTTTCTACACTCCAAGCTGCACAAGAAGGTAAGACAAACATTGCTGCTAAGATGGTTGAGCACCCTGTCAACCATGACCTAACGGTGAGCCAGGAGATTAAGGAATGAGTCAAGGAGCAGGTTAAAGAGATCACTCAGGGGTTTGCATATTTCAAAGCCAAGATCGCTGAGTTTACCAGGTCCGGTTAGGTGTGGCTCAAGGGAGAGACACAAGATTGTGCTGGGGGCCTTTTGGCAGGGGTTTTGGGACAAGTTAGTTATGCGGCACCACGAGTTCTGTGCAAGCTCAAAAGACACTACGCAAGTGAAAGATGGTGCGCAAGACGGAAGATAGACTATTTTGAATATTTTATGTCACATTTTTACTTTTGGACCATATTTTGTGGATATTGGTCATTATTCTGTAGAATCAGTTAAGAATTAGTTAGAAAATTGTCCAAGTGGACCTTGAATGTAAAGGCGCAAGCCTATAAATATAAGAAGAATCATAAATGTTATAAGAGAGAATAGAATGAGAATTGAGAGCTTGAAACACAATTGAATTGTTGTCTGTTTTGGATCTGTGGTTGATTGAGAAAAATTAATATGAGAAGACAGAGGTTGATCTGAACTACTATTATCTTTTTGTCTCTTTCTGTCTTTTTTTTTCTGTGGATCCAATGGTGAATGTGTACGACATGGATCTATGATGCGATGTTTATTGCTTATGAATAATGTTATCTTTTTAGATTTGTTTGCGGAACAATATGGTTATTTTTGTTATGAATGAATGATGCGATGAATGTCCCTGTTGATGATGAAGTAACTAGTCAGATCTGGTAGATAAGTTGATGAATTATTGATTCCCATAGTCCTCTTCTATTTTGCGAAAACTTGGTTTCGACATCACTCCCTCGAACATCTAGGTTGAGACTTCATTCGCTTTGTGGTTGTTGCCAGACAGGGAAAAACCTGTATGGGCTAGTGCTCAGGGAGATCACGGCAAGTTGAGTGTCGATAGTGTGGGAACCCCTGTCGATTGGGTTTTATTGGTTGTGTTTGCGCCAACAACAAGTGGAAATCACTTGCACTTTTGAATACATCTTCAAGGCTCTTGGACAAGTCATATTTCAATACACATTGTATACTTGGGGAATACAGGGGTTGATAATTTCTTGCAGAATACATTGCAATAGGGATGAAACAACCCCTACTTCAAGAGAACCTTTACATACACTGAATAATTGAAGTGTACAATCAATGGAACTGTTGAGCCACACATTCTAAGTTAGTTATATTTGTAGGAAAGAGGTCATGTTGCACACTCACACTATTGATTGATCAGTACCCCACTTTTTATACTTCAATGGTGTTACAAAGAAAGCTTCCTATGGCTTGGGGTGGACCAAAATAGATAGTATGAAACAATAAATTAAACCATTTCCAATATGCCAAAGATATAAACAAGACTAACACTAAGGGATGAGAAGAGTACCTTATTACGGACATTCATAGAAGATCCTTGTTGAGCTTTAAATCATGCTTTTGCCTACATTCTATCCTCAACAATAATGAAATACATGAGCATGATAGATATTAAGTGTTATAATCTCCTCTAGCATGTTCAAATCCAACATATAATGAAAGCAACTACATCCATGGATACATATATTCATATTTACACATATAATAAATGAGAAATGGATATTTCTATTAATGTAAACATAGATACAAACGACAACCTCTGTCGGAACCTCGTCAAAATTGAGAGACAAAGTCCTACACCTGAGCCTCCACCACTTCAATCCTCCAAATCACGACAATCTCACAAGGAAAATGTAAGATTGGGAAAGAGCACCAATGGTTTCTCTAAGGAAAAAGGGATGTAGACTCAAGTATGCAAGAATGGGGAACAATTACACTATAACTTATTTTCTCTCTTAAGTTCTCCTCCTTCAATGCTTCCAAGTAGCTCAATATATAGCCCCTCAATGAGAAGTGAAGGGTCGAATCAGAGCGTTTCTAGGAATATGGAAGGCCAAAAGTCAAGTTATTCATTACTTGATGAGGGAAAACTCAAAATATTTAGTTTTTGAGCACATTTGCCGATGTACGCAGGTCATAGTGGAGAAATTTGCATGTACACACAGGCTATAAGCTGGTGACCCATGCATACCCATAAAAATGACTTTTTAAAGGGATTTTCTGGAGCATCAAAGTAATGTTGAGAAAAGGGGGTTCAAGGAGTCTGCATAGGGACATGTATAGGCCATAAAAACATGATATACCTAGCATGGAAAAATAAACTATAACAAATTCCCCTTAATGTGTGAGGTCAGAGGGGAACATGATGGTCGAAATACATTATAATAGTCCCAGAAGTGGAGTAATGAAGATCCAGGTAGAAAAACCGACCTCTCATCAATAGAATACAATTATAGATATCTACATGTGACTATAAATATGAAGTGTAGTAGTCCTCAGAGACATAATAGTACAATGGCCATGAATATGCATAATAGACATATGTCATATGTGGTCATCGCCACGTACAATATAAAGTGAAACGAGATATTCATACTGAATGAAGACATCTAATGGTACACTAGAATCTGGTCATAAGAACTGATATATCATAGATATTGGCATGATCAAGGATGTAGAATATATGGAATTCCACCAAGCTCGGAGGTCTTCTACACAAATTTCCACTAGTACATGTACCATCATGTGAATAAAAGTGACGAAATCAAACATGATGGACCATCGTATGATTACCAATCATTGATGTATACAGTTAATAGATGCGAAATATCCCACTGATAATGACAATGGGAATCAAGGTACATAGTTCAATCAAACAAGCATGAATATATGTGTTGAGGTCAAACACTTGAGAGAGTCCATTGATCAGGGGACATTGATGTATTCCAAAATATGTTGATGGTGAGAGATCCTGTCATTGATGACTACAAGTCTCAAGGAATTCAATGGACTCTATGTCCCTATTCAATAATAAATTATCTAAATTCGATGGAATGGAATCTTCTGGAAGGAGGGCATTAAGGCATCCTCCATCAACCAACACGAAGTACACAACAATGTTGGATAATTTGGAAGGACTTGAATGAACCATATGTGCATGAACCAATAAATGTATCAAGAATGGTCAACATGAAAAGAAAATATAACTGAGGAATGGATGACTCAGGATAAAACTTCCTTCGAACAAGAGTATAAGGCAGATGAAGACTCATAGGAATCATAGACTCAACATGGAAACTGGTACAACTCAACAACATAGGAGGCATCGAAAGAGGCTCCATAGGGACTGGAAGCATAACCATTTGGTGGAGAAAACATAGAGTAACAAGTAAAGCTCCTAAAGTCATACTAATAACCCAACCAATGAATGGAATATATAGTGCTATTTTCAAAGGTGTCACGACATGACAACTTCCAAATAGAAAGTAATATCATTTCCTGTCCGACTTTTTATGTTTTTTTTATTTTTTGGTCTTTTTCATATTGGAAATATTGAAAAAGAATAAAATTGCTTATCGTAAAAAACTAGGAGGAAACGAGTGTCGTGGGAAAGTAAACTAATTCCAAGTACTGGAACATACCTATGCTCAATGCAAGAAAGCATGTGTAGGATCAGGACACTTGGGGGGATGTCTCCTCTATGTATGGGACAATCAAGATACAAAATATATATGGAAATCTCTACTTGGTTAGGATTGAGACAAGCTTAGGATATATGGCTTATAAAATTGAAGCAAGGAATCGGCATTGTTAACCCAAAAGATCCCTCAATGAGCTCTACATGACCTACACTACCCAAAGACATCTATGTACGACCTTCATTTGACCCCCACACCCTTGCAAAGGCTCAAAAACAAGAAAAGAGGCTTAAAAACCCCTAAAAAGAGCCAAAATAAATCTCATAAGGGCTAAAACCTCCAAAAAGGGGATAAAACCCCTCAAAGGAGCTTAAAACCCCCAAAGGAGCTAAGAATTAGGATAAAGGGGCTTAAAGCCCAAAAAAGGGGATAAAGCCCTAACCAAGGGCTTAAAACCCTAAATCTCTAGAAAAAACTATAAATAGAGGGTAGGGGTCACTCTTAAAACTCTCCTTCTCTCCTTATCATTATGCTTCCCATGTGAGTTCCTTAAGACCCTTTTCCTCTCAAGCCATTCACCCTCCCTCTCCTCCATTGCTCCACAAGCCAAGTCTCTATCCCATAGAGAGAGGTGATTCCAAAGCTAGGGCATGGTGGCCCATTTCCACCAAGACTGAAGGTCTAATCTTGTTTTGTTTCATTTTTATTCTAGTTTTCTAAATTATTTTGTTTGCAGGTGTCTTTACTAATGGTTTGCTGTAGGTTTTCCCTTGATCTCTTGCAACCATATTTTGTTTTCTAACCATATTCTGCAGGGTTTTCGTAGCTTGGCCCTAACACTTATTTGCAGGTTCTCTTCCACCTACAAGAACCTTACCCTTTTGTACTATAGGTGGAAGGTAGTTGTTCATTCCTGTAGCAAGGGTGAAAGCCCTACTACAGAACTGGAAACCATACCAGGTCGATCCCACAAGGTCCCTGGATTTTCTTTTCAAGTTTCAATTTTTATTTTTGTTTTCTTAACCTAGGTTGAATTTCTGTTAAATATTGTTTAGATCTTTATTTTTCTACATTTTAGTTCATAGCAAATCCTCCTTAAGGCCAAACTGAGCTCGTTACTATCAGTTGTTCTAGGCTCAGGTTAATAAAATTCCAATTTTTCGGGCTAGGCCGCTCATTCATGCCTGAATGGTGTGAATTCCCTCTCAGGGAGAAGATCGCTCCTGTTTTCAGTTTCTGAGCGACCCCCTCACCTGATTTTGGGAAAATTTGGTGACCCCCTCACCACATTTTCCCTAAAAGGGTGATCTGTCTCTCAGATCCAGTTTTTTAAGTTGCTTTGACTGTCAGTGTGGCTCAGTCGCCTCTGTCCAGCAGTCTGTTTTCATTTTCATAAAATCTGTGTAAATCAATCATAAATTTAACTGGTTAATGGTATAATGAATCTGTTTTAAGGCTTGAACAAATTACTATAAGTTAAATTTCAGTTTTTAATTGGAAATTAACACCTTGCCTAGCCCTTCCTCCTCTACCTAGTCATCACCCTTTGAGGTATTCTAGGATAAGACGAAGGGTGAAGCTCGTATAGTAATAGCCACTTCACTTGTGATTTTTTGAGACCACTAAAAACGTGTGACTTGGAAGGTAGAGGGGGTGGTAGGCCCACAGGGCCTCACGACGTTTGCATCCTCTGTATTGACCGACCTTGCACTTGGAGAGTGACCTGAGGATCTACGGATGGGCTTAGTCCCATTGTGTTGAGAGCCCAGCACTCTTTTCTGGTCGAAGAGGAATACAAGTGTAAGGCAGTCACCTAGTAAGTATACCATAGTTCAGATTCATGTATGGCATCTTTTAAATTTTCTGTTAACAAATTACTGGTTTCATAAACAACTTACCCATATTATAATTTTTGCAATAAAACTAAAAAATCTCTGCGAAATATTCATAAACCATACAAGCAGCCACCAAGTGAGCAACATAAATACAATGGACATGCACAGAACCATACCAAATAAGATAACCAAAATCATTTCATGACACTGATCCAGCCATTAAAATTTATTAATTTACACTAATTCAAACACTTGCAGTATTTGAGGACATAAGTCCCTAACTACCTTAACTGTGGGAAGTACTTGGGATCAGCCCATAAACTCATTGTGAGGAGTACCATGGGAACCCCAAAGTAGTTTTCCACTGAGAGGAATTGCCAAGCGAAACAGGAAACGATCCCTACCGATTGACTAGCACTCCCGTGAGGAAAAAGCCAAATGTTGTCTCTTGGCAGTCTTGGTGGTTGATTGACCACCTGAAAGCCAATTGGAAGCCACTAAAACCAAGGTCTAGAATGTCACTACCTAAATTCACCACCTGATCTACCAACCAGACATAATTGATCCTCCATGATCTTCCTCACACCTAAGAGGCGGTCCACCATAGTTCAGGTCCTTGAACCAACACCGCCGAGACCATTCTCGACGACCCTCTACCCCATCAAAAGGCCACACAACCTCTAATTCAGACTCAAAATCATATCAATCTATCCCACTTTTCATGCCTAGGGGTAGTGTCCCATCCACTCATACTGTCCCACTTGGCATGCCTGGGGGCAGTGGCCCTTCCACCTACACTGTCCCTCCTATCATACATGGGGGCAGTGGCCCTTCCACTCACACTATGCCACTTACCATACCCGGGGGCAGTGACCCATCCACAACTATGCCATAAGTACCCCCATCATGTAGGTATATCATGTTCCCGCAAACCCCACCACCATTACTAATCCATCACACATCAACCTAGGTTAAAGCTCCCTTTCATGGCATGTTAGTTTTTCAGCATTAATCTAGCATTATTAGGATATTTAACTGAGAGAATAAAAAGCACAGCAATCAAACATAAGAGACAATGAACACAGTGTTTTTCCTCGGGGAAACCATAAAGGATAAAACCCCACAACTTCCTCAAAGATAGAATCAACACCAAAATATAAAATCCCAATACAGTAAGTGATATCCCGACAGTAGTAATCTTCGTCTTGTCTAGCCCCAGTGTCTTCTCCTTGCTCAACTATGCGCTACACTTGAGTGTGGATGAGTTGTGTGATAAATAGAGACTCCTATTCTCTATTTATAATAATCCCAGCATGACTAAAACCCTACTATGGCCAAACTCTACTAGGAGAGTCTAATAACCCTAGTGCCCTGAAACTACGGGGACTTTAACCCTTAGAGAATTGAAGGGTTACCCAATATGACTTGACATGACTTGTTTACATTATTGATCCTCCCGATCGGAACATCAGGGCATGACAATATGACTCAATTACATTATAGATACATCCTAGAATAAACATCAAGTTACAAGACATAAGATACATAGATGAATACATTCCGAAGTTACAAATACATCAACACTCCCTCTTAACTAGGAAGGTATTCTTTCGACACAATTTTCAGCACTGGTCTTCTTCTCTACATCAACTGGATCATCTCATCATCTTCAAATCTTATTCAATATTCAAGTCTTATTTGTCTTTGAGTCTTCAAGTCATCTTCATCCTTGATTCTTCAAGTCGTCTTCTTTCTCTTTATCATGGGATCTGTATCATCATGACTACTGGATCATCACTGGTGGATCATCACTCGATCTGGATCATCATCAAGTCTGGATAATCTCATCTAGATCACTTGATCTAGATCATCGAGTCTGGATCATCATCACAACTAGATCGTCATCAAGTCTGGATCATCTCATCTGGATCACTTGATCTGGATCATCATCAAGTCTGGATCATCATCTGCTATCTCATAATTGTGCTATCTCAATTCTTCTCATCACAGGAAGTTCTATAGAGTCAATCCTGTAGGCCTACCTTTCATGTAGGTCTTCATCAGTGCTATATCTGACACTTAAGTTAGAATGGCCTGCCCAGCGCTTACATCTGACCACATCTTGTCAGAAAGGCACACCCAACACTCACATCTGACCTCATCTTGTTAGAAATGCTCAGCACTTATATTCGATCATGTGCAAGCACATCACATCGAAAAGGCTCTGCACTTACATCCAACCCCATCTTGTCAGAAAGGCACAGCACTCACATCTGACCATGTGTAAACACATCGCACCAGAATGGCTCAGCACTTATATCCAACCTCATCTTGTCGGAAAGGCTCTGCACTTACATTTTGACCATGCACGAATCATCGCATAAAAAAGGGCATGCACTCACATCTAATCATGAAGGAACTAATCCTATCATCGCATCAGAATGGCCCCCAGTCCCAGACTGAGCTACCTGGTAACTGACCAGGTGCCTCCATTCCCAGAATGGCAGTTGCTCTTACATCTATCCTACTCAATAGAATGGCCAACACTCACATATGACATGGAAGGAACCTAATCCTTTAGCCATGACATAATGGTTCAACCCTTACATCTGATCAAGTGGGAACAAATCCCTCTATCACATTAGAATGGCTTCTCAGTCCTAGACTGATTTTTCCTGGTAACTGACTAGGTGCCTCCATTCCCAGAATGGCAGTTTCCCTTACATCTATCCTGCTTGACAGAATGGCCAGCACTCATATCTAACATGGAAGGCACCAATCCTCTCACCATGACAAAATGGCTCAGCCCTTACATCTGACCATGGAAGGAACCAATCGTCTCACCATGTCAGAATTGCTATGGGTCTCATCACTTTCTCTTCGAGGAAACCTCGATCTAGAGAACACCAAGCTTCTCCCTGAAGTACTCAAACTTCATCCTAGCCAATGGCTTTGTCAATGCATCAGCTATCTTTTCCTCCGCCATAGCATACTGGAGCTTCACTACTCCCTTCTGCACCATATCCCTGATATAGTGATACTTGATCTCGATATGCTTCAAATTTTCATGGAACACTGGATTCTCTGACAACTTCACACAACTTTGGTTGTCACAATGTATACAAGTAGCATCCAACTAGAGATCAAATATATCAGACAATAGCTTCCACAGCCATACTGCGTCACAACTAGCTGAACAAGCTGTGACATACTCTGCTTCAACTGTACTCAGTGCCACATAGGATTGCTTCCTGCTAAACCAAGAGATTACACCTGATCCCATACTGAAGCAACATCCTGAAGTGCTCTTTCTATCAATGGCACTACCTGCCCAATCTGAATCAACATAACCCTCCAGGTTAATATTCTGATTTGCATCGTACTTGATCCCATAATCAACTGTACCCCTCAGGTACCTTAGAATATGCTTTGCAGCAATCAAGTGAACATTTCTTGGATTTGTCAAGAACTGGCTCAAGGTGTTCACAGCAAAGCAAATTTATGGTCTTGTGTTCATCAGGTACATCAATGACTCAATCATCTGACGATACATCATGGCATCAACCGTCTCTGATGAAGCATCGCTCAATAACTTTAGGTTCGGTGCCATAGGTTTGGCCATAGTCTTGTAGTAAATCATCCCAAATCTCTTTAGGATCTCTACTGCATACTTCCCTTGTCCAAGGAAGATTCCTTCTGAGCTCTGCCACACCTCCATACCTAGAAAATAATGCATCATACCCAAGTCCTTCATCTCGAACTCAGCAGCAAGCTTTCTCTTCATATCAGCAATCAACCCATCTATACCTATCACAAATAGATCATCTACATATAGTAGAAGCATCACTGGGTTTCCATCCTCAGCCTTGTAGTAAAGGTTGGAATCTGCTTTACTCTTGGTAAATCCCAAACTGGATAGAAAGATGTCAATTCTATTGTACCAAGTCCTGGGTGCCTGTTTCAAACCGTACAGGGCTTTCTTCAATCTGCACACATGAGACTCCCTGTCATGTGTCTCAAAACCAAGTGGCTGCTCCACATACACTTCCTCTTCTACTACACCATTCAAGAAAGCAGTCTTGACATCCATCTGGTATATCTTCCATTTCATCACTGCAGCCAGAGCAAGTACTGATCTAATGGAAGTGTATCTAGCTACAGGTGAAAAGGTTTCTTCATAATCTATTCCTTCTTTCTAAGAGAAACCTCGAGCCACAAATATTGCCTTATATTTTTCAATGCTACCATCTGCAGCATGCTTGATCTTGTAGATCCATTTGGAAGTTACAACTGACTTCTCTTTTGGTCTTGGGACAACATCCCAAACATCATTCTTCATGATTGACTGATACTCTTCGATCATAGCATCCTTCCATTCTTTTTGTTATGCTGCTTCTTCATAACTGGAAGGTTCTTTATCAATGAAATCACATAGTAAAGCTACATACCCGAAATAGAACCTGGTTCTCTTTCTTTCTTTGTGATTCTCTTCTAGAGCCCCATATCTTTCCACACCTTGGATAAGTTCTTGTACCCAAGCAGGTTTCCTCTTGTGAGGATTATTCTCCAGAGGTGGATCTACAGGTCTTTGTGGTTCTTTGAATTCTTGATCTTCTTCTTGAATTTCTTCGTTCATGGTTGTGTCATGAATTTTGGGTGCTTCTAATTCTTTAGGTTCTTCAGTAGGTCTCTTTCTGGATTTGTTGTAAGCGGTGTCTTCATCAAATGTCACATCCCTGCTGATATCAATGTTCTTGTATCCTGGGAAATAGATTCTGTAATCCTTCGAGCTTTCAGAGTATCCCACAAATATACCCTTCTTTCCTGAAGGATCTAATTTTGTTCTCTTCTCTTTTGGAATGTGTATGTATACAGGACAGCCAAATATTCTAAGATTTCTGACTTCTAGTTTCTTGCCGAAGAAGAATTCTTCAGGAGTCTTGTTCTTGAGTACGCTATGTGGAGTATGGTTCTGTACATAGGAAGACCTTGATCATGAAGCATTTCTTTAGCAGCTTCCATGATAATTCTGTTCTTCCGTTTCGCAATCCCATTCTGTTGTGGATTATAAGGAGTGGACAACTCTCTCTTAATCCCTGATTCTTTACATATCTCTTTGAATTCATTTGAACTGAATTCTCTGCCATTGTCTGATCGAAAGGTCTTGATCTTCTTTTCAGTGTGATTATTTATCAAGGCTTTGAATTCCTTGAATTTGCTGAATACTTCGTCTATATTCTTCATGAAGTAAACCCATGTCTTCCTAGAAAAACCATCAATAAAATAAACATAATATGCATACCCGCTTAGTGAGTTTGATGACAGGACCGCATACATCGGAGTGGATGATTTCCAAGATTCCTTTTGCTTTGCTTTCACTACTTGGAAATGTCTTCTTTATGTTCTTTCCTTTCACACATTCTTTGTAGACCCCATCATGTTTTGCTTGTATTTCTGGAATACCTTCAACAGCTTTGCTTGCAAGAGGTAGTGCTCTGTAATGCACATGTGCAAGCCTTCTATGCCAAAGTTCACTTGGCTCTACTGTGTCATGGACCAGGGATTGTTATGGATGGCCCTTCAATTTGTACAAACCTCCTTCTTGTTCACCAATTACTATCGCATCATCAATAGTCTTTCCTTTTGGCTACATGATGACTTGACCATCTATGAATGCAAACCTCACTCCTTTTGCATCCAATGCTGATATGGAGAGAAGGTTCTTCTTCAGTCTTGGCACAAACAATGCTTCTTTCATTTTTAGAGACTTACCAAAGTCTAGTTTATAGGAATATTCCCCACTACCTTTTATTGGATATTGGTAGTCATCTCCTAGCTTCACCTTGTGAGGTGATTCATGTTCTGAGAGCTTCACAAAGGATTCCTTGAATCCAGTCATATGTTTGGAGGCTCCACTATCATAATTCCAATCATCACTTCCATGAGTAATGTTTCCCGTGAGAGAGGAGGTCAAAACATATTCATCCTCACTTGAAGAATATTCAATTTCATATCTGGATCTCTTCTTGGATGGTTCATCATCCTCTGTAGCATGAGCATGATGTCTTCTTTTGCTTCCCTTCTTCTTGTGAGGACTACTTTTGTTCTTAGGACAGTCTCTAGAAAAGTGTCCTTTTTCATCACATGTATAGCAAATGAACTTAGACTTATCTCTAGGCTTTCTAGAGTTATTCTTGTGATGAGAGTACTTACTTTTGTGATGGCTGGATCTGGATTTCTTGGATTGTACTGTGAGAGCTTGATCTTCACTTCCCATCTTCTCTTCTCAAGCTCCTATCTGAGCTGCTTCTTGAGAACATTCTTCCCACAGTCTGCTGAACTTGACTAACTTCTTTCTAGCACAGATCCCTTGAATGAAAGAGTCCCATGTCCTAGGGAGACCATTCAAGGTGGTCATCACAATTTTTGCATTCTCCACTTCTACATCTATTGCTTCCAATTGTTCCTTGATCTGAAAAACCTTTGTGAAGTAAGATTGGATGGTCTCTATATTCTAGATCTTCACATTCTTCAGTTGATTTCTCAGAGTCATCTTCCGGTTTATGTTATTCCCTTCAAACAAATTGGTTTGGGAATCAAACATAGCTTTAGGTGTCTTGAGAGAGGAAACCTATGGGATAAGGTGATCCTTGATAGAATCAACAATGATCCTCTTTTCCATAACCATCTTCTTCTTATGTAAGGATTTTGCCTCATCTCCCTCTGGAACTAGAATCTCCTCATGGATGTAGGAGTCTAACTCATTTTCTTCCAGGACCAGGGAGATCCTATACTTCCAAGCTCAGAAGTTATCAGCTCCCTCAAGCTTTTCATCAAGCTTGGTATGATGAGACATCTTAACTGAGAACCTCAAATGGAAATACAAAATATTTTAGATCTCACCAGGTTCAAGATGTCGGATATGAAACTTGAGCTAAAATCCTGTAGTACTGGATTAGGAGAAAATTAGGTTTTTTCTTTTCCAAAGTTTTGTCTACCCAAATGCCTTGGAATTTGTCCCTAACTTTGATTTTGGGGAGGAGATCAATCCAGGCCTGGGATCACTGAAAAATTCCTCTTTTGTGAAAATCCCTAATTTTTGGCAACAGTGACAGGTCCAAAACTGAAAAAACTCAGAATTGGATTCCACTTCGACAGAAAGATGCGCCCTAAGGAGGAGATTTATTCCACCTTAATTTTGCTGAAAATATGTGGAGGAAGATCCACAAACTAGAAATCCCTAGTTTCCGCAGCTGCACAATGTCTTCTTCTCAGGTTAGCTATGATACCATCTTAGTTTTTCAGCATTAATCTAGCATTATTAGGATCTTTAACTGAGAGAATAACAAGCACAACAATCAAACACAAGAGACAATTAACACAGTGTTTTTCCTTAGGGAAACCATAAAGGAGAAAAAGCCGCAACTTCCTCAGAGATAGAATCAACACCAAAATAGAAAAGCCCAAAACAATAAGTGATATCTCGACAACAGTAATCTTCTTCTTGTCTATCCCCAGTGTCTTCTCCTTCCTCAACTATGCATTACACTTGAGTGTGGATGAGTTGTCTGATAAATAGAGACTCCTATTCTCTATTTATACTAATCTCAGCATGACTAAAACCCTACTAGGGCCGACCTCTACTAGGAGAGTCCAATAACCCTGGTGCCCTAGAACTGCAGGGACTTTAACCCTTAGACAATCAGAGGGTTACCCACTATGACTTGACATGACTTGTTTACATTATTGATCCTCCCAATCAGAACATTGGGGCATGACAATATGACTCAATTACATAATATATACATCCCGGAATAAACATCGGGTTACAAGACATAAGATACATAGATGAATACATTCCGAAGTTACAAATACATCAACATGGCACACCTCATCCTACCTAAATTGGATAGGTTAACCAATGACCCCATCTGTCATCAAACCTTTTGGCCTCCCATGCCAACCAAACTCCCCTCAAACATCCCCAAGTTTGAAGCGAAGGCAGGGGAGTTCCCCCAAAACCATATCATGATGTTTCACTTATGGTGCTCATCAAACAACATCACAGATGATTTGATTACGCTCAGGTTGTTCCAACGCACCCTCATAGGTGCTGCAGCCAAGTGGTACATTGAGATACCACAATTTAAGTACCCATACTTCAATTCCTTGGCCTTTATGTTCCTGCAATATTTCCAGCTCCCCGCCAGATATGATGGAGTGGAAGTCTTGCTATATTTCCACCAAAACACCGGGACCCATATCACTGACTACATCCATGAGTGGAGGCAACATCATAGCTTGTGCAAGATCAAGCTTGATGACAAGATATTCCTGTACTGGTTCTTGAAAACCTTGCTTCCACCTATATCCAAGGATGTCACCTCCGAATGTCCCCAAACAGAGGAAGAGGCCATCTTGAAGGCCCAATAGTTTGACCTCATTTATGCATAGTCTGGATACCTTTACACCATCATTCTAGAAACTCCCCATGCAGGAACCTCCTACCGGGATGCACCGGGGGCATCCCATGCCATAGATTGCATCATAGGTTCTATCTCCCAACAACCACAACACCACCCAACACCACCTACAGTGCCACCGCAACAAAGAAACACCACTAGTGTTTCCTACCCAAACCAAGCTCCTGAGTATGCAAGAATGATGTCCCATTCTATTATACCTAAATCCTATCACCATCATGTGATGAGATCCTTAACCCATATGTTTGCCCTTAATCCCAAAACTTGGAGTGGAAACTTGCACTATTTGTCAATTCTACTTGAAAAACCCTAGCACCGCACTTACCCTTTGGCTGATGAGCGGTACCATATTCAGCACTGCTTTTAGCCTGTTATAGAGAAATGGTTCCACCACCTATAGGCTTTGTTCTTAAAGAGGTTCTTACTTAAACCACTCTGTCATAAGGGAACAAAAGAGGTACCCTGGGTAAAATGCGAAAAAGAGAAGTTTCTCGAGGCCTCTAGATCATGAGCCTCGTGTCCTCCCTTATCCCTATCAATATGGGTTAGTTTGAACTCAAGATCCCCCTTGGTAGGATCTTAGATCCACCTCACCCATAATTCTCTAAACTATCCCTATCCATTGAACTATCCCTATCCATATAGTTGAGGGGGAGAACTAAATAAGGTGTGTTATGCTGTTGAATTGACTACCTAGTCCAAATCATTGGAGAGTATAGAGATAAAGTTGGAGCTGATGGGGATGAAGTGTTATTCTTGTGGAGGAGCTCGTTGACACTAGGAAATGGTTGTAAGCTTCTTCATACATTCTTAATGCAAAGCTGATTTCCGTCCCACATATCTGTTGTGTTGATTTCACATGTATATGTTACTAGATTCCTTAGTCACTAGTATGGATATGTAGATTATTTTCTGGCAACTTTGATGTTCTTGTATGTTTGACATGTTTGCAGGTACAAAGGTTCATGATCGAAGCATTATTCCAGGTGTCTACAGCATTCAGGGTTGGTCTTCATCCTTTTTCGTTCACTCATTTGTTTTGGATCTGAACCATTCAGACTAGAGGAACAACTTCTGTCCACAGAAGGTGCAATATTTTAGATAACAAATTTGGTGACTCCACTGGGGATCAAAGAAAATTTCAGTTGAACTGATCGTCCTTAGTCTTTGAACTCTTGTCTGAATCTAGGCTCCATCTCCAACTCTCTTTAGTCAGATATTCCATTTGACTTAGTGAATTTTGGTTTGAAACTTTTAGATCTGTTTAGATCTGAACTATTTCAACTTTATATGCTCTTTTTTACTATTAATTCATCAATATTTACCTTGATTTGATAAATTTCTAACTTCATTTCTCGTTCTCCTTGTGTTTTGGATCCATTTAGGGAACCTCACATGTGTTGTTGGCAACAAGCGGTGCCACCTCCTGAACTATGTTAACCATAAGCAGTGCCACTGCCTAAGTCCCTTTATCCAGAAGTGGTGCTAGTCCAGAATCGCTCTGTCAAGACCCCTCCAGTGCAGTGCTATGTAGGCCTTGTTCCAAAACTAGTTTTTGTCAATTTTTGTAAAAAGTTGGATTTTCTTTACTTTCAGCCCTGCACTGCAGGCTTGTGTGTTAGAATCTGAATGCTCATGGTTGAAAATTCTATGGCAAAAGATTGGTTTGATTGAAGAATTCAAAAGCTATATTAGTCTTGTTGATTATTCACTCTCTTTCATGCCTATTGGTTGTGATTTTGAAAGGAATTTTTGAAAGCTTAGGTTTCAGTTAGTTCTCTTTTCATATCTTTTATAAAGACTGAAAGAAAAACCATTTTCTTAGCATCTTAAGTTCATTTTTTCCATAGAGGACTTATTTTTGCTTTTGAAAAGAATTTTTTTTTATTGAGATTAGGTCATTATCATTATTGAGCATAAAGAATTGGATCTCTAACTAGCCTCACAAGCTTCTAGGTTCTCTTTGTTCTTTTGTCTCTCTTGCATTAGTACTATCTCATCAAAAGAAAAATAGTGTAGTTTTAAGTTATATCTATCTATGTTTTAAGAAAAATTGAAAAAAATAGAGTGCATATGCATGTAGAGTGCTTGTTGTTTTTCTTTTAGGAAAATAGACTCTTACCCCTTTGATTGCTTTCAAAAAGAAAAATGAGTTTGGAATGTGTTGCTTGTATTTGATTTTGATTTGTTCAAATTAGTTGTTTGGGAATTTTTGGTTTTCAAAACGAAAAGAAAATACTCTCTTTCCCTCCCGTAGGTAGGCATACAACGAACGGTAAAGTGAAATATTTGCATCTACATTCTACATGGTTTTACTTTTTCTGTTAAAATTCCATGCATTCACCTAACCGTTCACTTTAAAATTAATGGTAGCTATAGGATAAAATTTACATAGCAATTTGAGTGATAGGTTAGCAACGTGTTTAGGCGTCGTTAAGTATAGGAGTTATCGTTACTCATATGCATTACATCCTGAGACTCATGTAGTTCTTCCACGTACCGTCGGTATATCAAACGACCTTTCACATACCCTTGAGGTATATCAAAAGGTACTTCACGTACTCGATTGTATATAGGAAGGCCCCTTGTGAATGGTTATGCATTAGACAACACTACTATCGATTTGAGCTCCCACGTACCTTGTGTATATCAGGAGACTCCACTAGGATACCTTATCTATCTGAGAAAATCCCTTTCGCCATATTTCTTGGAGCCATACACCGAAAACAACATTTGGGGAGATTACTACACACGTACACTTGAGGTATATGGTGAGTATTATTCTTGCAAATTGATCTAGGAAAAAATAATCAATCTCATCAAAGAATAATCAACAAATAACTCATGAAATGGTGTTAATTAGAACCAAAATGGTTTCCTCTCTGTATATTCAATAAACAATGAATAGTTACAATACCAATGTCAAGCAATAGCTTGAATCCATGAGGAATTCGAATACCTAAGGAGACAATTCGAATTCAGTGAGTGAGTCTAGCTTAACTGACTCTCAACCATTGGTTCACACTCAGTTAACCACTTGACCAAAACCCTAATTGACTCACCAAACCCTAACTGAAGTTGGAGTGCAATAAATGACTGAATCTCAACTAAAGGAGATCAAACACATGTCATAGCAAGCCAACCATCAAGTGCTAGTGCTCCATGAATTCAATGAACCCCGATGAGGTTAACTGAAGCTAAACTGACCATCAGAAGTTGGTGGAGGCACCCTGTTGACTCCAGATCATTAAATAATAATAAATAATCATTAAATAATATATTTAAAGAGAGGAGGTGCCTTAACTGACTGGTTGAACTGATTGTAACCACCAGTTAGCAATTAGGTGCATTAATATCACTCAGATCACCCCCAGGGTGCTCCAGTTAGCCTACTTGACTATAAGAGAAGGCTAAGTTATCCTCCTTGTCTATAGGTAGGCGTGGGTGTGACTGGATGATGGCAATTAATGCTCCACTAATGTCAATTAATGTCAATTATACTTAGGATAGTGGTTTAACTAGGCCAATTTGACCAAAAAGAGTGTCTATGATGGTAAATGTCTCCAACACCCCCCTTAAGCTATAATTACGAAGGGTTAGAAAAAATAGATTCATAAAAATGCTAGGACCCCAGCAACTAAGGCCATAGGTCACCTTGTACAATGCTGAAACTGAAACAATGCTCAAAACAAACTAAGTGAGGAAAAGAGGGAAGACCTAGTGGGAAAACCCCCCCTCAAGTTGAACACTAAAAGTAGTCTGGATCACCCTGATGAACTCACCCCAGCAGTGAACGGAGGTAAGTGAACTTATTTTCTGAAAAGCTCTTGGTGAAGATGTCTGCAATCTGCTCATCAGTAGGGTATTATTGCAAAATGATGGTCCTGTCATGCACTAGCTCCCTGATGTAGTGCATGTGAATCTCTACATGCTTGGTACTCTTCCTAGTAACTGGATCTGTGGATATCTTAATAGCACTTTGTTTGTCACAAAAGAGGACAATGGACAAAATACTACCAAGATCAAACTCTGAAAGAATGCCTTGCAACCAAACTGCTTGGATGCAAGCATTCACCGCTCCTCGATACTCGGCCTCTGCTGAAGATAGTACTATGGCAGCCTGATTTTTGCTTGACCAGAAAATAGGGCCACCATCATACATGAATACATATCTGAAATTTGACTTCTGATCAATAGAATCACCCACCCAATCAGAATCTGTGTATCCAACCAGCTCTAGCTCGGAGTCTGCAGCATAGTGAATGTCGTAGGTCTTGGTTCCCTTAATATACTAGAGAATCCTCTTGGCTTCCTTCCAATGAATATCATGAGGCTGATACATGTATCTTGATACAAAATTCATGGCATAACAAATATCAGGCCTAGAATGTGTCAAGTACAACAAGCTACCAATCAGCTATCGATAGATAGTGCAGTCCATGGGAGGTGTGTGTTTTCCCTCTTCAAGGCTGATCCCTGAAAGGAAAGGGAATAGTGTAGGCCTACATTCAGTCATGTTAAACTTGAATAACAGGTCTGAAATGTATTTGGACTGAGTGACCATGATCCCATCATAATTTTTCTCAATTTCGAGCCCCAAAAATTGTTTTAGAAGCCCCAAATCACTCATTTCAAAGGCATTGTGGAGAGCAGTTTTGATGGTTGAAATGGAGGCAATTGTGATACCTATGATCAGTAAGTCATCAACACATAAAACAATGATAATTATATGACCATCATGATGCTTTAAATACACATTTGGATCTGATCTACGTCTCTTAAAGTTTTGCGAGAGAAGGAAGGCATCCATCTTGGAATACCACTCTCTTGGGGCCTTTTTTAACCCGTATAGTGACTTCTTTAGCTTGAAAACTAAATATGGATCAGTGATGTATCCCTCAGGATGATTCATGTATATCTCCTCATGAATATCTCCATGCATAAAGGATGACTTAACATCCATGTAATGCACTTCCCAGTGCTTGGATGCTAAAATAGCCAAAACAAGGCGGATGGAGTCCATTTTTGCAACCGGTGCAAAGGTCTCATGGTAGTCCACTCCTTGGACCTGAGAGGAAAATTTTTCTACCATAATTGCCTTATATTTGTAGGTGCTTCCATCAGCAGCAACATTTTTCTGAAACACTCACTTTCATTGAACCAATTTCCTTCTCGGAGGAAGAGAAACTAGCTCCCAAGTAGTGTTTTTCGGAAGAGAATTCATCTCTTCATCCATGGAAACTTGCCATCTCAGATCATTCCGAGCATGGTAGTAGGATTTTGGATCTAAAATAATCATAAAATAGCAATTTTTAGACAGCAAATTATTAGAACAAGAGAGCGTAATACCTTCTCTTTGGAAATCAGACCGGGTTCTCCTTAGATCATTCGGATTTCCAATGTTGTCTCCTGCGGAGGAGAGTGTTTGTTGGGCCCATGTAGGAAGATGATTTTTCACTTCAGGTTATGATTCAGCATCTGATTATTTCTGCACACTGATATCAGAAATCAGAGGATCCAAATCAGGGTCATCACCCCCAATTTCATCATCCAAATATTCAGTGGAATAGGAAGGAAATTCAGCAGTTTTCTCCTACACTAGTTCCACCTCCTGAAGAGGCTCATCGAACTTGAAAATTCTCTCGATGATGATCTATTTGGTATTCATATCCAGCTTCTTGAATCCTTTATATTCATTAATATTCCAAATAAATAGACATTCTATGCTCTATGGTTGCAAATCCCTTCTTTTATCAAGCAGAATCCGGGCCCATGTAGTGGACCCAAACACCCATAGGTTTGACACATCTGGCTTATGTCCGAAGTATGCCTTGAAAGGAGTCTTTCCCTTCACAGATAAATGTGGCACCATATTATGAATGTATGCTATAGCATTCATGGATTCATCCCACAAATTTGTAGCAAGCTTCTTTGACTCCAACATACAAGTGGTCATCTCTTTGAGAGATCGGTTCTTCCTTTCCGCTACTCCGTTCTACTGGGGAGTGTAGGGAATTGAATGCTGGACCTGAATACCAATTTGGGTGTATATGTACAGAAACTCATTGCTGACATACTCTCCTCCATTATTATATCTCAATATCTTGATCTTAATCCCAGAGGCATTTTCAATCAAGGCCTTCAATTGAGAAAATTTTCCACATACTTCTGATTTCTTTTTGAGAAAGAAAACCCATGTATACCTTGAAAAATCATCAATAAAAGTAAGGAGGTACCTTGATCCATTCATGGATGTGACATGCATCATAATTTTGATATCAGAATGTATCAGCCCCAATATTCTTGTAGCTCGGTTTGCCTTCCCCCGATCGAACTTGTGCTCAGGGTGTTTTCCAATCACACATCCCTTGCAGACTCCCGTGGTTGCCTTGATGACTGGGAGGCCTTCAACCATGGAGTTTTTCTGTAATTGCTGAAAATATTTGAAATTAAGATGGAAAAACCTCTCATGCCATAGCCTACTAACCTCATTTCCATGAGTTAGCAGAGCAGTGGGTTTTGCATCCGCAACAAAGTGAGAGAACTCATAGTCTTTTGCATGATGATTTGCAAGGCCTTTTGCAATGAGCTTCCCGGATGCAATTTATATTATCTCAACATCATTTGGGATGAAAGAGACTCTCTTAGGAATTCCTGTATGTGTCATCTAATATACTCTAAGGATATTTGCTGCTAGAGATGGTACATACAAAACATTAGAAAAAAATCCATTTTCTAGATCTACAGTACCTTGTCCTTCAGAAATGATGGTGGAGTCATCTCCCATGTCGATGGGGATGGATTTGCTGGTCTCCAAGGATGAAAAGGAGTCTTTTTCATCCATCATGTGATTCAAAGCTCCATTGTCAATTGGTAGTGCTTTGGACTTCGAAGTGCTTTCCATGAGGGCATGACCTTTCTCATGCTGTGGTTCCCAATCTTGGTGATCTCTCCTTCAAAAGCTCTTCAGAATATTGATGTGATTCCTCTCAAGGAGAGAGGCTGATTCATAAATCTTTTTCTTCATGCAGGCATGTTCAGGGTGAAAACCCTTCCCACAGTAAGAACAACTGACTTTTTATTTCCCATTGTGACCTTTTCCTTTGTTCTTCCTTGAGCCAGAAGATTCATCATGCTGTTGATTTTCAACTCTAGGCTTGGGAGCATCAAATTTAGTTTTCTGATTTTTCTGCTGCTTTCCTTTACCCTTCAGATCTTTCGGCCCTAAGAAATGGAGGCCTTGATCACGGGAAGATCGGATGATCCCCATCTGAACAAGCTTGTCGTGTTCATTAGTTAGGGACTCAATGAAGGCATTGAGTGTAGGCATCTTCCATACGGGGGTTGTGAGTTTCCCCGCACGGAATGTAGAAAAAAAAACTGAATAATCAGCCCTGAGTTTGGAGAGGATGGCAAGGATGAGTTGATCATCCTACTTCTCCACTTTGCATTGCTTCAAGAGTAAAATAGTATGCTTGAACTTTGTAAAGAAATCATTCAGAGTCTCGAAATTGGATGTTTGGAGAGACATGAGTTCATTTTTGAGTTGGTAAACTCTCAAGTCATCATGCTTTCTGTATAGAGATTCCAATTTGTCCCATATTTCTTTCGGTGTCTTCAGATCTGTAGGATGGAAGAGAAGGTATTTGGAAATAGAGAGGCACAAGAAACCAAAGGCTTCATCCTTCTTGTTCAAGAATCTTGATTTTTCTATGGCGGATCCAGGCTCAACTTTAGTGTCCATGGCGACTCTATGGAGTCTTTTGGAGCGGAACTGAATCTCCATTTTATTTTTTCATGTGTGGAAATTGTATGGAGTCAAGAGAGGTACTAAGGAGGCCATTTGGATATGTTGTAGTGAATGCTTCACCTTTAGAAACCTAAAAATCAAAACAGAAAGGGAAAAATAAGGTCAGACATCCTGCACATTCTAGGCTTTCATCACACCCAGCATAGTCAATCAAGCAAGATTGATCAACAAGTTCTTTACTTGGGATATTGAGTGGTAAGCCTTGGCTTATGGTGCAGTGCTGGAATTTTGAGCTATTGCTCACTTTTCATAGAGAAATCTGTCAAAAGGCTTGTTTTTGAGAGATTGATCTTCGTCCCACCGTATGATTTGATACTATATTATTCTTGCACATTGAACTAGGAACAAATAATCAATCTCATTAAAGAATAATCAACAAATAACTCATGAAATGGTGTTAATCGGAACTAGAATGGTTTCCTCTCTGTATATCCAATAAATAATGAATAGTTACAATACCAATGTCAAGCAATAGCTTGAGTCCATGAGGAATTCGAATACCTAAGGAGACAATTCGAGTTCAGTGGGTGAGTCTAGCTTAACTTACTCTCAACCATTGGTTCACACTCAGTTAACCACTTGACCAAAACCCTAATTGACTCACCAAACCCTAACTAAAGTCGAAGTGCAATAAATGACTAAATATCAACTAAAGGAGATCAAACACATGTCATAGCAAGCCAACCATCAAGTGCTAGTGCTCTGTGACTTCAATGAACCCCAATGAGGTTAACTGAAGCTGAACTAACCATCAGAAGTTGGTGGAGGCACCCTGTTGACTCCAGATCATTAAATAATAATAAATAATCATTAAATAATATATTTAATGAGAGGAGGCACCTTAACTGACTGGTTGAACTGATTGTAACCACCAATTAGCAATTAGGTGCATTAATATCACTCAGATCACCCCCAGAGTGCTCTAATTAGCGTCCTTAACTGTAGGAGAAGGCTAAGTTAGCCTCCGTGACTGTAGGTAGGCGTGGGTGTGACTGGATGATGGCAATTAATGCTCCACTGATTTCAATTAATGTCAATTATACTTAGGATAGTGGTTTAACTAGGCCAATTTGACCAAAAAGAGTGTGTATGATGGTAAATGTCTCCAACAGCGAGTGGCACCTTCTTGACAATCCTGGTGAGAGACCTGACTATCTGAAATCCTCCTATCATTTAATTTTGATTGTTTGGCCTATAGCTTGAGTAGGGAAATTTTTGGTGTGTTTTCTAGTTTTGAGACCCTAGGTTAGATAAGAACTATATAAACTGGATGAATTAAGATAGTCCAGAAGAGTATGGGGATTGCCACCTGATTTTATTCCTGTTTCAAGAGAAAATCCTGTGGAAGCTATCGACCAAGGAGCTGCTACCACCTCCTAAGTGGGATAAAATGTGGTTGTAGAAAGCAGATATCCATATCCTTCGCACGCACCTCCCTTGGCTCAACAACCTTCTCAGGGTAATACTTCATTCCATTCTCCCATAGAAGGTCATGTTGATGATACTACCCATCCAGATTATGGTCCCAATGCTCCATTTTGGGATACCTCTATAGGAAACATCATTTCCTTGTTTGGTACCCATTTAAACTATTCTGAAGAAGTTTCACCAAATGAAGAAGAACGTAGACAATACTAGATAGCTATTCTCCGTGCACAAGAAATCGAGAAGAAAATAGACGACATATTGGGTACACCACCACCTCATTTAGCAGTTTTTCCTGTGGGATATCGCTCACTTGCTGATTCTATGAGACCCATTGAACCTATTCTAGATCGCACTATGACTCCACATAATCTAGGTCAAAGTTACAACCCCACCACCTCCCATATTATCTCTGTTCCAAATCCTCCCAGGTCTTTTGTACCTAGGGCACAATATTCAATTCCTGTTTCATCAATACCTTCTAGTGCCGGGGTGAAACCCCCAGTACGACCTACGTTATCTATCACTAGAATTGTAGCTAGTCATGGTCAGACCTCTAGTATAGATCAATCTATAGTTTATGTCCCTCCTACCCACACGAATGTGGTTAACCCCCCATCCAGTTTAGGTCATCCATTGGGGGCACAACCTATAACTAGTCAAACCTCTTGTGGGTATGGTTACACAACAAATCAAGTACCTATAGGAAACATTAATTACCAACCTAACCCTACAGGAATGCCTTATGCTGGAACTCCATATCCTAGTAATATTGTCATGCCATGGGGGCAACCTAACTGGTCCTACATGCCAGCTATGGGAGGGATACCTATACATACTGTGAGGGGTGCCGAAGGACCACCTTATGGAGGTCCTCCCCTGGGGGGCCTAATGGTCATGGAGGGCCTAGTGGATTTCCTGATTATGGTCCTAATAATCTTGGTGGTCCTAGGGGGCCTAGTGGCTTCCCTCCTAATGGTCCTGGAGGGTCTGGTGGCCCTCCTCCTAGTGGTTCTAGAGGCCGGAGGTTTACCTCCTAGGGGTCCTCCTCATGGTGGTCCAGGTGGTCCTGGTGGTCCCAATGGTCCTGGAGACTCTGGTAGTCTTCATCCTGGAGGCCCCGATGGTCCTAATAGTCTTGATCCTAGAAATCAACCCCCTGCGGGTGGATCTTCCAGTGGTTCTTCCTCACAACAACCTGTCTATCAGTCTACTTACAATCCTACTGGTACTTATATGCCATATCAATATTACCAGTATGTGTAACCTAATCGTCAGTTACCTTTCCTATCAACTTTCTACTTGCCTGATTTGTCCAAGTTGATTAATGATCCCATTCAACATAACCCCTCCTGGTCTCCCATTCTAATAAAGTTACCATCGAACATTCCAAAGTTCGATGGGAAGTAGGGAGATGATCCCAAAAACCATGTCATGACATTCCATTTGTGGTGTTCTTCAAACTCCCTTATGGATGATTCAGTTCATTTTGAGACTCCTCTAGCGAACTTTGACTGGTACCGCTGCAAAATGGTACATTGAACTTCCGCAACATTCATTTGTGGATTTTGGCTCATTGGCAACTACATTTCTTACACACTTTTAGCTTCCTATCCATTATGAAATGGGTACATATCTCTTAAATTCTCTGTGACATAACACCTCCACCCACATATCCAATCATATCCATGAGTGGAGAAGGCGGAGAAGACTTATTACGGCTCCTATCCCAGATCAGTTGTTAGCTGATTGTTTTACTAAATCTGTGTTGCCTCCAATCGCCTAAGATGTGGCTATGGAGGATGTTGTTACTAAAGAGCAAGCCATTAGTTGAGCCCAATATCTAGATTTGGTCTATTCCCAATCTGGAACATTGTATGACTTGATCCCTCAAGCTCCTCGCCCAAGCACCGATCTTTCCAAGCCACCAGCAGAAACCTTTGTTGATGGGATTGTTGGTTCAATCTAGTCCTCGTCAGCAGCAAAAACTTCCAAGCAACCCCAGACTTCCACCCCTACTCCTTCAACTCCTAAGGTTTCCACTAAGGTCAATTCCATTCAGAGTATTCAAACACCCGGCAATAATAAAAATAAAGGTAAATCTAAAAACAAAAAACCTGGAAACCAACAGGAGAATCCAAAACCAACCACCAATGAGAACGATAAAGGGAAAAGAAAAGCAAAATATCCATGTCTTCTATGCAGAGGTGACCATTTCATGAAAGAGTGTCCTCGTCGTGAAGAAATTAACCAATTCTTAAAAACTAATCCCACACCCACAATTCTCACAGATCCTTTTCCCTCTCAACAACAACTGATAGACCACATGTCTAATCAAGGAAACTCTAGTTCTTTAGAGGAAATTTGCATGATGTCCTTGGATACTATTAGTTTGAAAACTCGAAGTCAGAGTTATGACAAACCTGCAGACAAGAAAGAAGGCAATTCTTCTTCAAGAAAATCTTCCTCTACTGGTTCTGCCAAGTCCTCATCTACTGTTCCCCTAACCATCGAGAAACCTAATCTCAACACGGTTTTGCATCCACCCAAGCGTACTCTTAAGAAGACTATTTTTAACTCTAATTCCTAAGCTGATCAATTTTATAATGTAGTTGAAGATCTTGCTTAGGCACCATGTGCAATGCCTACCTTGGAAGTACTCCAAATTTGTCCTACATAGTGCAAAAACTTGTTAACTGCATTAGGAGCTTTAGACCTAGACAATAATAATTTGATCCATTTCAATGTTGAGAACTATAAGTCTACACTACCTCACAAAATTGCTTTCCAAATCATAACAAAAGTAGTCGAAAAGAATGTCTTTAAAACTTTCTTAGACGAAGGAGCTTCAACTTTGGTTTTGTCCCTGTCTTTTTGGAAAGTTATTGGCTCTCTTGAGCTTGTAACATCACCTACAAATCTGAAATCCTTTGATGGAAGAGGTTTCCATCCCCATGGTATTATACGAGCACTTTCAGTCGAGCTTGGGGACAAATTTTTTTCTATTCAAGTGGAAGTAGTAGATGCCTCGTTATATTACAACCTCCTTTAAGGAAGAAATTGGTTTTACGCCATGACTACTATCACTTCAACGGTATTTCGAACTGTCCAATTTCTGCATCTAGGGAGGATTGTCACCATTGACCGGCTTTATTTCTGTATGTTGGATGTTACTACCTCTATGGATAATAACATCCCTATGTTAGGCCAGTCCCCTCCTCCTTGCCAGTCGATTGGGGTAGGCATGCTGAAGGATTCATCCCTTATGGGGATTTTTCCCTCAAACCCTCCTAAGACAGACACGTCGATAGTAAATATGATTTTGTCATTTGATTATGATCCAAAGGGAAAACAAATTGTTGATTCCACCTCATTGAGTCCACATGAAGAAATGTACTACATTATTCAAACCCTTTCCGATGACCACACTAATGAGATTCATTTGATGGCTTCAAACCCTTACCACCTACCCTACTGGTCAGAACCCTCTCTTCCTATTCTAGATTATCTCTCCAAGAATTTTCCTTCTGATGAGTCCATTATGGAGATCATAAGTATGAATGAGCCTATCTAGGAGGATCATCATCATAGATCCTCGTTCCTCCCCAACACCAGTTTGGTAGACCATGATTTTGCATCCCTTTTTTCCAATGACATTGTCAACACACCTCAAACTCCTATATTGTTGCAAGACACAGATTTTGAAGGAAACCTATGTAACATTACTCAAAAAAATCTAGTTGACATATCAGCCAAGCCTGGTACCCTTGAGCATGTTCATGTTGGGCAGAACTACTCAGCAGAAGAATATGAAGCATACCGAGCACTTTTCAAAGAATTCCGCAATGTTTTTGCCTGGTCTTATGAATAAATTCCAGGGATAGACCCATCCATTTTGGTCCATGAAATAAAAACCTATCCCACTACTAAACTTGTCAGGAAAAAACTAAGGCAATTCCATCCACGGAAAGCCGCAGCTATCAAAGCTAAAATACAGAAACTTCTCAAAGCAAGGTTTATTTATCCCGTACCCCAGATGGAATGGGTATCAAACATCATCCCTATCAATAAAAGAAGGGAACCATTAGAGTCTGCATCGATTTCAGATATTTGAACAAATCTTATCCCAAAGACAACTTTCCTACTCTGCATATCGACCAGATTATCGACAATTGTGCCAGAAGTGTCATCTTCTCATTTATGGATGGTTTTTTGGGTTATAATCAGATTGAGATTTTACCCACTGATCAGAACAAGAACGCATTCATTTTCCCATGGGGAACCTTTGCATATAGGAAGTTACCATTTGGCCTGAAAAACATTGGAGCCACTTTCTAGTGTGCTATTTCCTATGCATTTCATGATATAAAACATATTGTTGAAACATACCTTGACGACCTCCCTGCTCATTCACAGTGACGGGAGGACCACCCTGGTCATATTAGAGACATTTTCTTGAGATGCCATCATTATAACATACGGCTCAATCCTCATAAATGTGTTTTTTAAGTTGAGATAGGATGCCTGTTAGGTTTTGTGGTTTCTAAGGATGGCATCCAGATAGATCCATTGAAAATTGCCACTATTTTAGCTCTACCAGCCCCAACCAACCTTCTAGAACTCGAAAATTTGCAAGGGAAGGAAAACTTTCTCCACCATTTTGTGTGCAATTTTGCAGAGAAAACACATGGTTATATGCATCTCCTTAAGAAGGACACTCCATTATTTTGGGATGACCAAGCCTAATGTGCCTTTGATAATCTCAAATAGGCCCTAACTCATTCACCTGTGATACGCCCCATAGATTATTCAAAATATTTTCTCCAATACATTGCTTCCTCCACTACTACTGTCGCTATGGTTTTGGTGTAGGAGAATCCTGAGGGTCAGGAGCATGTGATTTACTATCCTAGTAAGAATCTCATGGATTCTAAAACTTGATATTCACGTGTGGAGAAATTAGCATTGTCCATGGTCATTGCTGTTCAAAAATTTCATCACTACATTTTGCTTCGCACAACCACCATATTAGCAGACTAGAACCCTATGTATCACATCTTGAATCATCAGGTGCTCAGGGGCAATTACTCCCGATGGATAGTCATACTACAAGAGTTTGATATGGAATTTTCCAAATCCACATCAAAGAAATCCTTGGTCTTTTTCGAGCTCATGTGTGATCTTCCCTGTGCTTCGATGGAATCTGAGCCCAGTGATTCATTCCTGGATGAATTCCTGTTCCTGGTAAGCACTACTAATCCATGGTATGAAGATCTTCTCATTTATCTCTAGACACAAAGATTTCATCCCACTCCATCCCGTGATGATCACCATCGCATCCATCACCACTCAAAATACTGCCTCAAGTTGAATGACACTTTGTATAGACATGGTATCGATTCTATTCTCTATAGATGCCTTAGTTATGAGGAAGCTGAACAAGTTTTGAATAATTTCCACCCTGGAGCATGTGGAGGTCATTTATCTGGGATGGATATAGCCCAGAAAATCCTTTGCGCTAGCTATTTCTGGCCTTCAGTATTTAAATATTGTCATGAGGCTATCAAGAAATTCCCACCCTGTTAACATTTTTATCTGAAAAAGTGCACTCATCCTGCTCCATTACACCCCGTCATTGTCGTTGGCCTATTTTCCAAATTGGGGATTGATTATATGCATTATAAGCCTACCTTATCCGGGGGGCATGGTTACATCATCGTAGCCGTTGACTATTTTACAAAATGGGCTAAGGCCATGCCTACATATGCAGAGGATGGTAATATTGTCATTCTCTTCCTGTTCAATCATGTGATAGCTAAATCCGGAGTCCCACAGTCCATAGTTACTGATCACGAATCACATTTCCGTAATCAAATGATGGAGAAACTAAGTGCCAAGCTAGGTTTTCATCATGAAAACTATACGCCCTATTATCTGCAAGCTAATGGTTAGTTCGAGGCCATTAACAAAGTTTTGAAAATGATGTTTCATCAGATGGTTGGAGACCATAAATCCAACTGGAGCCATATCATTTTCTCTTCTCTTTGGCCTTACAGGACTTCGATGAAAATAGCTACTAGTTTCACACCTTTCTAGCTTGTCTATGGACTAGAAGTTGTCTTGCCGATTCAATGTTAGATTCCATCCTTGAAACTTTCTGTCAAACTTCTCCTAGACACTTCCATAGAGGAAGAGAGATTTCTATACTTGAATAACCTTAACGAAACTAGAAGAGATGCTGCCTTAGCTAATGAGGCACACAAGAAACACATCAAGGCGCAGTATGACAAGTCTGTCCAACCTCATTCCTTTAATGAGGGTGACCTAGTTTTGACTTATGATCAAAGATATGACAAACTAGGGAAAGGAAAGTTCAAATCCATGTGGTACGGTCCTTTCGAGCTCATGGACTATGATGGAATCCCCTTAGGACAACCTCGCAATGGGTTGTACCTGAAGAGGTACTATGCCTAGATCTCTCTTGGATAGTATCTTGTATATATGTATATTACTTGAATTTCAGTGTGCTTAAGTATTTTCAATATGGTTTTGAGTTTAGTGTCCGTATTTGTTTATACCATGTTTTGGTCATGCAGAGTAGATGGCTTTCTATGGCTTCGCTGATGGTGCTTGCCACCACACCTTGAATCTTGCCTCAGTTGCCTGGGTTCTCTATTCCCCATATTATGATTTGGTCAGTTTAGGAGTGGTTTTTATTAGTCCCACTACCAACAATATCGCCAAGTATTGAGCAGTCACAGGTCTTCTGACTGAAGCTACCTCCTAAGATGTTCACAACTTGGTAGTCTTGATGGACTCGCAACTTGTGGTTTGTCATCTAAACCATGTCTATACCATTAGGAATCCTGTGCTTCTTCATCTCTTTCAGAGGGTATGTTATTTAGAAAGGTCATTTGAAACTATTATCTATAGGCATATCCCTAGGGAACATAATGCAGTTGCCGACTCATTGGAAAATTGCATCCTAGACTGGCATATTGCCCATTCATGACATGAAAATCAAACATGGTTCATTGTAAATAAACTATAAAAGACACACAAAACTCATGTAAAATACATTCACCATTTGAGACATATAAACACCAAGGTAGAAGTCTGTATATATATATGAACATGTTTTACAAAAAATAGGTCACGAGACCTCATCTGAAGCATGTAGGCTTTTAGGTAAAAAATCATCATACAAAAGTCCTGAAGCTATATATCAGAGTTCAGTGAATACATCATGCATTCATCATCTAATGATGCTCGTGGTAACACATAAATGCATGGGCTACTCTACATAGTAGTCCAGTGAAACGACTCGGTACTCTCGTTGTAGGCCTCTGGTACCTCAGTGGGAGATCATCGATCGAGGCATCTGGGATGTCTAGAGTCAACCTCTTGAGGTTCTCCTCTAGATCCCCTATCATATTGTCCCCTTATGGTACAAAATGGGCTCCAGATTGCCTGTCTATTGGGGAGGCTCCCCCAGGTCATGATGCTCTGACATCTGCATGAAAACATTCAAGTCTCATTACTAAATGTTACAGAGAGAAATTCCTATGGCTTGGGGTACCACAATAGATAGCTTGACTCCTTAAATAAATCCTTTCCAATACACAAGAGAAATCAAACATCTAACACTAAAGGATCAGACCTCGTACCTTATTCCAGACGGTTGAAGTAGATCCCCGTTGAGCTTTCCAACTTCAGCTTGAATTGATGAATCACTTCCTTAATAACAAGTAAACAAGACAAGAATACTATATATATTGGTGTTAGATCTAGTCTAGCATATATAATCAATATTGTATAAGCATTTGAAATCGTCAATGGATAAAATATTCATTCAAACATACATTATTGGATAGGAAAAGATATTTCTATTAATATAAAATCAGAGATTACAATGAATACAACCTCTGTCGATACGTTTGCGAATCAGAGAAACTGAATCCCCCACTTGGGCCTCCACCACCTCAATCCTCCATCTCTTGATAGCAAGCTCACAAGCAAAAGGAAAGCTTGGGAAGAACACCAAAGTGCTCTAAGGGACAAAGGGATGCAGACTCAAGCACAAGTTTCAGCAACAATGGACTATAATTTCTTTTCTATCAATTCTCTCATGCCTTCAATGTATCCAAAGGGTTCCTTATATATCTTTTCAATGGGGTAATGAAAGGTCGAATCTGAGCGATGTCAAGGCTTATGGAAGGCCGAGAGAGAAGTGAGTCAGATTCGTGTCAAGGAAAACTCCAAAAGGATTTGGATTTTGTACACATCCTGATGTATGTGGTTTTAGGGGTCAAACCCGTGTATATACGTGATAAGGGGTTTAAAAGTCACATATAGCCATTTTCACATGTTTATAGGGATGGTCTAGGAAACATCAAAGGACAAAAAAATGGTCCAAGGGGTCTAAGGAGTCTGCAAAGGGATAGGGGAAGGCCATACAAGTGTGATTCACCTGGTGTGGTAAAATAAGCTATAACAGATGCCCCCTAATGTGTGAGGTCAGAGGGGTCATACAATGGCCAAAATACATCATAAGTCCATCCCAGAAGTAGAGTGATGAAGAATCCCAAATGGAAGACGAGCCACCCAATCAGCATAATACAATGATACAACTCTGCACATAACTGCAAATACATATAGCAGTCCTGGATACATAAGAGTACAATGGCCATGAATAAGCATGATACAAAACATCACATAAGTGGTCATCACCACGTACAATATACATAGATTAGAGTCTCCATGATGAATATATACAAAGGATCATGATCTCCATAATGGCTGAAGATATACAATGGATCAAGATCTCCATAATAGCTGGAAATGTCTAACATATACTGGAATCAAGTCATGAGAGCTGAAATCTCATGAAAACTAGAACGATCAAGGAGGTAGCATATAAGAGATGCCACCAATCTGGAAGGTCTTCTACACAAACCTCTATGAATACAAGTCCTACTATGTGAATAGAGGTGTCGAGGTTGAACATAGTAGTCCATCATCTAATTATCGGTCATTGATGTATACCATTAACAGATACGAGATCACCTACCGATAATGATAATGGGAATCAAGGTACTAGAGTGAAAAATAAAAAGTGCGAATAAATGTGTTGAGGTTGAACACTGGAGAGGATCCATCGATCAGGGGACATTAATGTATTCCCAAAAACTATCAATGGTGACAGAACCTGCCACTGATGATTGCAAGTCTCAAGGCACTCAAAACTGACTATAGATTCTGTAGAAGGAGCGAGTCGACGTAGGTCGACTTGAACAAAGACCGACTTAGTCGATCAGCCGACTAAGTTGAGGGACCGACTTAGTCGATCAGCCGACTAAGTCGGTCGGCCGAGCAAACACAGTAATTAAGACTGTTAACTAATAGTTGTGTCGGTTCACTGAACCGACAGGTAGTAATCTTGTAACTGTTTGTAATCTGTATATATTAGGCTGTTGAGCCTCACAAGAACCCAGTTCAGTTCTTGGCTTTGTACGATCTATTGAGAATAATATAATCTGTTTATCCTATCTGTTCTTGTCTCTTGTATCTGTGTATATTCTGTATATTTTTGTATGTATTATTGGTAACCTTATGTGATCTGTGAGATTACAACATTGGTTCCATTGCCGGTAGTACATAACTGGAATATATGCTCACATATGATACCAGAGCAGGAGATAAAGTACTGGTGGCAGCGAAAAATTGCTAACTATCTACAAAATTACGCGAGAAGGAACAGATTGACAGTCGCAGAAGCAAAAGCCAGATTTTTCACTGAGACTCACAAAAAGTTTGTCGAATCTGTGCCACATCTACTGAAGCAGCTTTTGGATGAGAAAACTGGACAATACTAAAGAAGAACAGTTACTCCAGAAACTAATCCGAGGAGGCCGTACGAATCTATCAGAGTGGTTCGAAAAGATAGCCGACGACTTCTGTGAGGAACAAGCAGTCGAAGATAGGACTTCTGTGGAAACTGTTCGACAGAAATTTTTCACAGAATTTACTGATCAATTCTTGTGTTCCTTGCCAACTTTGCTGTTCAAGTTCTTAATAGAAAAAGGAGCAGGCCATATTGTCGAAGCTCGACCACTATTACGTGAACCACCCTCAAACACTAACTGGGCGGAGAAGCAAAAGAAATGGGAAAAATTCATTGCTAAAAGGGAGTGGGAATACTTCCTGAACAAATAGACAGCATTATCCGAGCTTTCTAAAAAGCGTCGAGTAGGCTATGGGGGGGTAGTTGGTCGTGTGTCGGAGAAGGAGCATGGTGGATACCAAGTCGACCAGACTTAAGCCAGTAATGAACAGTCGACCGAAGAGGAATTCATAGTATTGTATGAAAGTATGTCGGAAATTAAAAGAATCAAGAGGGACGAACGACAACAAATAAGGGAAGCCAGACATGAACGAGCCGACGAGCTGCATCGAGAACAAAACCCTAGGGAGATCGACCGAGATGAGAATCTGCCAGAGTCGGGTCATGACCGACACGAAGAAGGCGTAGACGAAGAAACGGCCCCTAAGGCAGAGGAAGTGTGGATAGAGCAGCAAGAAGCTCTCCAAATAGTGATCCCTGATGAAGTAACCATGTCCCCCGCCAATTCCCATACCGTAATACAAACTATTATCGAAGACGACCTCCGACTGAGAGCTGGTGACATCACAATCTGGAGTCGACTAGGTGATGAACCGTACCCAGGACGACACCTTGTTATACGTCGACCGGTCGAAGGGAACTGGGTGACCTTTCAAATGGCACCCTCCTTTCGTAGTATCCACTTGCTCCTGCTGACACATCAAGGAGCACCCCCCCTGCCACATACAACTTTCGAAGATAACCATGAGTCAGACCTGAGCACGCAAAGTGACAGTGGGTCACCGAGAAGACAAATTATCAACAATCCGCTCTACCGTGAGAAAGAATCAACCACCGACGGAGGCACAAGTTCCGTCGACCAAAACCCCATCGTCACCCCTACAGGTTCGACTATATCATCGACCCCACCTCTTTCACCCCCACCCACACCTCCCACCCTGCCAACTTCAGAAAGTAGTGACAGTGACTCCGACATGGGTCACGGATCTGCTCAGATTCCCCTTTATGAGGGCGACGAAGACCCCAGACGATATTGGTTCGTCTGTGAATCGATATGGGAGGCCAACAAGGTCACAGAAGAAGAACGCCAGATGGCCCAGTTCGCGGGAGCCCTAAGGAAAAGAGCTCTAACATGGTATATGACATTTTCTGAATGGCAGCCCAGAGCAACAAAAGCCGAGATAAAAGCGCAATTCCTATCATTTTTTAAGACCCCAGACGCCAAACACCTGGCCGCCAAGAAGCTGAAAACAACATCCCAGAAGCCAGGAGAAACAGTTCGCGACTACGATAAACGATGGAAGGATCTATTGAGCCAGTTAGATTATACTATTGACGAACAATTACTGATTCAATGGTTCCTTGCAGGACTCTCACAGAAGGTTCGCCGACACATCAGTCTGGAAACTTTCAAGTCGTATGAAGATGCGCTGACAAAAGCTCTGCAGGTTGAGATGGATGAAGATATACCTGCATATCAGACCGACCACCGTTTGGAGGAACAGCTGGAAAACGTGTAGAAGTCCTTGAAAGAGTTGACTCTGAAGAACCAAGAAGTCTAGTGCACTAACTGTTCAACAGCCGGTCATTCCAAAGATAATTGTCGACAACAATTCAGCCGACAAGATGTCCGTTTTGTACAAACAAAGGCGTTTTGCGACATTTTCCAGGAACGTGGAGACCATTCTACCGCCGACTGTCCTTATAATATGAAGAATGGAAAGGATTCCTGGTGTGCTATCTGCGAAACTACAAATCACAACACGGCCGACTGCCATCTTAACCTGAAAAATAGACAGAACTACCAGGCCGTTTACCAGACAAATGCGGTCGCGCAGAACACGAAGCAAAATAATAACACTAACCAGAACGGGCAACGCAATGACGGCCGACGATACGAATGTCGACATGACAATCGATGACAAGGGTTTGGCAGAACCAGTCGATTCATTGGGAATCGTGAAATAAGAAGTCGCCGACCCACCCAATGCTTTATTTGTTACAAAGAAGGCCACAGATGCGCAGACTGTCTGTACAAGGACAGAACTGACCTCAAATTTTGTACACACTGTGGGGTAGGCGATCACTCCTTGGAGGATTGTCCTACCATGTTGGAAAAAATTAGCAATAAAAAGAATGTTAATGTCTTGTCTTGTGTCGAGAAGAATGATGTAATAACTACTAAGAACTTGCACATTGTCACTCGACAAGGCACCAAAACTGGGCCTGATAACCCTCAGATTAGAAAAATAAAAAACACAACTGCATACCCTGGCCCTAGCAAGGAACAACAGACATATCAAGAAGCCACACACATATTCCAAAACATTGCATAGCAAGAAGACACTATTAACAGTCGACTTAGCTCGACCCAGCAGTTAACTCGTCTCATTCAAACAGACGAATCTGTAGGTCAATTCATCGATTTACTACATCAAATTAAAACCACTAACCCTGAGAAACAAACTAAGAACATTTGTAGCTTAAATCAAAAAGACAAAAATGATGTCGACCCACTGGTCGACCTAGAAATTGAAGGATACCACGTCCGACAAGTCGTTCTAGATTTTGGGTCCCAAGTAAATACTATGACCAGGGATACGTGGGAACAAATGGGCAAACCTCAACTCTATGAGTCAGGAATCTACCTAAAATTGGCCGACCAAGGTCTCATTGAACCCATTGGGGTCTGGAAAAATGTAGACACAACCATTAAAGGCATATCAACTAAGGTTGACTTTGAAATTATTGACCCAAAGGAAGGATCTAGCTCCTTCCCAGCCCTTGTCGGTCGACCTTGGGGTCGAAAGATGAAAGCCTCTATCTCCTTAGATAAAGAGAGGATCAAGCTAAAAGGTAATGGCCAAAAAGTTATTGTACCCATTAACCCTTCCCAAGGAACGCCTTGGATAGAACCCATTGATGAGGAGGTTGATGTTAGACAGCTATACCAAATCCACAATAATACTGACTATACTGAACCAAACATCTATGGGGAACTTCACTTAGGTAACCAAGACTCAGTTGGTTATAATTCAGATGCCGAACTATATGACTGGGAGATAGAAAACTATGAAACACAAGCAAGAGGGTGCTGGACTATCCAAAAATTACAGAAAAACCCCACCCGACAGTGCTTTATAGTCTCAATTATCCCCAAGATTTTTGAGAAAAAAATAAGAGAACACCCTACCTTACAACCGACCAGCGAAAACACCAGGAAACAACCTAGGTATAAGGAGAGGGAATCCCTAGTCATGCATGTTGAAAAAGTGTCTAAAAACATTGGAGAACATGGCCGACTACAGAGCTTAGTAGAAACCTTCACAGGTCAGGCAACTAGATGGTGGGACACCCATCAGACAAAACTGCAGACCTGGACTAGTGCTGCAACTTACTTTGTTGAAAGGTTTGGTGGTAGGAAGTTAACCTCACAGGCATAGATCCCTATCTTCACCCAAGGAAAAGACCCAGAAGAACACATCCAAACTTGTGAAAAAGAGTGGAGAAGACTTGGACATAAGGATGAAAGAGCCTGGCCACACTTATTTCCTTCCACCCTAGACGACCTACCTAGCAAATGGTATAAGATGGAGGAAGCCAAAGGTGAAACCTTTTTTTGGAATGAACTAAAAGCCAATTTCATTAAATCCTTCAACTTTATACCTGAGGATAAACAATTAGTCGAGCCAGCACAACAAATCAAACATTTCATTCAACCGACTGAAACACACCCTTACCAAGACCCTCGACAGGTCAAGAACTGCAATAGTCTTCACATAGGATCAAAAGTCGAGTCGACCCGATTACAATTGGAGAATGAACACACCGAAGGGAAAAGCTTCAGATGGAAATCCAACCATGCTGAAACAACAAAACCAATCCACTCTGTGCTAAGGGTCGCAACTACCGATAAACCAGACCTCGACCGAATGACTGCAGCCGACTTCCCTGCTACATTCTCACAGTTCAAGGAAGGAAGTCGACAGACCAATGAAGCAAAAGCTCCAGAATGGTTAGATGCCAAAGTAAGAACTAAGGAAGTAGACATTTCAAATGACGATCGACCAAAAATAGCCAAGATTGGTGATTATTGGAATGAACAACAAACTGCTGAAATAGTAACCTTACTTAGAGAATTCCAAGACGTCTTTGCAAGGGATTATAAAGACTTGAAAGGGCTAGTTCAAGAAATGGGAGAGATGAAAATTGACACTAAACCTGATGTCCGACCTGTCAAGAAAAGGCCTTATAAACTAGCCCACAAGTATAAGGAAATAGTTAAAAAGGAGATCGACAACATGTTGGAAGCAAGGATTATCTACCCCATCGACCAGTAGGAATGGGCAAGTCCCATGGTCGTACAGCCTAAGAAACACGACCCGACCAGATTAAGAATCTATGTCGACTTCAGGGAGCTGAATAAAGTCACACTGACAGATCCCTTTCCCACACCTTATGCTGATGAAATCATGAATGAAGTTGCAGGACATGAGTGTTACTCATTTACAGATGGGTTTTCAGGTTATAACCAGGTACCCATAGCAAAAGAGGATCAAAAGAAGACAACATTTGTTTGTGAATTTGGATCTTTTGCTTATAGGGTTATGCCTTTTGGATTAAAGAATGCACCTGCAGTGTTCTCCAGAATTGTTGTAAAAACCTTCTAGGAATACATCTATAAAACTATGGCAGTATACTTTGACGACTGGACAATTTATTCCACATTAAAGGATCACTGCACATGGCTCCGACTTATGCTGGAACAATGTCGACAGATTCAACTTTCCCTCAATATTAAGAAATGCATCTTTATGACTCCCATAGGCATACTCTTAGGACATATTGTCTGCAAAAAAGGAATCAAGGTTGACTTTGCTAAAATTAAGATTATTCTTGACCTAAAACCCCCAATAAACCCTAACCAAGTTAGGGTCTTACTTGGTCATACTGGGTATTATAGGAAATTCATCAGACATTATTCTGATATGACTTACCCCCTAGAAGAATTACTGAAGGACGATATCGAATTTAAATGGACAGAAGAATGCCAGATCTCCTTCGACAAACTAAAGAGAAAACTGGTCGAAGCACCCATACTTAAATTCCCAAATTGGTCGACCAAATTTCATGTGCATATCGACGCATCAGGAATAGAAATTGGCGCAATCCTGACTCAACCAAGAGATGATGGGATGGATTACCCTATAGTCTACAGCAGTCAAAAATTAAATAAGGCTGAAAAGAACTATTCGACCACGGAAAGGGAAGCCTTAGGAATGGTATTTGCACTTCAGAAGTATCGACACTACCTATTAGCTAACCCCTTCATATTTTACACCGACCATCAAGCCTTGAAGTATCTCGTAAACAAACCTCTTCACCATGGGAGAATTTGTCGATGGCTACTTCTCTTTCAAGAGTTTGAGTTTGAAGTAGTGGTCCGACCAGGAAAGCTCAATGTCGGACCTGACCACCTATCCCAAATCGACACAGGAGAAGAACCGACCGGAGTCGACGACGACTTGCCGGATGCACATCTATTTCGTATAGAAGCAATACCAGCAGAGTTGGAGGAGATTGCTCATTTTTTAGAGACAGGTCAGGCATCAGAAGGTCTGAGCACTAAGAAGAAACAAATCCTAGCTATGAAGGCTGCTCCATACAGCCTCATCAATGGATTTCTATACAAAATGGGGTTAGACGATGTTCTTAGAAGATGTGTACTCGACCATGAACGAGAGCAAATCATGCACGAAGCACATTATGGACCAGCAGGAGGACATTTTTCAGGCCGACACAACTGCCAAGAAAATCCAACAGTCTGGATTATGGTGGCCGACACTTCATAAATATTGTAAAAACTTTGTCAGTCGATGTGATAGATGTCAACGACTAGGTCGACCACTGCCAAGTACAGAAATGCCCCTGATATCAGTCAACCCTAGTCTCACCTTTGAAATCTGGGCTATAGACTTCATAGGACCATTCCCTGTCCCAGCCCGACGATCAGGTGCAAGATATATCATCACTGCAGTGGAATATGTTACTAAATGGGCAGAAGTAGAACCTGTCGAGACCTGTTCAAGTGAGATAGCTGCTAAGTTCATATATGAAAACATCATTACTCGATTTGGTTGTCCGCTCACTTTGATCAGTGACCAAGGGTCTCACTTCGTTAACAAAACAATCAAAAATTTAACCGACAAGTTTCATATCGACCACTGACGTAGTACAGCATACCACCCCCAGTCAAATGGTGCAATTGAAGCCTTTAATAAAACACTAACGAAAGGATTGACTAAAATATGCAGTGCTGACAAGGATGACTGGGATGAGAAGATTCCTGTAGTTTTATGGGCATACAGGACAGCCTACAAATGGTCAACTGATCAAACCCCTTTTCGACTGGTATATGGCGAAGAAGCAGTCGTCCCTCTACACTTCAGACAACAGGCACCCATAGTTGCACAAATACTACATGTCGATGTCGAACAGGCCAGGAAGGATTGACTCTTTCAACTTAATAAACTAGAAGAACACAGACTTATGGCCATCCAACACCAGGAAATACAAAAACAACAGCAGAAAGCATGGCACGACCGTAATATCAAAAACAAAAATCTGTCGGTCGGTGACCTTACTTTACTGTATAACAGTCGAGTTAAAGGTAAACCTAAGAAACTTCACACAGAATGGATGGGCCCTTACATTGTCGAAGAAATACATCCCAATGGTTCAGTTCGACTAAAAACATTACAGGGCCTGGTATTTCGGAAGCTCGTTAATGGAGCCCGACTGAAACGATATAAAAAAAAAAAATCATATAACGGTCTTAACTGACCACCAAAAACCTATAAAAAAGTTAGAAAATTACAAAAATCAAAACCGTACACTTATAAAACAATCAGCATGACAGCAACTCACCCCTCCGACCACCGACATCACGTTCATCGACCATCTTCATCGACCAGACAAGACGACCATTTTCACCACCGACACTGACCGTCGACCTCGAGAGTCACATCACCTATTAATGGCCTCGAGCGCTGAACCAAATCCCCCAGATTGCACTCGAGTATTGCAGCTGGGCTGTCAAGTCCGCCATTAATACAACCAGTTTGACACTCCACCACACCCACACCTATAAATAATGGACTACCCAAGGTTCATTAACCACACCCCTTACACACAGACCACTCGCAATCCCCATCGACTAAATCCCACGAACCCTGTTACCAGTCCGACCAGTCTGATATCATGGCACCCAAGCTTACCTGCGCCGCGGCCAAGGCAAAAGAATTACAGGCAGAGGACACACCCTTGGTCCAAAGATTGAAACATATCCAAAATGCCAAAGTCCAGGAGGGTCCTTTCCAAAAACTCTGGAAAGAAATCCAAGAGTGGGCCTTTGTCGATAGTAAAATGACCCAGGCCGCTGAGAAAATCCGAAATAGCTCTATCCTCCAGTACCCCAACGCACCACTGATGGCAAGCTTCGGTGGGACGAAGGAGGCAGCGGTTAAGTTTATTATCAGTCGTTACCACAACGGCCGATTCTATTTCGACCAATCGATTGACATCACTGGGGATGTTATTTCGGCGCTTACAGGTCTATCGAACAGGGGCGACCCTGTACCAATTGGGATTAAAGAAGGCCTCGTCCAAGAACTCATAGGCACACCGACTGAAAAAAACTCGAAGGGACTGATGATAGGCCAGATCGCGACAAGAACGCCACAAATTGTGGCTAAAATCATCACCGTTACCCTTACCTTGGCTGGTCGGAGCAGCGACCTAAAACTGGAAATGTTGGAGGCGGTCGACACAATTGCAATAGACGGACGTCTTTACAAATGGGGAGACTATGTCGCAGACCTGGTCAAGACTATATGCGAACGCTACCAGGAGACAGGAGGTATTATAAAATTTCCCTCTTTAATCATTTGGATTGTTATGTACCATATCTGTCCGGAAGGCAGTGCAGTCTTCCGGGAGCCCACAAGGTTTGAAATGCACAGGTTCAAACCCTTTTCACAGAGAGGAACCCTGCATGAGCTGGCACAAGGCAAATTCTTTCTAGAGACTTGGTTCCAGCAGCTAAAAGTACGAATGACGAGGTGGAGGGTGCCACAGATCATCCGACGAAACCTCCCAGCTCAGTCTCACATCCAATTAGCTCTCGACCATACGTCAGTATGGTATATGCGAGGTCAAGACCCCAAAGCAAAAGACCTCAACTACTACCCAACAGTCGAACAGATCTTTCGGGAGTTGAGTCGACAGGCAGGCACAAAAGTACCAATTCTAGCAGCTGCCAAAGAAGTCGACTTCTCTATCGTCGAGCCTCTTACAGACAAAGAGAAGGAAGAGGATTATGAGTTAAATTTGTACATCAGCACTTTCGTGTCAGAGGATACTCCGACTGTGACCACTAGTCGGGTGCACTTAACAGTGAAGCATCCGACCGTACCCAGAGTAGACCCCCTATCGACAGAACAACAACAACCAACGGAACAGGCACAACCGACAGTACCACAAATAGCTCCTCCGGCACCAAAGACTGTCGACCCAGCTTAGACTCCGACAGGGGAAGTCGAGGAAGACAACCCTGAATATGCTGTGTCTCGGAGCATTATCAAAAAACTGGCAAAGGAGATAGCCATCGCCAGAAGGAAGATCAAACTACAGAAAAAACAGCAAGGCAAGGGCAAGCGTAAGCTTGTCCTTGCTGACTCCACCGACGACGACGAGGAACTAGCAGCAGCAGCACTCGACATTGTCGAAGATGCCCAGGCTAATAAGGTAACTGTTGAAACCTAGTTTCAACGCTTTATTGATGCAGGAGCTCTGGAGAGTCGACCCAAGAAAGCCAAAACTCAGTCGACACCTGAAAATATAGTCAACCTTGTGTCGACCCCTCCACCTCCGTCTCCAACCACCATAGTCGAGGAGAAAGCACCGGTACAGCAGGCCGACATGTCCCCAAAAGTATTTGAAAGAGTTATCCCGGAGGCACTCAGGGCCAGGGCCAGCACGGACGCTGAACTCAAAGCCTTCTTTCAGACGCTACCTGCAATATTCCAGTCGGCACAAACAATACGGACAACATCACCACTAAAAGTAAGCAAAAATATATATGCCCAGCAAACAACAGTATTTACAAGGTTCCATGACGGTGGCGACATAGCAGGGCATGAACAAACCTTCACCGACTACCAACTCCCACCGGAAGAAGACATTATGTCTTCCAACCAAAGTTCCCAACAGCATTCTCCATCCCCACCAGGATCAGGAAACCATCCATCCCCACCTTCACCACCATCATCTCCACCACCTCCACCAACTCCTGATTCACAGCCGAAACCACCATCATCTTCACAGCCGGAAGTGGACATACCACCTCCTCAACCACAAAAACCCCCGACCACTGAACCACCCCTTCAAACACACGCACCTTCGACTTCTGTTCCACCTTCCACTTCTGTAGGCCCTCAAGACAAGCCAACAGAACAGCAACAGGAGACCACAGAACCGACCTCTACTACTGCAGGTACTCAGGAGCACAATGCTAACAAACAAAAGAAACAGACAGACCAGCATCGACCATCCAGGCTACGGATAAGTTTAAAAGATGCAAGTTCGTTGACCGACACAGAGGTTGGCCAACTGCTAAACACCCTAGAAAAAGAAGCAAAGAAGAGGACACAAACAGTAAAGAAACAACTCAGGGATAAGGAGGCTGAACAGGTCAAGTTTCTCAGCAAGTGTAGGTCTCTTGCACAAACTGTCACCCCAGGACCGGTCGAAACTGCAACAGACCGACCACTCGAGAGGGCGTATCAGCTGTTTGAAGGCTTGGTGTCGACTATCCAGACACATATCCAAGGGACTAGAGCAGAACAAAAAGAAGAGACTACTCGACTGCTCCTGACCCAGCATACTGCCTTTTCGGAGGCTTACAAACTTTTACAGGACCATATGGAGGAATCCATTGTTACTGAAGAAGTGCTAAGAGATTGGCCAACTCATTATGGGAAGGCCTATCATTAGAACAGGCAGACATGACAAGGCATTCAGGCCTTGGAAAGTCAGAAAATGACCGAGGTAGAACTGAGGCAGACCCTTGAAGAGCAGATTGTGATGGAAAGTAGCAAGCTGCAAAAACTTGAACGAGAAGCTCATCAGTGGGTACAGCAAGCCTTACCAAACTTGGAGAAGGTTGACCACATCTGTCCACAAATGAAAAGACTCTTGGATACCGCCGAAGAACAAAACCAACTGTTGGGTCCTAGCATGGAAAATATTGCAGAAATGCCTATGGCCGAAAAGATGTCGGTATTATCAAGTGTAACAACTCTAACCATCGACATCCAGAAAGCCCTACAGACATGGACAGATTTCCAGCGTCAACTTGCCATCACAACTCCCGCCATCGTCGAAGTGTGCGTTCAGATACGACCGACCATCCGACTACATAGTCCTCACCAGGAGCAAGTCTGACAGGTTCGATAGGACTTCATTTTTTGTACTTACCTTTTTTTTCGTCGGGATGAAGAAATGTTTTGTTTGTGGGGGAGATGTAGAAGGAACGAGTCGATGTAGGTCGACTTGAATGAATACCAACTTAGTCGATCAGCCGACTAAGTCGAGGGACCGACTTAGTCGATCAGCCGACTAAGTCGAGGGACCGACTTAGTCGATCAACCGACTAAGTCGGTCGGCCGAGCAAACACAGTAATTAAGACTGTTAACTAATAGTTGTTTCGGTTCACCGAACCGACAGGTAGTTATCTTGTAACTGTTTGTAATCTGTATATATTAGGCTGTTGAGCCTCACAAGAACCCAGTTCAGTTCTTGGCTTTGTACGATCTATTGAGAATAATATAATCTGTTTATCCTATATGTTCTTGTCTCTTGTATCTGTGTATATTCTGTATATTTTTGTATGTATTATTGGTAACCTTATGTGATCTGTGAGATTACAACAGATTCCAATCCCAGAATAAATGATCTGAAGTCGATGGGATGAAATCCATTGGAATGAGGGAATTACGGCATCCCCCATCATCCAACACGAGGTACTCAACAAAGCTGTATAATGTGGAAGGACTTGATCATAAGGTGCATGAACCAGTAACTGTACTGGGAATGACCGACATGCAAAGTCAAGATAACTGAGGAATGGCCGACTCAGGTTTCAACTTCCTTCGAACAAGAGCATAATGGTGAATGGTGACTAAATAAAAGAAGCATAGACTCGATATAAAAAATTGGGACATCTCTACGACACTTGACGCATTGACAGAGGCTCCATGGGTATTGGAAGCTTAACCAGTCGGTGGAGATAAACTCAAATAAACGAGTATAGCTCCTAAATTCAAAATATAAACCCAACCAACGGATGTGATATATAGTGCTCTGTTCAAAGGAAACACGACTCGACAACTGCCAAAAGATAACATCTTTCCTTGTCTAAAATTTTGGTTTTTTAAATTTTTTTGGACTTTTTCAAATATTTAAAAAGTTTGAAAAAGAATAAAATGTCTTTGTAGTTACATACTAGGAGGAGACAAGTGCCATATGGGAAAACAAACTAGTTCCAAGCAGTGGAACATACCTATGCTCAATGTAAGGATACTATGTGTAGGATAGCGACACTCGAGGGAAAGTCCCCTCCCGGTAAAATAGGGAATCAAGCTGCAAATTATATATGAAATGGCTCTGCACGGCTAGACATGAGACAAGCTCGGGTTATATGACTGAAACTCAATGTCAGGGAAGCCGGCATAAGGCTCAATAAGGTAGGAAAATCTCATGATAATGCAATTACAACTTGACATAAGGGAGTCCTGAGGGAAATAGGCCAGAAAAAGATCAAGAGGAGTATGAAGCTCTTGCAAAATGTCATGGCAATACTATAAAATAGACTCCCACACCCTAAGGGACAAAATGTCAGCATGGGCACCAAATGCAAATAAGGCGCTAACTAGGGTACCCATGTAAGGTCAAGCTCTACCACTCATATCATGCCACTTCTAAAACAACAAGAAATTTTCATGACATAATAGAGTGGGTTCGTACCAAAGGATATAATGAAACGGTCATAAGGTCATGCAAAATGTAAACGGTGATGAAACCTACCTTATATGCCAGTTTAGACATGATACCTGAAATCGGCACAAATGGGTCAATCCATTGGCTGAAACAATGCTCAAAAAGGTCTCCTACATCATAAATTAGTCCAAAAACAATCCAAAAGGATTAGAAACGGTCCAAACTATAGGAAAGAGGGTAAAAATTTCAAAAATTTGAAAAATTTCTATAAATAGTAAAAAAATCAAAACATTATAAAACATTTGAAATTTTTACCCATTTGAGCTCAGAACTTCAACAGTGAATTCCAGGAGATCCAGCCGGTGGAATCCACTACCGTTTCTTCCAGGTACTTACCCATGCTCTACTCTTTCATTTTGATGCAAATTTTGTCAAATTCCATGGTGTATTTAGGATTCTAGGCCATTCTAAGATGCACGCCATGGCCCACACAGAAATCGAGGGTTTTTATGTGTATAGGGATGGATATACTCGGAAAATGCCCTCAAAGTCACGTACATACTGTTGTAATGGATAATTCACCTAATAACCTAGGTCTGGGGGTTACCAACATACTAGACCTTGCAGACAGTTTGATTATAAAAGTACAAATAGGAAATAAGGAAGCAGCAGGAACTTACTTGTAATAAACGAAGGTTGATCCAAGCTGATTCCTTCCTCTTTGCTCCACTCTTATAATCTCCAGGATAATTCCTCCTTCAACCTG
>LPNX011229024.1:565208-598969 GCA_001517045.1 Pseudotsuga menziesii | reverse complement strand
CATACACCCTTTCGACTAGTTTATGGGCAAGAAGCTGTCATGCCCATGGAATACATTGTTCCCAGCCTCCAGATATCTGCTTTCACCGAGATGGATGACCCAGCCATAATCACAGAGAGACTGAAACAGATATTAGAACTTGAAGAGGATACATTTGTCACAGGCTTCCAACAACAGGTGCAGAAAGCTCGAGAAAAAGCATGGCATGACAGACACATCAAGAAGAAACATTTTCAGCAGGGTGATCTTGTGCTCCTTTATCACAACAAATTCATGAAGTTCCCAGGAAAGTTTAAGACACATTGGAAAGGACTGTATGAAGTAAAGAAAGTTACTGACGGGGGCTCAGTCCAACTAGCTAAGTTAAATGGTGAGGTTTTTCCCTCTATGATAAATGGGAGCCGCTTAAAAAAGTGCACGGATAGGCCAGGTACTCAGAATAGGAGGTAGCACCAAGCAAATAAGCGAAGATGCTCGTAGCATTATGGATTATCGTAGTCTATTTTTTCTAAAGGATGCGAAGCTACAGGTTGGTCGTAGGTCGCAGGGTCAGACTGTGTCGAAGTTGAAGGTTGTCAAGGTGTGTCGCAGCCCAAAATGTGAGGGATGGGACATACTACATTTAGCGGAGCTGGCACGAGAGCTGCTCTCATTACTTGCCATAATGATATTTTGGGAAAATCCAGCGCTGTGTGGAGAATATTTCCAGACCTTCATCAGATTTGGCGTCATTACTGCACCATGATGACAAATTCTGCCTCGGGATTCTATAAGGAGCCATCTCGACCTGTGTTTTCTGTCTTAAGCACATCTGTGAGATATTCATCCCAAACCATGTCGAACGACTGTAAAGTTCAGGAGCTAGTACGAGAAGTAAGGGACAGAGGTCTGCAGCACCTTCTGAGTACTCCGCCAGTACAGCCCTACTTGGCTAAGACATCGACAGGCAGGAGTTTGCTCTAAATTTGCAAAGACGGACAGGAGTTTGCTCTAATGTAGAGCAACAAAGGGCATGAGGCCTTGCAGAAAGACTCTGGGGAATCCCGCCATGCAATATTTCGGCGTAGTAGAACCATGGCAGCTATATTCCTTCTGCAGTGTGACACACAATCCCAGGGGACCCCAAAGTTGTGGATGGTCAAGAATCAGCAATTGGAATGAAGGATGGTGTTGTAGGTGGGTCGCGACGAATTTCATCAACAAAACTTCTGCAAAGGACAGAAGTAGGCAGCCGGAAGTAGGATGGAGAGCTTCAGCAAGCAATACACTATGCTTCACTAGTGGAATTCTGCCACCAGAGAAACTGAAGAGTGTCCCGGGACGGGCCACTGGTGAGTCTTAGGGGCCTGTTGGGACGCGCACCCTAACGACCCTTAAGATGGATAAATCCGCGAGTGTGGACTCAAAATAGTCTTAGGGGTGTCAGGGTTGAGTCAAAGTATTCTGTAATAAACCCATGGTTTAAGTCCAGGGTTTAGGGTTTGGGGTGCCCATGGTTTAAGACCATGGCTTTGTAAAAATGCACAGGATAAATAAGCGCTTGTGTAAAGAAGAAAGGTTAGGTTTTATGATGTAAGAAAGTTTAAGGTGAAGCTAAGGTTGATTTTGTAAGGAAAGGTTAAGTCCCAACTGTGTGTGTGGACGACCTCTGCAGCTGTGTGCGCAGAGGGTTTTTGTAAAGAATATTGAGGAAAGACCTGCAGCTGTGTGCGTAGGGGCCTGCTGCTGTGTGCGCGGATTTTTAAGGACTAAGGGATCTGCAGCTGAGTGCGTAGATCAAACTGTGGTTTTGTAGCAAGTTGAATAGAACACAGTTTGTGGACGTAGCCCCTACACTGGGGGTGAACCACGTTATATTCGGTGTTGTGGTTTCTTGTGCTGTTTATGTTTCTGTTGTCTTTTATGCATTAATAACTGTATACATCTGATAAGTTAGATCGCTGCTAATATTTAGCTTCGCTGTGAATTCCCTGTAGTGGTTTGAACAAGTCACGACTGTTTATTTATCCACAAAGTTGTATGTGAATGAATGGTAAAGCTTTATAATTATTGATTAATAAGGTTATTAAAGGCTAAGGTACAGTAATCCCCCTCTCTGCTTGCAGAAACCTGATTCTGCGGCACCCCATAGCTGTTTCGGGTGAGACTGCAAACTGTGCGCAGGTTGTTGCCGAAAGGGCCAACACTGTGGGTCTTTTGTTGGTGCGACACTAAAGGATTAAACCCGAGTCTGCCCTATTTCCCAACAGGCACTCATCAATCATGATGGGGAAATTAAGGGAAGGGAATCATTTTGCAAATCAAATGGTAGTTGTTTGTCACCTTTGAGCATGGCACTTGTATGCATATCATTCATTCAATTGTGTATTCATTTGAATTACAAGTCAATCCACTTTCATGATTTATTCCACTCCTTTGAGGCATGTCCATTGTCGCATTGTGTTCCATCTCATCAAGTCAATGTTGCTAAGTCTTCAATCATGTCGCCCGATGTTCAAAGGGAAGTCACGTTGAGATTTTACACCTGTAGTCAAAACAACTCTTTTGTGTCAATTACTTTTGAGTCATTCCTATAGTTACATCATACTCAAAATTCCAGAACTTTGTTCTGAGTTTCATGTCATCAATGTGGGATTCATCATGGCCCTCCTTCGATGAGACTATTCCTCTCGACATCAACTCATCATCCAGGAATTAGTCTTAGAAATAGAAAGATAGTACCTTGAGGTCTGTATGCCTTAATGACATATTCTCTCACTTTCGACATAGGTTCACATCATTGACCTTTGATCAAAAGATTCGACTAAGTGTTCAACAGCAAATCATCTATTCACATTTAGTAGTTTGTACTAGGGTACCTTGGGAATCATTGACATCAATGGTGATCTCCCTCGCACTTGTTAACGGTTCTTATCATTGACCAGTAATCAAGTGGTTTCTACCATGTTTGACATAAAATCATTGTAATCACATGGATATAATCATACTTCATGGAAGACGAGACGAAGACACTGGGTGTCTATTGAAAATCACTCATAGCCTTCTCCCCAGGTTGAGATGGAGTATTTGTATGAGTCCTAGCATGGATCCACATTCGTATGTTCATGGTTGTGCTCATATTTGAGTCTGTATGACATAGATCTACATTGTATGTTTGGGAGTTATGACCAAATTTGAGTCTTCTTGGCATTGATCTACGTTGTATTTTAGTAGTTGTTATAGACTATTTTTGCTTCTCATTTTTATTGCATTTATTTGTGATTTAAAGCTTGGTTTGGTTCATTTCTTTTTAAATATTTAGTTTCTAGGTTAATTTTAATCTTTTCCTTTAATTTTCATATTTATATTTAAGAGATTTCATAGTCTTATTTTTTTCAAATTTTGGTTTGATTTATTAGAATTCATAGTTAGAGGGCTTATAGAATGTTTATATGAATTAAAAGGTCTTAAAAAATAACATAAAGTATTGATCAAGGTTCTTTAACCAAGGTTAAATCATTATCATGAGTTATATTTTTTAAAATCATTAAAGCAAACTTTCTTGTAGCACAAGCCAGAAAAAATTACACACATGCGCTACAAGAAAATCGCGCAGTTCAAAAATCATCATTTTTTGTTCATATTTTTTAAAATTCTCACACATTAGATGTCATTCATACTTCATTGATGGATTTGATACGTATTTCCTCTAGAATGATCATTGTGACAGGTGTTAATATTTCAATTAAATCATCATGAGGGCGAGTCACAGTGGTCTGTTGCAGAGTGATGGAATAATCATGATTAAGCATGATGAGACAAATTTGCCTTAAATTTCATATCCCATGAATTGCACGAAGATTACATGAAGTTCGTGGTGAAGAATTAGCAGTGTGTAATCAAATTTTGAAATAGGTCACAAATTTAGGGCTTTGAGGAGCGATTGTTTGGAGTTATCGTAGTGGTCAGAGAAGATTGAGGAATGCAATTGGACACCTAATAGTCAAGAAATCATCATTTCAGCACCTGGATTCATCACTTTGATAGGTAGGCTATGAATTGATATCAAATTCTATGAATTTGGGTTTTTACTAAGCAAAGGATTAATGACGGAATTGAAAGAAGATTATTAGTATATAAACCTAATTCATACGAAATGATGAATTCTGTGTCAATGGAATTAAGGCATTTATCAGTTTAAATGAGAGAGTTCAATTTGGGGTTTTAGGTTTTCCAATATAGCATTGTCTGTCAGATTGTCAAGACTTGAAGAGATTCAAAGTTTGTTTTATTGAAAGAAGCAATTTGACAATTGTTCAAAATGAAAATAAATGGTAAGACTAATAGAGCAGAACCTTTAGACATGAGCTAGGTTCAAACCTTTCCAGATTGTGAAAATTTGTTTTCAAAGACAGGGTGGTTAGTGTTTTTTGAAAGAATTGAAGGATATCACTCAAAAGTCTCTTATAAATTTGCTCAATGTTTGGATAAGGATATGGTGTCTTTTGATACTTTGAATTTTAAACTGACCAGGGAATTGTTAGTAGAAGCTATAGGGATTTTAGATGAGGTTGAATAATGGTTTAAAAAAGTGCCTTTCACTTTTGATGCTCAGAAATATTTACTTCCAAATGTAGTAGCAGATTAGAGAAAGGGAGTACCTATTCAAAAATTTAAACCAAAATGGATAGAACCTATCAAAATCCTACAAAGCTATATCACTTGTGAAGGGAGATTTGCTTTTAATTTTAACTATCATTTTAGATTCTTGCAACATCTCATCCATGAATCCAAAATGAATCTCCCATTCTTCTTCTTGAAAAGTTTACAGAAGATGTCTAGCAGAGTGAAAGAACATCAACATCACACCAAACAATCAGTATTTCATCATGGGCTTATAAAACTAGTCATAAGCATTGTACTTAATAAAAGAGAGAAGACATGGGAATACTTCCTATTTTGGTCTAGTTTCCAAACAGAGAAGGAAGAGCAGTCTCAGAAAAGATAGTTAGATAAAGGTCTGAACTTGATCAAGAAACTTAAAAATAAAGTCACAGTCAAGAGTGAAGAAGGTGATGAACCAAGAAAATCTTTGAACCAAGAAGATGAAAACATTGAAATTGAACAGTAAATTAATATTGAAGAAAACAAAGTTTCAAAGTCAGAAGTGAAGGAAATCGAGCCAGTAGAAGATGTTTTACCTATACAATTGAATCAAGGTGTAAAGGAAGATGCAAAAGAGCAGAAACAAACTCCGATTATAGTACTCTCTGAAGAAGAGGAAAGGTCATTATCTGATGACACTAGGATTCATAACGAACAAGATATACATACACATGCTGAAGAAGAGATAATGTCACGAAGGAAGAAAATGAAAGTTGTTGAAATAGCTCCTATTACACATCAAGGGAAATTTTTGAAGATGTTAGGAGAGGTTAGATCAGTTTGGAGGCTGAAGACAAGGCCAAAGAACAAACTCCGATTAAATATGGAGAAGTTGTTAAACCCTAAACTGGCTGAAAAGAAGATTACAGTAATTGAGGATTCTTCATCTCAGGAGAAATGAGAAGATAGTGAAGATGAAAATAAAAAGGTTATGAAGGGTAAAAATAAAATAGTATGGGAAGATAAACCATTTTTCACTGATAACAAAATCTCAGAAATATTCATGGAGGTTCGAAAGAAAATGATTCTAGAACAACATCAAAATGATTTAAAGAGCTCTTGTATAGAGAAAGGAGAGGTGGCTGAGAAATCAGCTCAATGCAGTATTGAAGCTAAAGAGTATTCAGAAATTCCTATAACCTTGACAGAGCATATGGAAGAAGATGAATAAATTTTTAGGAAGCTAAAATCCCTTGAATACCTGAAGGAATGCAGCCAGTATTAGAAGAAAAATGCATTGATTTTGAAAATGAAAATTAGCAAAGGAGTATAAAGCAATACAAGCATCAAATTGAGTACCTGCATGAAAGCAATGAAGGATTAGTGACTACAAATAAAATACTTAGAGAATATTTGGAAGAATTAAATAGTCACTATCAGGAATTGATTTCAGTTTCTAAAGAGGCTTTAAAAAGAAAGAGACAGACAGAGAGCGTGCTTACAGAATTAAAACAAACTATTCCAGAGTTGAAACAGCAGAATGAGGAGCTGACAAAAAAAGTTGCAGATCTGGAAGCAAATCACCAAAAAGCCAGAAGGAAAATGCAGGCTTTAGAAGGAATTGCTCGTTTAGCAGAGGTAGCAATAGACTTGTAAAAGTAATTTAAGAAGAGAAGTTATTAGTTAGTTTGAAAAAGTTATTTCATTTTTGTATAATGATAGTTTATATTGAACAACTCGATAGATGACCGAAAAATAGTTTTGGTTCAGTTATGTAATTGTTTTTGAAGGACCAAGATAAATGTAAGTCTGGGAAAGGAACAAGGGTTCGATTTTTGTTACAAGGGGAGGCTATTAGGCTGTGGTTAGTGAGCTAAGTGTAAAAACTCTTATGTGTTTTTGATGACTAAATTATGAAATATCTGCAAATATAATCCCTTTTTAAACTATTGACTGGTTTCATTTTTTATTTGTATTAATCACTCAGTTGATATACTCATTTCTTGTTTAAGGTTTTTCTGCATGGAATGCTTGTTAACTGTGCGTGTAACTCAGTACTATGATTATTGTGTTTGGATTATAGTTTATATGTTATGCATCTCAGTCCTTCAAATGATCATGATTTAGTGTTTTCTTTGGTTTCATGAATTTTCTGCCCTCTTGTCTACAAACTGTACAACCAAAACCCTAGAAAAACCTGTTTTACTTAATTGTCTTTATTGAGATTGTGTTGGCTTGTTCTTTCGTAGTCTGAGAACAATTTCTGGCACAAAAATATTTGGCGCCATTGTTGAGCATGAAGTTGAAAACCTATTTTCCTTGGGATACTCATCATTTGACTGGTTTTGAGAGGTTAAATTAAACCATCAAATTTTAAAGACTACTTTTCACCAGTATTTCACAGTGGCTACTAAGGGAGTTGGAACAAGAAATAGACCTAGTTCACCTTTGAAACTGGATGTCTCCAACCCAGAATAGATATTGAAAATAGCTAGAAAATCAAAAGTTCTCAATCATCACCGGCCCTATATAACCCTGATCAACTAGACATATCATCACCTTTTTCTGTTTTGAAGGGAGAAGAACAAGATTCATCTTGATTGAAGCCTACAATCCCTATTAGTAATTTTCAAGTTATTACTGATCCTCAATCTTTCAAGAAAGAAAATACTATAACTCCTGAAAAAAACCCTTTATTTCACCTCAAAGCTGGTAAAACTCTATTTCATCCAAGTTCTAGTCAAGTCTTTCCATCATCTAAACTAGTCAACTTAAATATGGCAGCCCAAAATCAGCCATTAGACATGATGGATGGAATGGTGGCAGCTAGGTATGCACCTTTAGTTTTGCCACAACCTTTTAATGCACTTCCTAGGGGTGATTACCAAAAATACTTGCCTAGGTTTAATGGACAAGATGAAACCATAGCTGAGGAGCATTGGGATGCATTTCTCAGCTATGCAGATAATCAGAATATCGAGGCAAAGGATGTGTGGATGAGGATGTTCATACAAAGTCCTAATGGAGAGGTCAGAAAATGGTTCAAAGAGTTACCTGTAAATTCTATTACTATAATAGAATAGCTTTAGGATCTTTTCATGAGACAATGGGGTGATACCAAGGATCACGCATATTACATTACTGAGTTTGGAGTGCTTAGAAGAAACAAGGATGAAACCATAGCTGATTTTTTGAAGAGGTTCAATAAAATGTATGGCAGAATCCCTGCATAGATTAAACCTTCAGAAACTTCTGTAAAACTCACTTATGCCAATGCTTTTGATCATGATTTTTCCCTAATCTTGAGAGAAAGAATACCTATTACTTTACTTAACATGTAGGAGTCAGCATTAGAAGTGGAGTCTAATATATTAGCTTCAAATAGACTAAAGGGAAATACAGATCAAAAGATATATGACAGGAAGGGTAAGAAAGAGGCAGCTCCAGGGGTTTCAACATCCCACTCTGCAGAAGGTAAAATTGATGAGATGGCCAAGCTATTAAATATCTTGACAGCAAAACTAAACAAGTTAGAATTAGAGAAAAATTCAAATAAACCTGTTCAAGAGGGAGACAGAAACCCTAATAATCCAAACCAATTCAGAAAATAGTTTGTACCTCATTTCATTCCCAGGGAGAGAAGAAACAATGATATACAACAAAAAAGGAGAGAAGTTGAGGATCAAAAAGTCCCACCACCACTTCAGAATAATGTAGTTGATGAAGAAGAAATTGAAGAGGAAGAGTTCTTTGAGGATCCAAATCAGGATATGAATTATTTTGGAGAATAGTTGACTAAAGGTTTTGTGATTGAAGAAGATATTTTTAACTCAGAATATTATGATGCAGATGTGTTTGAAACATAAAATTATTTGAATCTTGAAGTGATTGCTATAACTGCTGATACATATTAGACTGAACCAAAGAAAACCTTAAATTTAAGATCAGGTCCAAAGCAAGTAGTTCAAAATACTAAGAAAAAGGTAGTCTTGCCTCCTAAGTAGCAATTTGATCCAGTGTTAGAGAAAAAACCAAATCAGGATTAAAAAAAGAAGAATGTTGAAGTTTAAGAGGTGAATAAAGGTATGCAGAATTTCAACCTTGAAAATGAATTAGGAAAAATCAAGATCCCTATGCCTTTCACTGAGTTGATGAAGAATCCTTACAAAAATTCAGTTCTGAAAATGATTGGTTCAACAAACAGTCAACTTCCCTCTAACACAGTGAATTTACAAGAGGAAAGTCCTAAAAATTTTATTGGGTTAGCTTTGGTAGAAAAAACTGAAAATGAGGCAAGTGCATCACCTCCTTTTTACATCACACTAACCATTCATGTGCAAATGATACATAATTTCATTTTGGATTCAGGAGCGTCTCATAACCTAATGCTAAAAGCTTCCATGGAGGATTTAGGTTTGAGCATAACAAAACCTTACCATGACTTGTATGCTTTTGATTCACGAGCTGTAAAATGTTTAGGAGTGATAAAATATATGGTGGTTAGTTTATCTTAGCTACCAATGAAGTGTGTGATTATGGATGTGGTAGTAGCAGACATTACACATAAGTTTTGATTGCTCCTCTCTACATCTTGGGCCAAGAAGGTTGGTGGAACTCTACAAATGGACTTAACATATGCCACCATTCCTGTATTTGGAGGAGAAAACAAAAGGTTATATAGAGAGTTACAATTTTCTTATATTGTGACTGATGAAGACAACCCTACAAATCATCCCTTGTATGCTATTGAAAACGATTTGGGTACTTGTATGTTGCATTTCAATGATGATAATGATATTGCTGATTTATTACAGGTTGAAAAACAAAAATCAGTCAAATGCACTAGGGAACAAGAACATGAACTTTGGAAAATGTATTTTGATGGATCATCATGCAAGGAAGGTGCTGGAGCAGGGGTTCTTCTAATATCTCCTGGTGTTGAAGCAATAAGGTTAATGTATAAATTGGAATTTATTACCACCAATAATACTATAGAATATGAAAATTTGTTGTTAGGATTGAAAGCTGCAAACGATTTAGGTATTCATCAGATTTCTATGTATGGCAACTCTGAGTTGGTTGTTCAGCAAGTAAGGAACAACTATCAAGTAAAACAAGATTTACTGAAAGTGTACCGTAATGAAGTATGGGATATGATAGACAATTACTTTGTGGCTTTTAATATCACTTATATTCCTAGGGATCATAACCAAACTATTGATTATCTTTCCCTAGCAGCCACACATTTCAGGATTCCTAAAACAACATAGCTAAAGTATCCTATTAAGGTTAGGTACAGACCTTCTATGCCTGATAATGTAAAGAAGTGGAAATTCTTTAAAGATGATATTGAAATAAAAAGGTTTTTAGAGCTGACAGGTGATTTTTCCAATTCCTTAATTGATCAAGAACAAGATAATGAGGTTGAAGGGTTTGAAGGTGTTGCAGAAAATGAGATTGCATGTCACAAGATTATTGAACTTAAAAGTAATTTCATTCCTAAGGGTCTGGTTCCTTTAGAGAGAATATTTTCAAAGGATGATACACCTTTAAAAACAGTTGTTCAGTATTCAAAAGAAAATGTAATGGACTGTAATAATTGCACCCCTGAACATCCTAGAATGGTGAAGATCTCAAATTCACTCACAATAGAGCAAAGAAATAGGTACATCAAGTTGTTAAAAGAGTATGTTGATGTTTTTGCTTGGTCACATGAAGATTTGAAGACATATGATACAAGTATTATACAGCATAAAGTACCATTAAAACCAAATGTTAAACCTTTCAGATAGAAATTAAGTAGGATCAATCCTGCTTTGTTTTCCATTATAGAAAAGGAAGTTAAAAAGTTGTTAGATGCTAAGATTATAGTTCCTCTGAGATATTCTTCATGGGTAGCCAATTTAGTTCCTGTTAGAAAAAAGAATCGTGAAATCAGACTGTGTGTTGATTTTTGAAATATAAATAGGTCTTCATTGAAGGATAACTACCCTTTGCCAAAAATAGAACAAATATTGCAGAAGGTAGTTGGTGCACAAAGAATTTCTATGGTTGATGGTTTTTCAGGAAATAATCAAATTTCGATGCACCCTGATGTCAGAGAAAAGATAGATTTTACTACGCATGGGGGTACTTTCATGTACGAAAAAATGCCTTTTGGATTAATGAATGTTGGAGCTAATTTTCAAAGGGATATGGACATAGTATTTCTAGGGGAAAGAGATAAGGTTGTAGTGATTTACTTAGATGATATTACAGTCTTTTCAAAATCTGATGATGAGCATCTAAAACACTTAAAACAAACTTTTTCTAAAATGCAGAAAATATGGTTTATCTCATAATCCAAAAAAATCACATTTTGCTGTACAAGAAGGTAAGTTATTGGGTCATTTAGTTTCAGCATATGGCATAAGGATTGATCCGGAAAGGGTGAAAGCAATTCTAAGAATAAGTTTACCAAGGAGCAAGAAGGATGTACAATATTTTATTGGTAAAATTAATTTTCTCCGTTGGTTCATACCAAATTTCGCTGAAACCATCAAACAGATTACAACTATGTTGAAGAAGGATCAGGAGGTCAAGTGGACTACAGAAGCAACAAACTCATTTCAAAAGACTACGATGGCTCTTATGGAATCACCAGTATTAGTAAGTCCTGATTTTACAAAGGAATTTTTAACTTTTTCTTTTGCATTTGAGGATACATTGGCTGTTGTTTTATTACAGAAGAATAATGATGGTCTTGAACAGCCAATTGCATTTTTCAGCAAGACTCTGAGAGACTTGGAGCTAAAATACAGCACTTTAGAGAAGCAGGATTACTCATTGGTAAGAGCATTGAATTTTTTTAGAATTTATGTTTTGCATTCCAAGGTTATTGCTTATGTTTCTAATGCTGCCATTAAGGATTTTTTGACTCAAGATGACAGTGAGGGAAAAAGAGGGAAGTGGATTGCAAAAATAATGGAATATGATGTGGACATTAGACCTACAAAGCTAGTAAAGGGACAAGGTTTGGCTAAATTGTTAGCTGATTCAAATTGCCAAGATTTAGGTCTACATCTCATGGCAGAACAACCTACACAGGAAGAATTTCAAGCAGATCAGGAGAAAGAAAAGATTATGGACCAATATGCAGAATTCACATGGTATGCAGATATTGTACATTTTAGTTTTTATTTACAATGTCTAGAACATCTAGACAAGAAAGCTGTTAGGTCATTAAAGTTGAAAACTACTAAATATTGTTTGATAGAACAACAGCTGTTTTGGAAAGATCCAGGAGGTATTTTACTTATATGTTTGGATCAACCAGAAATTGGAGAAGTAATATCTAAATCACATGAAGGGGATTGTGGGGGGCATAAGTATTGGAAGGCAACAGTTTATAAAATTCTAAGAGTTGGATACTATTGGCCTTCCTTATTCTTGGATGTATATCAACAGGTAAGAGCATGTATCCCTTTTCAAAAGTTTGCTGGTAAGCAAAAGTTGTTGTCATTACCATTAAAGTCAATTGTAGTAAATTCCCCATTTAAGCAGTGGGGCTTGGACTTCATAGGAGAGATAAATCCTTCCTCTTTAAGGCAGCATAAATGGATTTTTACTGCTACAGATTTCTTTACCAAATGGGTAGAAGTCATTCCCATGAGAAATGAAACAAATAAGGTGATCATAGAGTTTATTGAGGAAAATATTCTTAGCAGGTTTGGATGTCCTAGGAAATTATTGTCTGATAATGCTCAAGCTTTTAAATCTAAAGCTATGGTGGCATTCTGTGAAAAGAATGGGATTATGCTGAAACACTCAACACCTTATTATTCTCAGGGAAATGGGTTGGCTGAGTCATATAATAAGAATATTATTTAGAGTTTCAAGAAGTTATTGAATCAAAATAAACAATCATGGGATTTAATGTTAAAATATGCATTGTGGGCAGACAGAATAATAGTTAAAAAGGAAATTGGAACTTCTCCTTTCCAATTAGTATATGGTACTGATGCAGTATTTCCTATACAACTCGGTATTCTAGTGATGAAATTTTTGCAAGATTGTCAGGAAGAGCCTAGTGATATGCAAAGAAAAATTTATGCATTGATAGAGTTACAGCAGAAATGTGAAATAGTAGAGGAAAAATCTCGGCTTTACAGGACAAACGTTAAAGAAAGGTTTGACAAAAAAATCAAGGAGAATACCTTTTCAAATGGAGATATGATTTTGAGGTGGGATGCTAGAAAGGAGAAGAAATGAAAGCATGGTGTTAATTCATGAATTTTCTTTCTTCAGTCTTATATTTTTTCTTGTGATTTTTGTTTTAATTTTGCTCATTTGCTTACTTTTAGGAAATTTTGGTTTAAAGTGAAATTTTGATTTTTTCTCTTAGGTTTTCATTAGGTTTTGTTTTTCTTATGGTTCTGAAGGGTTCTATAGGACATATGTTGATTAAAGGTTTCACAAATAACACTAAGACCAAAGTTTTCTATATAAACCTTATTTAAAATGGAATTAATGACTAAAAAGCGCCAAATTTGATTTTAAGACATTCTTGTAGCGCAACAGTTAAAATTTTACATTGCGGCGCTACAAGAATATCGCGGGTGCTAAATTTGCCAGTTTTTTTGCCAAATTCTCCAATGATTTCACTCCTGGATGACTAATCACATGTCTAGACAGGTTTGATACGTGTTTCATCAGAAATAATCATGCAAACAAGTGTGGTCTAGGACGTGAAAGAGATCGTGGCAGTCAGAAGTTAGAGCTCAGTGTATCATGATAGATAAAGGAACAAGATGAGATTGATGGGAAAGAGGTTCTCCACATAGACATTATGAAGCTGTAGGCGAAGTGGAATGAATACAATTGCTAAAAATATGAAATTTGCAGTTGTAGAGGGAATTTAGGGTTTTTCTCAGCGTGCCAGTTGGAAGCAGACTGAAGACTTGAAGACACCTAGACAGTTAAATTCGACATCCAGATAGTCCAAGGATTAATTTTAAACACCTGTAGCAAGCCAGGAGCGAGGTATTCCACATAAACTTGGTCGTGGCCTGCTAAATTGGGGGTTTTTCCATTAACGCTTGTTATGTTAAATTGATTAAGGAAAACATAAATTCATGTTTTTAACAAGCTCCCAATGGTGAAATATCAGTCTAAAAGGTTGAAATGAATATCTTGAATGTTAGTTAATTTCAGCAGTAGATTTGTTAAATAATTTTGGTGCTCTGTTCGACCTAAATTACCCAATCTTAGTACAAAGCATTTCCTGCATTGACAATAGAACAGATTGTTAAAAATTGAAAGAAAATAGCCAAGGAGAATCCAAAAGAAAAATGACTGTCAATACTCTGAAAACTTGAAGGAAAAAGGGCAGTTAGGTCATTAACAGGGTCTTGAAATCATACAGAAACAGCATTCAACCATGGGAAAGCAGATGAAGAAAAGTGGGAAGACCAACAGGGCTGAACCCACTGAGCTGAATTGGATTGTCAAGTTTCCTGGATGTGCAGAACTCTTTGAGAATGTTGGATGGTTGGATTTCTTTAAGAGTATTGATGGATATAACACCGAAGTTTCTCATAAATTTTCTCAATGTTATAACCAACATACAGTATCATTTGACACTGTGAAATTCAAGCTAATTGTAGAGTTGGTGGCTGAAGCAATAGTAGTTAGGAATGAAGAAGAGCTTTGGTTCAAAAAGGTGCCATTTACCTTAAATGTCCAAAGGTATCTTTTACCTGGCATTATTCCATACTGGAGTAAGGGAGTTCTCATCTAGAATTTCAAAGCTGAATGGGTAGAGCCCATCAATATTCTACAAAGTTACATTACTTGTGAAGGGAGGTATGCTTTTGTCTTCAAGTATCATTCCAGGTTCTTACAGCACCTTGCTGGTGAATCAAGGATGAGTCTCCCTTTCTTCTTGTTGAAGAGTATGCAAAAAATGTCAAGCAGCATTAAAGAGCATCATGATCACACTGCACAATCCATTTTTCATCATGGATTGATCAAGCTTATTATCAGCACTATTCTGCAAAGAGAAGGGAAGACTTGGGACTATTTTCTTTTTTTGGTCTGGATTCCAAATTAACCAGGAAGGACAGCCTACCAAAAATCATGTTGATAAGGGACAAGCCCTAATTAGAAAATTAGGACAAAAAGTCAATGTTGAAGATAAAAAAGGTATCAAACTTGAGGAAGTGGCAGAACCTTCAAAGGGAGATTCTGAATCTCAGCAACCTTCAGTTGATAGTAAGAGTAAAGGTTTGTTGTTTATTAAAAACGAAACCCAGCCTATGCAAAATAAGGCACCAGCAGAAACACTCATGGATGAAAAGATTGTCTTCAAAGAGGAGGTTGCAGTAGAGGAAGAAGATACCAAGGTCCAACAAAGAATCCCAATTACCATTTTATCTGAAGATGAAGGATACTTGTTGGAAGGAGATGAGGTGACTGTAAGTCCTAAATCTAGGGTTGGCACACACAGGAAATTCTACAGTGAAGAGGAGAAGATAGTAAGGCCAAAGAAAAAGAAGATCAAGGTTAAAGCTATGGAGTTTTCCATAGTTATGCATCAAGGAAAAACTTTGAAGATGGTGGGAGAGCTTGCCCTAGGATGGAGACCCAAAAATAGATCCAAAAAAAAATCGAGGCTGAACATGAAAAAACTTCTAAACCCTAAGTTAAACACAGAAGAGGTAACTATGATTGATACTTCTTCTTCAGATGAGAAACTAAAATCTAGCAAAGGTAAAATAAAAGGAAAGAAATCATTGAAGATAGTAGAAGAGTCCATCCTCATCGAAACTAAACTATCAGCTGTGTTTTTGGAATTAAGAAGTGAAATGTTGAAGGAACAACAAAAAGAAGAAATGGAAGCTTCTTTTTCAGAAAATAAGTTGTTAATGGATGAAAATGCACTTGATCAAACAGAAAATCAAGAAAATCCAAGTTTTCATGGTGTGTCTACAGAACTGCTTCCTGAGGATGAGGACATCTTTAGAAAGCTAAATATCCCATGGCTGCCTAGTGAGCTACATAATACAACAGCAGGTAAGGCTTTTGACTCAAAAAGGGAGAATTTGCAAAGAACCATCAAACAGTATAAGCATAAAATGGAATACATGCAAGAAACAAATGATGGTTTGATCGTAGCTAATAGAAGACTTAGGGAAGACTTAGAAGAAGTGAATGATCATTACCAAGAGCTTACTGCAGTCTCCAAAGAGGCCCTGAAAAGGAAAAGAAGCATAGATTTACAGTGTGCAGAGCTGAAGCTGACTATCAAAAACCTACAGTAGCAGAATGAAGAGCTTACAAGAAGGATGACATATATGGAAGCTGAGTAGCAGAAAGCTAGGAAAAAGGCCCAAGCCTTAGATGGAATAGCTTTATTGGCAGAAGCTGCTAAAGACCTTTGAGTATTGTTAGTTAAGCAGTTACTTGTTATGTTTTTGAGAAATACTTTATTTTGTAAATTATAATTTTGACATTATCCTATCGATGAGTAGGCTAAAAATAGTTGGGGTTTAGACCGTAACTGAATTTTGAAAAACAGTATTTAGGAAGATGAGAAAGAGAACAAGGGGTTCGATTTTTGGCTGGCTTAAGGAGGTCTCTTGACTTGTTTATGAGCTAAGTACTTAAACTCCATGTGTATTTGATGAACAAATCTATGAAATATATGATCCTTTTTACCCTTTAGTCTTTGTTTTGGCTTCCTTTCTAGCTTGTTTAGCTACACAATTGGTAAATTCATTGTTGGTTTATGGTTTCTTTGCTTGTGGTGCTTGTCAGTTGTGGATGAATTTCAATGTTACGTTCTGTTGGATACCTGGTTATTATATTATGAATCTCTATTCTTCTTTACTTATGATTTAGTTCCTATTTGGCTTATGAATGTATTCCCTTTGGTCACCAAACTTTACAACCAGAAAAACCTTTCAAAAACCCTAAAACCTAGTTTTGTTTGATTGAATATTTGAGATTGTGTTGGCTTGTTTCTTTGTAGTCTAGAAACAATTTCTGGCACAAACACATGGCAAGTTTGATAATCTTTGGTTTGGTCCTTTCATAGTATCAAAGATTCTAGAAAACATTACGTGTGTGCTATGGACTTTGGATGGTGAGGAATTGTCTAATCTAGTTAATGGACGATTCCTCAAGCATTTTTACAGTTTTTGAGATGGATACTGAACTTTCATTGTATATACTAGTGTGAACAACCGAATAACGAATCCATGACATAATGGAAATTTTGCAGACTAGCAGGCAGCAGCACACAAGGCACTGATCTACAGTTTCTTGAAGCCTCACAGGGACGTCTTCATCCCATAGCAAGAGCCAGATGTTATAGCCTATTTTTTCTTCTCATTTTTATTGCATTTATTTGTGATTTAAATCTTGGTTTGGTTCATTTCTTTTTAAATATTTAGTTTCTAGGTTAATTTTAATATTTTCCTTTAATTTTCATGTTTATATTTAAGAGATTTCATAGTCTTATTTTTTTCAATTTCTGGTTTGATTTATTAGAATTCATAGTTAGAGGGCTTATAGAATGTTTATATGAATTAAAAGGTCTTAAAAAATAACATAAAGTATTGATCAAGGTTCTTTAACCAAGGTTAAATCATTATCATGAGTTATAGTTTGGAAAATTATTAAAGCAAACTTTCTTGTAGCGCAAGCCTGAAAAAATTACACACATGCGCTACAAGAAAAGCGCACAGTTCAAAAATCATCATTTTTGGTTCAGATTTTTTAATATTCTCACACATGAGATGTCATTCATATTTGGTTGATGGATTTGATACGTGTTTCCTCTAGAATGATCATTGTGACAGGTGTTAATATTTCAAGTAAATCATTATGAGGGTGAGTCACGGTGGTCTATTGCAGAGTGATGGAATAATCATGATTAAGCATGATGAGACAAATTTTCCTTAAATTTCGTATCCCATGAAGTGCATGAATATTAAATGAAGTTCGTGGTGAAGAATTGGCAGTGTGTAATCAAATTTTGAAACAGGTTGCAAATTTAGGGCTTTGAGGAGAAATTGTTTGGAGTTATCATAGTGGTCAGAGAAGATTGAGGAATGCAATTGGACACCTGATAGTCAAGAAAGAATAATTTCAGCACCTGGATTCATCACTTTGAAAGGTAGGCTACGAATTGATATCAAAGTCTATGAATTTGGGTTTTTACTAAGCGAAGGATTAATGACAGACTTGAAAGAAGATTATTAGTATATAAACCTAATTCATCCTAAATGATGAATTGTCTGTCAATGGAATTAAGGAATTTATCAGTTTAAATGAGAGACTTTAGTTTGGGGTTTTAGGTTTTCCAATATAGCATTGTCTATCAGATTGTCAATACTTGAAGAGATTCAGAGTTTGTTTTATTGACAGAAGCAATTTGACAATTGTTCAAAATGAAAAGAACTTGTAAGACTAATAAAGAAGAACCTTCATACATGTGCTGGGTTCAAACCTTTCCAGATTGTGCAAAATTGTTTTCAAAGGCAGGGTGGTTAGTTTTTTTTGAAAGAATTGAAGGATATCACTCAGAAGTCTCTTATAAATTCTCTCAATGTTTGGATAAGGATATGGTGTCTTTTGATACTTTGAATTTTAAACTGACGAGGGAATTGTTAGCAAAAGCTATAGGGATTTTAGATGAGGATGAATACTGGTTTAAAAAAGTGTCTTTCACTTTTGATGCTCAGAAATATTTAATTCCAGATGTAGTAGCAGATTAGGGAAAGGGAGTACCTATTCAAAAATTTAAACAAGAAAGGATAGAGCCTATTAAAATCCTACAAAGCTATATCACTTGTGAAGGGATATTTGCTTTTGTTTTTAAGTATCATTTTAGATTCTTGCAACATCTCAACCATGAATCCAAAATGAATCTCGCATTCTTCTTCTTGAAAAGTTTACAGAAGATGTCTAGCATAGTGAAAGAACATCAGGATCACACCAAACAACCAGTATTTCATCATGGGCTTATAAAACTAGTCATAAGAACTGTACTTCAGAAAAGAGAGAAGACATGGGAATATTTCCTATTTTGGTCTGGTTTCCAAACATAGAAGGAAGAGCAGTATCAGAAGAGACAGTTAGATAATGGTCAAAACTTGATCAAGAAACTTAAAAAGAAAGTCATAGTCAAGAGTGAAGAAGGTGATGAACCAGGAAAATATTTGAACCAAGAAGATGAAAACATTGAAATTAAAGAGCAAATTGATATTGAAGAAAACAATGTTTCAAAGTCAGAAGTGAAGGAAATCGAGCTAGTAGAATATGCTTTACATGTAGAATTGAATCAAGGTGTAAAGGAAGATGTAAAATAGCAGAAACAGGTTCCTATTACAATACTCTCTAAAGAAGAGGAAAGGTCATTATCTGATGAAACTAGGGTTCATAACAAACAAGATATACATACACATGCTGAAGAAGAGATAATGTCATGAACGAAGAAAATGAAAGCTGTTGAACTAGCTTCTATTACACATAAAGGGAAATTTTTGAAGATGTTAGGAGAGGTTGGAGCAGTTTGGAGGCCCAAGACAAGGCCAAAGAACAAACTCAGATTAAATATGAAGAAGTTGTTAAACCAAAAACTGGATGAAAACAAGATTACAGTAATTGAGGATTCTTCATCTCGGGACAAATTAGAAGATAGTGAAGATGAAAATAAAAAGGTTATGAAGGGTAAAAAACAAATAGTATCAGAAGATAAACCAATTTTCACTGATACCAAGATCCATAAATATTCATGGATGTTCGAAAGAAGATGATTCTAGAACAGCATCAAAATGACTTAAAGAGATCTTGTATAGAGAAAGGAGAGGTGGCTGAGAAATCAACTTAGTGTAGTATTGAAGCTGAAGAGTATTCAGAAATTCCTATGACCTTGACAAAACATATGGAAGAAGATGAAGAAATTTTTAGGAAGCTAAAAATCCCTTTGATACCTGAAGGAATGCAGCCAGTATTAGAAGGAAAGTGCAATGATTCTGAAAATGAAAATTTGTAGAGTATCAAGCACTATAAGCATCAAATTGAGTACCTGCATGAAAGCAATGAAGGATTAGTGACTACAAATAAAAGACTTAAAGAATATTTTTAAGAAGTAAATAGTCACTATTAGGAATTGATTTCAGTTTCTAAAGAGGCTTTAAAAAGAAAGAGACAGACAGAGAACCTATTTAAAGAATTAAAACAAACTATTCAAGAGTTGACACAGCAAAATAAGGAGCTGACAAAAAGAGTAACAGATTTGGAAGTAGATCACCAGAAAGCCAGAAGGAAGACCCAGGCTTTAGACAGAATTGCTCTTTTAGCAGAGGCAGCAAAGGACTTGTAAAAGTACTTTAAGAAGAGCAGTTATTCGTTAGTTTGAAAAAGTTATTTCATTTTTGTATAATGATGGTTTATATTGAACAACTTGATAGATGACCTAAAAGTAGTTTTGGTTCAGTTATATAACTATTTTTTAAGGAACAAGATAAATGTAAGTCTGGGAAAGGACCAAGGGTTCGATTTTTGTTACAAGGGGAGGCTATCAGGCTGTGGTTTATGAGCTAATTGTAAAAACTGTTATGTGTTTTTGATGACTGAATTATGAAATATATGCAACTATAAGCCCTTTTTTTACAATTGGCTGTTTTCAAAACTGATTTGTATTAATCACTCAGTTGATATACTCATTTCTTGTTTAAGGTTTTTATGCATGAAATGCTTGTTAACATTGGGTGGAACTTAGTAGTGTGATTATTGTGTTTGGATTATAGTTTATATGTTATTCCTCTCAGTCCTTCAAATGCTCATGATTTAGTGTTTGCTTTGGTTTCATGAATTTTCTTCCCTCTTGTCTACAAATTGTACAACCAAAAACCTAGAAAAACCTATTTTACTTAATTGTGTTTATTGAGATTGTGTTCGCTTGTTCTTTCGTAGTCTGAGAACAATTTCTGGCACAAAAATCTTAGGCATCGTTACCAGGGATGAAGTTGAAAACCTATTTTCCCTGGGATACTCATCATTTCGCTGGTTTTGAGAGGTGAACTTAAACCATCAAATTTTAAAGACTACTTTTCACCAGTATTTCACAGTGGCTACTAAGGAAGTTGGAACAAGAAGTAGGCCTACTTCACCTTTATAATTGGGTGTCTCAAACCCAGCACAGATATTGAAAATAGCTAGGAAAATCAGAAGGTCTCAGTCATCACCAGCCCTATGTAACCCTGGTCAACTGGACATATCATCACCTTTTTCTATTTTGAAGGGAGAAGAAAAAGATTCATCTTGGTTGAAGCCTACAATCCCTGTTAGTAATTTTCAAGTTGTTACTGATCCTCAATCTTTCAAGAAAGCAAAGAATATATCTCTTGGAAAAATCCCTTTATTTCACCTCAAAGTTGGTAAAACTCCATTTCAGCCAAGTTCTAGTCAAGTCTTTCCATCATTTAAACCAGTCAACTTAAAGATGGCAGCCCAAAATCAGCCATTAGACATGATGGAACGAATGGTGGTAGCTAGGTATGCACCTTTAGTTTTGCATCAGCCTTTGAATGCACTTCCTGGGGGTGATTACCAAAAATACTTGGCTAGGTTTAATGGACAAGGTGAAACCACAGCTAAGGAGCAGGGGGGTACATTTCTCAGCTATATAGATAATCAGAATATTGAGGCAAAGGATGTGTGGATGAGGATGTTCATATAGAGTCTTGATGGAGAGGTCAAAAAATGGTTTAGAGAGTTACCTACAAATTCTATTACTATAATAGAAGAGCTTCAGGATCTTTTCATGAGACAGTGGGGTGATACCAAGGATCACACATATTACATCATTGAGTTTGGAGCCCTTATAATAAAGAAGGATGAAACCATAGCTGATTTTTCGAAGAGGTTCAATAAAATGTATGGAAAAATCCTTGCAGAGATTAAACCTTCAAAAACTTCTGCAAAACTCACTTATGCCAATGCTTTTGATCATGAGTTTTCCCTACTCTTCAGAGAAAGAAGACCTATTACTTTACTTAACATGCAGTAGTTAGAATTAGAAGCTGAGTCTAATATATTAGCTTCAAATATACTGAAGGGAAATACAGCTCAACAGATATATGATAGGAAGGGTAAGAAAGAGGTAGCTCCAGTGATTTCAACATCCCACTCTATAGAAGGTAAAATTGATGAGATGGCCAAGATAGTAAAGATCCTACAGCAAAACTAAACAAGTTGGAATTAGAGAAAAATTCAGATAAACCTATTCAAGAGGGAGACAGAAGCCCTAATAATCCAAACCAATTCAGAATATAGTTTGTACTTCGTTTCATTCCTAGAGAGATAAGAAACAATGATATACAATGAGAAAGGAGAGAAGTTGAGGATCCAAAATTACCACCACCACTTCAAAATAATGTAGCTGATGAAGAAGAAATTGAAGAGGAAGAGTTCCTTGAGGATCCAGATCAGGATATGAATTATTTTGGAGAATAGTTTACTGAAGGTTTTGTGACTGAAGCATATTTTTTAAACTCAGAATATTATGATGCAGATGTGTTTGAAATAGAAAATGATTTGAATCTTGAAGTGACTGCTGTAACCGTTGATACATATTAGACTTAGCCAAAGAAAACTTTAAATTTAAGATCAGGTCCAAAGTAAGTAGTTCAAAATTCTAAGAAAAAGGTAGTTTTACCTCCTAAGCAGCAGTCTGATCCAATGTTAGAGAAAAAACAAAATCAATATAAACAAAAGAAGAATGTTGAAGTTGAAGAGGTGAATGAAAGTATGCAGAATTTCAACCTTGAAAATGTATTAGGCAAAATCAAGATCCCTATGCCTTTCAGTGAGTTGATGAAGAATCCTTCTTACAAAAAATTAGTTTTGAAAATGATTTGTTCAGCAAACAATCAACTTCCCTCGGACACAATGAATTTACAAGAGGAAAGTCCTAAAAATTTTATTGGGTCAGCTTTGGTAGAAAAAACTAAAAATGAGGCAAGTGCATCACCTCCTTTTTACATCACACGAACCATTCATGAGCAGATGATACATAATTTCCTTTTGGATTGAAGAGCATCGCATAACCTAATGCCAAAAGCTGTCATGGATTCTTTACGTTTGTGCATAACAAAACCTTATCATGACTTGTATGGTTTTGATTCATGATCTGTAAAATGTTTAGGAGTGATAAAATATATGGTGGTTAGTTTAGCTCAGCTACCAATGAAGCATGTGATTATAGATGTGGTAGTAGCAGACATTACACCTAAGTTTCAATTGCTCCTCTCTAGATCTTGGGCCAAGAAGGTTGGTGGAACTCTACATATGGACTTAACATATGCCACCATTCCTATATTTGGAGGAGAAAATAGAAGGTTATATAGAGAGTTACAATTTGCTTATATTGTGACTGATGACAAGAACCCTACAAATCATCCCTTGTATGCTGTTGAAAAGGATTTGGGTACTTGTATGTTGCATTTCAGTGATGATAATGATACTGCTGGTTTATTACATGTTGAAAAAGAAAAATCAGTCAAATGCACTAGGGAACAAGAACATGAACTTTGGCAAATGTATTTTGATGGATCATCATGCAAGGAAGGTACTGGAGCAGGGGTTCTTCTAATATCTCCTAGTAGTGAAGCAGTAAGGTTAACGTATAAATTGGAATTTATTACCACCAATAATACTACAGAATATGAAGCTTTGTTGTTAGGATTGAAAGCTACAAAATATTTAGGTATTCAACAAATTTCTATGTATGGCGACTTTGAGTTTGTTGTTCAGCAAGTAAGGAACAACTATCAAGTAAAACAAGATTTGCTGAAAGTGTACCATAATGAAAGATGGGATATGATAGACAACTACTTTATGGATTTTAATATCACTTATATTCCTAGGGATCATAGCCAAACTGTTGATTCTCTTTCCCTAGTAGCCACACATTTTAGGATTCCTAAAACAACACAGCTAAAGTATCCTATTAAGGTTAGGTATATACCTTCTGTTCCTGATAATGTAAAGCAATGGAAAGTCTTTGAAGATTATATTGAAATAAAAAGGTTTTTAGAGCTGATAGGTGATTTTTCCAACTCCTTAATTGATCAAGAACAAGATGATGAGGTTGAAAAGTTTGAAGGTGTTGCAGAAAATGAGATTGCAAGTCACAGGATTATTGAACTTAAAAGTAATTTCATTCCTAAGGGTCTGGTGCCTTTAGAGAGAATATTTTCAAAGGATGATACACCTTTAAAACTAGTTGTACAGTCTTCAGAAGAAAATGTAATGGACTGTAATATTGGCACCCCTGAACATCCCACAATGGTGAAGATCTCAAAAGCACTCACAACAGAGCAAAGTAATAGGTACATCAAGTTGTTAAAAGAGTATGTTGATGTTTTTGCTTGGTCATATGAATATTTGAAGACATATGATACAAGTATTATACAGCATAAAGTACCATTAAAACCAAATGTTAAACATTTTAGATAGAAATTAAGGAGGATCAATCCTGCTTTGTTTCCCATTATAGAAAAGGAAGTTAAAAAGTTGTTAGATGCTAAGATTATAGTTCCTCTCAGATATTCTTCATGGGTAGCCAATTTAGTTCCTGTCAGGAAAAAGAATGGTGGAATTAGACTGTGTGTTGATTTTCGAAATTTGAATAGGTCTTCATTGAAGGATAATTACCCTTTGCTAAAAATAGAACAAATATTGCAGAAGGTAGTTGGTGCATAAAGAATTTCTATGGTTGATGGTTTTTTAGGATATAATCAAATTTCCATGCACCCTGATGACAGAGAAAAGGCAACTTTTACTACGCCTTGGGGTACTTTCGTGTACGACAAAATGCCTTTTGGATTAATGAATGTTGGAGCTAAATTTTGTTAGGATATTTAGACACTTATGAGTTAGTTAAGATCAACTTGTGTAATATATCCATTAGGTAAAAGTGTGTTTCTTTAGTATGCATTAGTATGCATTTGTAAATATTCTAATCCAATGGTCACGGTATGTTCTAGACATAGAGTGGTCCCATGGTTCAACTTCACTTAGATCATACCTACCATTGATCCATGGCTTAACACGTAGTTCGTCTATGATCTCTATTTAAAGAGCATAGAGTGTCATTGGCTAGTTGATCGATTATGAGAAGCTCATGTAACTTTCTTTCTTTTGCATAATAAATTGCTCCAAGTAGCTATTTGGCTAGGGCCATGGACTGTTTCCCTCTCGAGGGTTTTAACCACGTGACAAACATTGATGTGTTGATCTATGATCTATTTATGTGAAGTGGTTGTTGAAGGTGTTTGGTATTTTGGGAGTACCCTATGTACCTGAACATGGTATCAGAGCTTTTATGAAGAGCAACTTTTGGTTTTGATTAAGATCTAGAACCGGTGTTGCTGAAACTTTGAAATGGTTTATGGTTCTATATTTTCTATGCATTTGTGTCCTATGAGAGCTGTTCCATTATGTCCGAAGCACCATTTCCATTGGGAAATAGTTTTTGTTTCACCGAAAACCATTTTTGTTTGCTCCAGAAACACCCATTTTGGTAAATCTGAAGGTATAATGTTACAGTGACGTATTTGTTTTTTGTAAATCTATCATTTTTATCAGTTTATTATTAGATCTTTTTTGTTTTAGTCTCAGACTATTGCCTTCCTTTACTGCGTATGCTCTTTTTCCTGCACCTTGCGTGATCATGGAAAATCAGAAATAGTAAGGGAAAGTTTTTTTTTTCTTGTCTTCTCGGCTATGTATGCTCTTTGTCGTGCACCTTGTGCGATCATGGCAAGTCAAAAACAACGAGAAAACTTTAAAACGTAGACTTTTTGGGTAAGCTAACAAGATCTAACCCCATTGTGTGGAAATTTTTTTTTTTCTTTTCTGTTTTTCGTTTTTTTTGTGATTTGCAGGAAAAGAAAGCAAGCACGGAGAATGAGAGAGAAGAGTAAAAAAAAAAGGCCCCTTCCTCTTTCCATTATTTTATGTACCTTTTAAACTTAGCTCACTTGGTCCAAAGCTGCTTTATTACTTAATAGGTCTTGAGTTCAAGTCTTATTAAGCTACTTTTTAGTGCATGTAATTTCTATTTTCAAGTTACTTTATTGTAAAAGTGCATCTCACATAAATAAAATAAAATAAAAGTGAGTCACTTAAGTTTTTAATTTTTTGCCACACTATTTAAAAGTCACATTATTGTAAAAGTTAACATCACTTATTCTACAAAAGTGATTCACTTTAAAGCAACTTTATTGTAAAAGTGATTGCCAAAGGTTGATCTTGGGAAGAGGGGGATTCCTTTTTTAATTGGTCAAGTTAATATCTGCCACGTCACTATTGATGACATCTTCAACTTTTTCTTTGATTAACCATAACTTCATCATCCAGAATCAGTTTTAAGTGTTTTTTTTTCTAAAACCGCATATTTTTTCGAGCTCTTTGCATCCAAACAGTTAGTTTCTATTCTTTTAGCCATTATTTTATAGTATAGCCACCCCTTGTGATATTATACTTACAAGTTCTAACTATTTCTCATGGAAATATCATATGGAGGATGTTCTGCGAAGTAGGGGACTTTTCAGGATAACCTCAGGGAAAGAAATAGAACCCAGTGATGATGATAAGAAAATTAAATGGGAAAATAGATGTGATGAAGCTCTTGGATTGATTGGGATGTCAATCTCTACTAATTTGCGATTCCACATGTCTGGAATTGATGAACCTAATCTCGCTTGGGAAAAGTTGGAATCTATGTTTGGTAAACACATTGAAATTCGGTATCATCAACTTGAGAACGAGTTGCTTTCCTTGAATCCGAATGATTTTTCATGCATTCAAGACTATTTAGCTAAGTATAAAACTCTTAGACTATTATGTGCAGAATGCAAGATTAAGAAAGAAGACAAATAATGTATTTATCGTATTCTTTCAAAACTTGGACTTGCATATTCTATTTTTGTATCTACATTATACTCCATGAAAGAATCCTTGACTGCAGCTAGCTATCAAGAGCCTAGCCTTGAATCCTTTTGTGACTCCTTAATTAGAGAGCAAGATAAGCTCATTCATCTTGGAATAATTAACAATGCAGATACATCTAGGAAAGCCTTATTGTCCCAACAGAAAGAAAAGTCCAAGCCTCCCAAGAAACAGAATTTTCACAATAATAAGCAAAACAACGAGGGTCCCAAACCTTTTCAATCAGCTCCTTCTTTAAAAATTGACAAAGGATCCAAGAAAAAAGGAAAGAATACTGAGCATCATTGCAATTTTTGTGGGAAAGATAATCATGATGAATCTAAGTGTTTCAAGAATATGGCAGCCTTAGAAGCAGCAATGAAGAAGCACCACATCAACCTAGATTCATATTCAGAATCTAACTCTCATGGACATGCACTTTGTGCTTCTGGTTACTCTTATACTGCATCTTCTTCTTCTACTTCAAATGAATGGCTCATTGATTCTGGAGCATCTTATCATATGGCTAAGGATCAAGCCATCCTTTCTACTATGCATGAATGTAACACCAAACAAATATTTGTTGGTGATGATAGATCTCTAAGTGTTGTAGGATCTAGAATAGTTCCAGTAGAAAATGGTCATTTCAGTGATGTACTATGTGTTCCAAAAATTTCCTACAATCTGTTATCAGTCTATCAAATTACTCATTCAGGTGAAGCCTAAAACTGTGACGTTTACACCTCACCGAGCTGTAATCAAGGATTCTAAAAATCCTCAAAATGTCCTTGCTACTGGAACTATTGATGATATTACCAGGTTGTAAAAATTTAACAACTTTGGGTCGTCACCTTTTCCTTCTGTTTTTGTTGCTCATAGTGATAACTTGAGCAAACTTTGGCATGAGCGGTTTGGTCACTTAAATTATCGCTCATTGCAACAAATATGTAAAGACAATATGGTGAGTAGTCTTTCGATGGTATCTTGCAAGGATGGTGTTTGTTCCACTTGTGTACTCAGAAAACATCATCAGGATAGTTTTAACAAATGTGCCTCTTGGCACACCTCAGTTCCTTTGGAGGTTGTGCATAGTGACTTGTGTGGTCCTCTTCCATCTACATCATTTTTTGGTTTCAAATATTTCTTAACTTTCATTCATGACTACTCCAGACACACTTGGGTTTACTTCCTAAAACTTAAGAGCGAAGTATTTAACATGTTCTTGGCCTACAAGGCCCTTGCTAAAAAACAATTTGGTCATCAAATTATTAAGTTAAGATCTGACAATGGATGAGAATATGTTAACAACAAGTTCACTACTTTCTGTACTGAACAAGGAATCCAACAACAGCACACTATTCCATATCCACCACAACAAAATGGTGTAGTTGAATGGAAGAACCGCACTTTAAAAGAAATGGCTAATTGTATGATCCAATCTAAGGGACTAAGTCTTCAATATTGGGATGAGGCCATAAATTGTGCAAATTACATAGTTAAATGCACACCCACTAAATTTTTACAAGGTATAACATCGAAAGAAGCATGGAGTAAAATTAAACAGATGTAAGTCACTTTTGTGTGTTTGGTTGTGAAGCATGGGCTCACATTCCGGATGAAAAACAGAAAGCATTGCATCCTAAAAGTGAAAAGTGCATATTTGTTGGATATTCTGAAGATGTAAAAGGTTATAGAATTCTTCAGCCACATTCTCATGATATAATCATTAGAAGAGATGTTAAATTTGATGAAAATATCTTGGCCTATGATCCTAACTTGGCGGGTGTGCCATCTTTGGCCTACGAGCCTGATTCGGCGATTGTGCATTCTTCTTCTTCTTCTTCCAGCTTCCTTAATAGGTTTCCAACTCTAGTTTCTGATGATGAAAATGAGGATGAAAATCCACCTCTACCTGCTCATGTTCCTCCAATTGCACCAACACCAATACTTCCTCGATGGGTCCGTTCAACATGTGAAGCAGCTAGTGATCTTGGTGGTGATCCTAGAGATCAACATTGAACATGTTCTCAGTTTCAGTGAGTCTCTTCTCTTTTGGCTCAAGTTTATGAGAATCATGATCCACAAACTTTTGCAAAAGCTTCAGGAAGTCCAGATTAGGATGCAGCTATGGATGAAGAATATCGTTCCTTAATGGCAAACGATACTTGGGATCTTGTTCCTCTTCCAAAAGGAAGAAAACTTGTTAGATGTAAATGGGTCTACAAAACTAAGTATGCATCAGATGGGAGTGTTGAAATACTTAAGTTAAGGTTAGTTGCAAAAGGTTATTTCCAAGTTGAAGGGATTGATTACAATGAAACCTTTGCCCCTGTAGCAAAAATGAACTCCATCCGCCTTGTTCTTTCCCTTGCAGCCGTACATAACTAGAAATTCAATCAAATGGATGTCAAGTATTCCTTCTTACATGGTGATTTACATGAGTAAATTTACATGGAACAACCTCCTGGATATGTTTAGAATAACTCTAGCCTTGTTTGTCTCCTTAATAAATCCTTATATGGCCTTAAGCAAGATCCTAGAGCTTGGTATCCCAAAATGGATAGCTTTCTCCTTGACACTGGTTTTTCTAGATGCCATTCTGACCCCAATGTCTATACCAAGAAAGTAGGAAACAATCTCATCATACTTGTTATTTATGTTGATGATCTTATCCTTACTGGTAGTGACCCTAAACTTATAACCCATGTGAAATCTAGTCTTAAGCAAAATTTTGAAATGTCAGACTTAGGACATTTGCATTATTTTCTTGGTCTCCAAGTCCTGCAAACCAAAGAAGGAATATTTATTTCCCAGACTAAGTATGCTTGTGACCTTCTTCATCACTTCCACATGGAAGATTATAAACCAGCCCCTTCTCCCTTCCAGTCTGGAGTCAAACTTTCTGCCACTTGTACTTCCCCTGAAGTAGATGCCACCTTGTATCGTTAGCTTGTTGGTAGTCTTTTATACTTGACTCATTCTCGTCCTGACCTTTCCTTTTTCATTGGTCATGTTGCCCGTTATATTCAAACTCCTCATGAAAGTCACTGGAAAGCAGAAAAAAGAATACTTCGATATATTCGAGGTACAATTTAGTTTGGGATTCATTATAGTACAGGGGGGAAACCTTTGTTGGTTGGTTTCACTGATTTAGATTGGGTCGGCGATCCTGATGATCGAAAGTCTACTATAGGTTATGTTTTCAGTTTGGGATCTGGACCTATCACTTGGGATTGTAAGAAACAACAAGCACTTACTCTTTCTTCAACAGAAGCAGAATATCGAGCCGCAGTTAATGCCAATCAGGAAGCTTTATCGCTTTGATGGATCCTTTCAGAGTTTGGATTCAAGCAGCAGCATCCTACTCCACTTTGGTGCGACAATCAAAGTTCCATCAAGCTTGCCAAAGATCCAGTTCTACATCAGCGCAGAAAACACATTGAGCTACACATGCACTTCATTATAAATATTGTTCATGATAGTTTTATTGAAGTTCTCTATTGCCCTACAGATGATCAAGTTGCAGACATCTTCACCAAGTCTCTTATAGAAGCGAAGTTTTCTAAACTTCGGTCTATGTTAGGAGTTCAGGAATGTGTCCTTAAGGGGGGATAGGCTCTAATGCCTCCTTCCTTCTCCTAATAGTGTCACTTTTGTAAATCCTTCAATCCTATCCCAAGTTTTTCTTAAGGGGGGATGTTAGGATATTTAGACACTTAGGAGCTAGTTAAGATCAACTTGTGTAATATATCCATTAAGTAAAAGTGTGTTTCTTTAGTATGAATTAGTATGCGTTTGTAAATATTCTAATCCAACGGGCACGATATGTTCTAGACATAGGGTGATCAGATAGTTCAACTTCTCTTAGATCATACCTACCATTGATCCATGGCTTAACACCCGATTGGTCTATGATCTCTATCTAAAGAGCATAGAGGGTCCTTGGCTAGTTGATCGATTATGAGAAGCTCATGTAACTTTATTTATTTTGCATAATAAATTGCTCCAAGTAGCTATTTGGCTGGGGCCATGGACTGTTTCTCTCTCGAGGGTTTTAACCATGTGACAAACATCGGTGTTTTGATCTGTGACCTATTTGTGTGAAGCGGTTGCTGAAGGTGTTCGATCTTTTGGGAGTACCCTGTGTACCCAAACAATTTTCAAAGGGCTATGGACATAGCCTTTGTAGGGGAAAGAGATAAGTTTGCAGTGATTTACTTAGATGATATTACAGTCTTTTCACAATCTAATGATGAGCATCTAAAACACTTAAAACAAACTTTTTTGAAATGCAAAAAATATAGTTTATCTCATAATCCAAAAAAATCACATTTTGCTATACAATAAGGTAAGTTATTAGGTCATTTAGTTTCAGCAGATGGCATAAGCATTGATCCAAAAAGGGTGAAAGAAATTCTGAGAATAAGTTTACCAAGGAGTAAGAAGGATGTACAATATTTTATTGGTAAAATTAATTTTTTGCATTGGTTCATACCAAATTTCGCTGAAACCATCAAATAGACTACAGCTATGTTGAAGAAGGATCAAGAGGTCAAGTGAATTGCAGAAGCAAAAAACTCGTTTGAAAATATTAAGATGGCTCTTACGGAAGCACCAGTATTAGTAAGTCCTGATTTTACAAAGGAATTTTTAACTTTTTCTTTTGCATCTGAGGATGCATTGGCTGTTGTTTTATTACAGAAGAATAAGGATGGTCTTGAATAGCCAATTGCATTTTTTAGCAAAACTCTCAGAGACCTAGAGCTAAAATACAGCACTTTAGAGAAGCAGGCTTACTCATTGGTAAAAGCATTGAAGTTTTTCATAATTTATGTTTTTCATTCCAAGGTTATTGCTTATGTTCCTAATGCTGCCATTAAGGATGTTTTGACTCAACCTGACAGTGAGGGAAAAAGAGGGAAGTGGATTGCAAAAATAATGGAATATGATGTGGACATAAGACCTACAAAGCTAATAAAGGGACAAGGTTTGGATAAATTGTTAGCTGATTCAATTGCCAAGCTTTAGGTCTACATCTCATGGCGGAACAACCAGCACAGGAATAATTTCAAGTAGAGAAAGAGAAAGAAAAGATTATGGACCAATATGTAGAATCCACATGGTATGAAAATATTGTACATTTTCATTTGTATTTACAATGTCCAGAACATCTAGACAAGAAATCTGCTAGGCCATTAAAGTTGAAAACTACTAAATATAGTTTGATAGAACAACAGCTGTTTTGGAAAGATCCAAGAGGTATTTTACTTGGATGTTTGGATAAACCAGAAATTAGAGAGGTAATATCCGAATCACATGAAGGGGACATAAGTATTATAAGGAAACATCTTATAAAATTTTAAGAGATGGATACTATTGTCCTTCCTTATTCTTGGATGTATATCAGCAGGTAAGAGCATGTATCCCTTGTCAAAAGTTTGCTGGTAAGCAAAAGTTGTTGTCATTACCATTAAAGTCAATTGTAGTAAATGCCCCATTTCAGCAGTGGGGTTTGGACTTCATAGGAAAGATAAATCCTTCCTCTTCAGGGCAGCATAAATGGATTTTGACTGCTACAGATTTCTTTACCAAATGGGTAGAAGCCATTCCCATGAGAAATGCAATAGATAAGGTGATCATAGAGTTTATTCAGGAAAATATTCTTATCAGGTTTGGATGTCCTAGGAAATTATTGACTGATAATGCTCAAGCTTTTAAATCTAAATCTATGGTGGCTGTAGCAAGGATTTCTCCTTGCTACAGGGGCAGGAATGGATCCCTTCTGTCTATAGGATAGAAGGGTAGGTTCATGCATGTGGAAAATGCAGAAAAAAAATTGAATGGACAGAAAGCATATGATAGAAAGAAAACGACCGTGATCCCCTTTGCAAACAATGTTAGGGATTCACCTTGGCTACCTGCAAACAACTATTAGAAACTAAAAACCTGCAAAAACATGTTAGAAATCAAACCTGTAAAGAGACAAGGGTCAAAAAACAACTAAACTACTAAACAAAGCACATAAGCAAAGAATGTTATACCTCTCCTTTGGTGAAATGGGCCACCATGCCCTAGCTGTGAGGAAGCACCTCTCTATCTCACTCAGCAATGGAAGAGGAGCTATGGCTCAATGGGGAATGTGAGTGGAAGAGAGGGGGATGTGGGGGGCTTGAGAGTCAAAGAGGTCTCAAGGCATCCATGAGTAGCATAACAATATGCAAGGGAGGGTTTGTTTGAGAGTGACCCCACACCCTCCTTTTATAGCTTTTTGGGGGACTTTTAGGGTTTCAAGCCCTTAGTCAGGAATTTAGCCCCTTCCACCCTAAATTTAGCTCCTTTTATGGTTTTAGGCTCCTTTGAGGGGTTTTATCGCCTTTTTGGAGGCTTTAGCCCCTAGGAGATTTATTTAGGCTCATTTTTGGGGTTTTTAAGCCATTTTCTTCATTCTTAAGCCTTTTTGAGGGTGTGGGGGTCTAATGGGGTGTTACGAGGATCATGTATGTTTCTCCTTGGGTGGTGTAGGCCATGTAAAGCTAAGTGAGGGATTTTTTGGGTTAACATATTGTCCCCTAATGTGTGAGGGCAAGAGCTCATCGTATGGCCGATGGACATCATAGGATTTGCTGCGTAGAGGTGGTGCTTCTAGGGCTAGGGCATGGTGGCTTTCGGTTTTTTTATTAATACGGTTCCCATCAATGGGTGAGATACAAATAATGTGTGACATGTATATGGACAAGGTGGGCATCCCCATGCTTGTGACAACATCAAAAGAATAATTTGATCTATGCTCTAAAATACAAGAGCCGATCATATACAATTGATGATACAATAATGGTTACCTCAATGTGAGGTTGAATACAATACTGATCTGAATAACTGGTACATTGGACCTGTGGCATTCTCATGGAATGCTATATCTTTATGACTGATGTCGTACTACATCTGGGATGGTACATAGCTGTATGGACTCGCTGATTGAGAGTTAGAGTCTCTGTGGTACAAGTATGCTGCATCAATCATAAATCTATATAGAAGCACTGTTGGGGCTTCTGAACACTATCTCCAACACAAACCAAAAATCACAAGGGACATAAACTATTTAGGTCCCTCGAATAGACTCATCAATGCGCTAGAGTCAGGTGACATTCGGGGTCTTCGACCAAATATTGTGCGGACCAAACCCTGTACGAATA